>BDMV01000006.1:25253182-25609646 GCA_008326285.1 Oryza officinalis
GTTGCCCTTATATAGGCTTCACCGCACGAGCTCGTCTTAAATGGCCATGAAGACAGGGACGGGGCAGTTGCAGCGGCCGCGCGGGTTGGCGCGTATACTGCATAGGCTGTTGCATGCATGCTAGCTTGGGCTCGACTAGCTGCTTGCATGCAGGCATACGCATAGCTAGCTAGTTGCATGGTGCTTGCTCGTGGCTGGCTTGCCTGCATGCACGCGCATGCACAACTAGCTTGCTGCATGGCTCGCGGCGGTGCGAGGTGGGGCCGGATGCGTATGGAATGGATGGCAAGCTCGCCGGTGAGACAGGAGCGGAAGGCGACAGCCGGTGATGTCGTAGCGGCCTCGTCGTAGCGGTGCGGCGCGCGGCGACGTCGTCGCCGAAAACAGTATGGGGGGAAGAATTAGACTTTATTTTTACTACCAACCTAATAGGAATGAAAGGGCTCGGGGAGGCAACATGGACTTTCCCAGAAGAAGCCCAGCAGGAAGGCCACGGTAGAGGGAGTGGAAATGAACTTGTTTTGCGGAATGGGTTGGGCTAACAGAGGGAAATGTGGCCCAAAGAAATAGGATGTTCGAATATTTTCTTTGGGATATGAAATTTGGAAATTTCAAGGGGGTTTGAGATAGAATTTGTACAGAGGACAACCTTTTCGGTAAAAGGATTTAATCGAGATCTTTTGGCACAGATTCCAGACACAAATAAACAATAAACAAGCAAACTAAAATTATGCCTGAGGACTAGACTTTGTCTGAGGAGGTCATATCCTGAAAATAGCCTATTAGGAATTTATATTTCGCAATTAAGGTTTCTAGTAAATATTTTACCAATAGACATTATTTTGCAAATAATTTCCAAAAGCTTATCACTCTATATAAAGGTGCATAGAAAATAATCAAAGCTATTTCTTTAGTGGAACAATATTTGTTTTAATAAATTATCCCTTAATGGGTTTTATCCAAA
Organism: Oryza officinalis; assembly: GCA_008326285.1. Classification (NCBI taxonomy): domain Eukaryota; kingdom Viridiplantae; phylum Streptophyta; class Magnoliopsida; order Poales; family Poaceae; genus Oryza; species Oryza officinalis. The sequence goes on from BDMV01000006.1 coordinate 25,254,147, forward strand.
ATGGTGATACATTTAGATATATAGCTTTATTTATAAAGTAAATATGCTCAAGGGTTTTTGTTTTTCGAAAATAATTGGCATATGCAAATCATAGCTCCTTGAATAAATAATATTTGAAATCAAATATCGACGTATCCTCAGACGTTCGTCTATTAGCCCACGTGTAAACGAAAAACGACGGATCGAATTGAGTTAGTTCAGGCATGAATGTATTTTGAAAAAGATTTTTGGTTATTCTGAATTTTTAATTCCGTATTCCAAAGTCGAAATATTCAGGATGTTACACTACCTACCTGTCGAGCTCGAACATAGGACACACTAGGCTATCCGGACATGCAGCATGGACCTAGAACAAGCCGAACAGCACAATCAACTGCAGCTTTCAGAGCTGGAGGAGTGGAGAGACAAAGCTTATCATAATGCCAGGATATAAAAGAAAAAAAAAGATAGCATGATAAGAGGATCAAGGCAAAAGAGTTCGTAACTGGAGGCAAGGTGTTGTTGTTCAACTCCCGGGTGAAGCTCTCCAGACACGAAAATCTTCGGAGCAAATGGCTGGGACCATACACTGTCATCGACACTTCAACACATGGAGCGATCACACTTCAGGACAACGAAGGTAACGTATTTAAGGTAAATGGTCATCGCTTAAAAGTTTCCCTAGAACCGGTAGAGGGGTTGGGGCTGGATCTAGACTTAGTGGAGCTAGTCGATTTTAGTGCAAATCCAAGAATCCAACCCAAGCCTAATGGGTTGGACTCTATCCAGCCCATCTCCCTACCTGAAACTGGCAGAGCTGGGACCCAGGGAGCCGAACCAAGGCCAACCCTGGCGCCGCCAGCTCTGATCTTCGCCCAGTAGACCGACTAGTGGTCCCGCTTATCAGTCCTGATGGAGTCACGGAGAAAAAGAAGACAGCGATCGCAATCTCTCTTTTGAAAATTCATTCGTCCGTTATTTTCTTTTCTTCCTCCTCTCTTCCTCCATCACTCTAGAACCCTAGCCAAACCCCTCTCCAATCTCCACCACAAACCATGTCGGGGAAGGCATTAATCTCCCTCACCGGCTCAAACTCCACTTTTCACCTTGAAGGGGAGATCCACCTCGCCAATCTAGCAGATCCGGCGATTGAAGACGGCGAACCCAGGGTTTTGGAACCCCTGGAGATCCTGCCCTCGCTTAGCCGCGACTAGGGGCCAGCAGGGGGTCAGGAAGGCGAACCAACCTTAGCCCCCCTCAGCCCCTCGTTCGACTGCGCACTCACCTTCGCCCTGGAGAATTCATAGGACCCCAACTCGGTCGTCAAGCCCCTACCAGAGGCTGACAACGAGTAAGATCGGCCCTAAAAATCCAATTTGCGCTTGTTTGTTCCAAGGAGACAATGCCCCATTTCTGCCCTAGAAGAGCGGTGACCGTCCCGCAGCAGTCACCGACTCGGGAATTGGGGACAACCGACGGTCAAGTAGGGACAAGACGTCCTACTCAAGCCCTCTGCCAAAGCTTCCCGTCCGCTTCTTGGGCACCAACACACCCGCGGGACGTGGGAAGGTGGTAATTCCTGGGTTAGCACCTAATCAGAGGCTCAAGGCAAAGGCCTCTCTCGACTCCCTGCTAATCAGGACGCCTCTCTCCACCTCCCATTAAGAGGTTAGCAGGGGATTTTGAAAGAGATAGAGAGAAATCTCCGCGAGAGCCTACGGTGGCTCATTTAGCTTCCATCGTTGCTCAGCTACGTGCTGAGAACAGGAGACTAAAGGACATCGTGGCAGAGAGCCAGGTCAAGCTCGATGAGCTCAAGACAGACCTTGCATCCCTCCGCTGTGGCCTTTGTGCCAAGCTTCTTCGCTTGTAAAAGGCCATAGGGAAGGACGACCTCTACAGTGCTTCTAGCCCAAGACCTTCCCTAGTTACCCTTAGATCACGATAGGCACCTTAGGTTTAATTTATTTTTTCTTCTTTCATTTATTTTAATTCCTTCCTGAAATTGTGCCTGTCAATAAAGTTGAAATAAAAGGCTCACCGGGCTTCACCGGGTGGGTCTCTTTGCTTTCGCTTTCTTTTGTTTCTTTTGTCGGTAAAGCACCCTAGGTACAAAAACAAGTGTGGGGGTGATCTTGTGCTCACACGATGCATTCACACACCAAGATCACCCACGTCCGTGCTACACCATGACTCATGCACGTTCACGAGATTAGACGTAGCAACCTTGCACACACGATTGCTCGTCATCACACTCATGTTTGAGCGATGGTCTACACGTTATCCCTTTATCTCCCTAATTCTTTGACTTGGATTAATTTTGCCATATCTAAAATTAATTCAAGAATTAAAATGAGTGTTGACATAATCAACTGGAATATATGACTTGCTTGCAAAATGACTTACATACTTTTTATTTCTTGATCATGACTTGTCAGTTGTGAACCATATTCTTAGGACAACATGTCATCTAAGTAATTGATGAATGAGAGATTGCCCGATGATAAGAACCTTGCTCTTACTGTTGGAAACTTAAGAATTTTATAAAAAAGAATAAAATAACTTTACATACTCCTCATTGATGTTTTCTTCCTACCAATGCCATATGTCAATTATATTGAAAAACCCTATACATATGCTGCTTGCTATCACTTTAAGTTTTGTCAAATGGTTGAGACCCTTGTTAGACTCCTTTCATATATTTATGGCCAAAGTCTTGTGCACTTATCCATCAAATCTATTGCTCTCCCTCTACGATGGAGGACTAGCAAAATATGCCATCCACTTACCATATGCTAAACTTCTACATCAAAATTCGGCATCCACAAAATCCATCCACCACATAAACACTCCAAATATTATGATTCTCCATCCTCCTATCCATGCCAAATGAAACATGAGCTAAAAAAATATTTGGTGTTAGAAAATCAGATTGCTCACAAGAGAAGGAAACAAAATATTCTCGAATGTGATGAAAAAAAGAAGTATTAGAAAATAGTCATGTTCTCCAAATAAAGTATAGAGAGGAGGATCATACAAAATGAGTCATCATTCCATTTTCCCATCATCAACCTACATATCCCTTTCGACATATATAAGTGCACAAGCTTGGTCATGGTTATATGATTGGTTATCTTCATGGATCCTCTATTTGACTTTACAATATATCTGATGCATGTATGACATTTCTTACTCCCTACCCTGAGCTTCACATAAGCCTTAATAGAAAGGTAGGATAAGAAAAGGCAACATCAATGCTTTGGTGAGGAATAAACACTTTGAGTGAGTCGAGAGAATCAATTGAGGAGTATAGTAAAATTTATGTTTTTATGAGTATCAAAGAAAACCTCAAGGTAATTCATCATGAGGAGTAAAGGTGACTTGCGTCAAAGTCATTCCATTCTTCAATCACCCAAGATAACATGATAAACACATCAAAATTCACAAGTACAGGTATGTCTCGAAATAACTTATATGTTATATCATTAAACAGAAGTCATTGCTCTATTGATCCATGAGCTTTACTCTGAGACGAGTAAAGGACAAGTGTAGGGGTGTTGTTGACGGTCGCTAAGTGTAAACTTGTTGACGGTTGTTCACTAGTTTTGGTAAATATATGTATGCAGGTAATTTTGGGAGAAAATACAACCGTCATGCAACAAAATGAACCTTCGGCCAATCACACGCAAGTACAAAGATCAGAGGGCCCACATCATAGTCAAAACTAACTTAAAGTGGGGCCAAACCAACCTCAGCTGCCATAGAGGCCCACCTGTTATCCACTGGACAAAGTCCGTGGCCAAAGGCGGTGGGAGTGGTTCGACCGAACCACTGGTTCAGCCGAACCAAACTTGCCACCTCGGCTCACCCCTTGCATGTGGCAGCACCCTATTGGATGGTGATGACAGTTACAGGTGAACCAACATTGGAAACCGCCTTAAAACCACCATACCTACCCTATAAAAGGAGTTCACACACTTCACAACACACAACATCAATACGGAGTATAGTACAACTCACTGTTAGACTTTACGTTAGTATTATGGATTAGCGAGAGAGTGAGGGAAAGCTTTGGAAGAAGTGCCCCAAAGTATCGAAGTTATCTCCTAGAATTTCCGGAGAAGTGTCGGGTTTGTTGGCATTCTTCCTTAGGAGTTCCGGAGAAGCACCGAAGTTGTCGACCTTCTTATTGCTTGTACCTCGGCGGATGCTTCTTTTATAAAGTAAGTGTTTGAGATCTCTTATGTTATGTAATTAGTTTACTTAAGTGAGATATATCCTCATCGGTGCAAGTTCGTCGCTTAGTTTATAATTAAGTGCTCTAGTACTAGGACTCTGGATAAAGAAGGAAGTTCCTGCACGAGGCTAGAGTAGTAATCAATAAATTAGGTGTGGTGTCCAGGTTAGCGGTTACCTTTGTTTGTTGTGTGCTCTATGAAAAGTTGTGTGCTCCACGAAAAGTGAGGTAGGTGAACTGCCTTGTCTGTCCTTTGCATTTCTCCATGTTCGGATACATCATAGGGCTCAAGGCTAGACTCACCCTAGAAGACCAGGAGAGCGCCGCTGCCCGAAGCATTCGATAGAGTTTTACCTTTAACTTAAGAGAACTAGTTAAATCCATAGGAATTCTCTCTAGCCAATTCTATCATCTGTTGTTGTCCTTGGGTAGAAACCTATTTGTAGATATACACACACGTTCCTTGTGTTCGATACCCTTGGAATACTCTATGGGGAAGCTACAGCAATATCCGTGTGCTTGCGTATTTATCTGTGTGTGTATGAAATACCAACACCCACCACTTAGGTGTATAAAAAACAGAAAGAACTGTAGGTAAAAAATTACCATACCCTGATGTTCCTCCTCCATCGCTAATAACCATATTTGCAGACTTTTTGTCCTTACGATCAAGACAATCGTTGGCCCAATGACCAGGCTCACTGTACACAAAGCAGTTGGTCTTTGCCTTTCCCTTACCTTTCTTCTTAAAATTGGTTGTAGCCTTGGGTTTGACATTAGGTTTGCCCTTCTTCTTGTTGTGGGATGCTTGAGATTTCTTCTACATGAAATTGGCGCTAGAACTTCCCTCAACCTTTTTGCCACCGTTGTCCTTTGCCCTCGCCTTCTTCTCAACACCCAAAGAGCTAATGAGATCAGTAACACTGAACTCTTGCATCTTGTGTTTTAGAGAAGTGGCAAAATCCGATCAAGAAGGTGGCAATTTGGCAATAATGCCACCCGCCACAAACTTGTTCGGTAACTCGCAGCTGTTATTCTCAAGTTCCTTTGCCAGCGTCCATATCTCATAAGCTTGCTCTACTATAGAACAGTCATCAACCGTTTTATAGTCATTGAACTGCTCCATGATAGACAGCTCATTGCCAACATCGGAGACTCCGAACTTGGCCTCAAGTGCATCCCTCATATCCTTTCCTGAAGGCATGTGCATCTACACGTCCACTATGTTGTCACCCAGAACATTGAAAAATGCTCCACGGAACAAGTAATCCATAGACTCGAACTTAGCCTCCTCCTCTGGAAAGAGAGGTCGTTTGGTCATCTTGCGCAGTGAAACAAAGAAGCACTGCATGGCTGTAAACCACAATAGTGCACGTGCTTTTCATCCCTTATAGTTTGAACCATCAAACGCATGCGGTTTCGGTGATGTAGCGCAACCAACTATCGAAAAAGACCTATCAAGTTTTTGGATTGTTGGAAATATATTCATAATTCAACATATTTTAATTTAGAAAAACAGGAAACTAAACATGACATGTGAATAAACAGATGATGCAGTGATAGTGCTAAACATGAACATGCTAATAACAAGATAAGCATCATCTAGTAACATGTTTAACACTAAAGTGATGCAAGTAACATACTCGGAGAACACTCTGGTACTGGGCGAGGCAGTGTTGGTGTTGTTGCCCAATTGCCATTGTCGTTCTTGCCTCCACCACTGCCACCGTTGTCATCGGTGCCATTCCCGGTTGACATGTTGATGTAGAATAAGAAGACGATGCAGTGCCGAGGGCAGTCGCGCGAGAATGGACTCCCCAAAAACTTGATCGCTCGCCTACCCATGCAGGTACTCAAGAGAACGTAGTTCTGGAGGCTTGCTCGTTCTGAACAATCGTGCGTGCAAGTGCTCAGAATTGAAGATTGCAGAGACAACGCAGGAACAGAGAAGCAGAGAGTGTTGCTTGAGAAAATAGTGGAGAAGGTGAATGAACAGATCGCTCTACCTATTCCAGTGGTGGAAGATAATGCGAGTGAGAGCGAGACATTTTGGGAGGGACTGATTCCAATTCATTGCTCTGTCTGTTACTAAAGTAACATCGCCTATCAGTTACGCCTTTGTTCATCAAAACAAAATGTAACATTAGCAGCCCCGTCCCCGCACGCCCGCCACGCCAAGCCTTGGCATGGCCACGGCTTGGCCCGCTCGGCCGTGTGCCACTCCCACCTTCAACTCAACCACTCAACAAGTGCTCTCCGATAGTAGCCTATTTAAGTTGAGATTCCTTCTCATTGGTTTCCAAGGTGGTATTAACCCCTTAACATTAATTGTGGGCTCATGGAATTTACTAGGATTGAATTGGGTCTAGCCGATTTAGTTCTAACAGCAAGAGGGCAAACTAGTAGCCTATGCTTCATGTCAACTATGGCCTCATGAAGTCAATTATCGAACACATAACTTGGAATTGGAAGCCATAGTACATTCCCATAAAATTTTGGTGTCACTATCTAATTGGTAAACAATGTGTAATCTACACCGATCATAAGAGCTTAAAGTATTTCTAGACCAAACTAGATCTGAACCTAAGGAAAAGAAGGTGGCTAGAACTGATCGAAGGCTGTACAATTTTGGTATCCATTATCATCTTGGAAAAGCCAATGTGTTACCCTATGCACTTAGCCGAAAGCTTCATCACGTCACAGCCTCTGTAGTAGCTGCTCAACCAACACTGCTTTCTGCATTTCAGATGCTGAACCTAGAGGTCGTGGAAGACTGATATGTGGCCGCCTTAGTGTTACAACTGACCCTCAACTCTCAAATTAAGGCTACCCAACTCACTGATAAAGATGTAGCTAAAATCAAGCCTGAGGTGAAGGAAGACGTAAAAAAAGCATTCTCTCTGAACTTCGATGGCATGGTTGACCATCGGAAGGAATTGTTTGGCCTAACATGAGATAGGATGTAACCACGAATATAGTTGGCCAAAAGGCCCGCAGCCCAATGGCCCGGCCCACGGCACAGAGATTTGGCCCAGCCCAACCATTGGGCCATGCCTGGGCCTCTTCCTCGGCACGACGTGCTGGCAAGGCCCGGTACAACCCAACGATCAAGGAGGCAAAATAGACTTAATCCAGCCATACAAGACGGCCCAAAGAGATAGGGACGCAAAATAGACTTATTCCAAGCATATAAGGCAAGGCCCAAAGAGATCAAAGAGGGCAAAATAGACTTATTCCAAGAACGAGCACGGTGGGCTGGTCGTGCCTTCGGGCCGGCCCGGCACAGTCCGTGTCTTGTTGGGTTGTGCCTGGGCCGTAGGTGTAGCCCGTGGGCGGGCACGGCATGGCATGGCATGTCGATCAGGCCATGCCGGCTCAACTGATCTCGAGTCGTGCCATGGCCATGCCTGGGCCGAGCCATGCCGGGCGGCCCATCTAGCTATCTATAGCCACGAATGTTGTCATCTGTGACGTGTGTCAACCTGTCAAAGCGGAACACCAAAGGCTAACAGGGCTACTCCAACCTTTGAACGCAAGCGAAACCCTAAAATTGTTGTCACAAGGTTCAGAATGGGATATGACCAGCTAACAAGGAAATTAAATCAATGGATACACCTTTCACATGTTCAAGCAAGATGGCAAATGCACCCATGTAGAATAGCAAGCTACACATAGAGGCAACAAGTGACCAACTCTAGCATCGCGATCAGTACTACGGCCGCGTAGAACAAATTTTGGAGCTGAATTATGTAAAGTTCAAATTGTCATTGTTTCGATGTCGATGGGTCGATCTTCGGCATGTCCAAGCTAATAAGGAGGGTTTCACAATTTTTAATCTATTGAAGAATGCATACAAGGATGAGCCATTTGTTCTCGCAAAACAAGTTGTCCAACTCTTCTACATAATCAACTAGGCAAATAACAAGCTTCATGTGGATCATTTGGGGGAAAAGACTAATTCTTGGTCTGGACAACTGTCGTGCTCCGATTTTCGTTCGGGATAAAAAATCATTAAGTAATCAATTTCTAGAAATTAAATTAAAATTAAAAGCAAATTAATCAAGTGAAATTATGAGGGAAATAAAATTTCCTTTAAAAATCATGATTGGAAATATTTTTTTAATATTCTCCATGCCTTAATATACTCTCTGGAATTTCCTGTGAATTTTCGGAGCTTAAGAAGTAATTTTAATAATACAAACATCATTTAATCATTTAAACAAAATGAAAAACAAATTTAACTCCTCTTCTTTGCTCTGGGCCGTTTTCGGCCCGTCCTCTTCTCTCATCCCTCCTTCCTGGGCCGTCGGCCCATTTGGCTTCCCTCTAATGAAAGTCTACTTTTCTCCCTCCCCAGCCCAGCTCGTCGCCGCCGCCCTAGCCGTCCCCGTAGTCCGCCACCACCACCGCTAGCTTCACCGCCGCGTGGGCAAGCCCATCCACCACTCCTGTTCCACTGCCACCATCGGAACCACCCCTTCCTCCACAACCCGAGGCGCTACCGCCCCAATCGCTGCTCGCCGTCGATTGGAGAGACGTCGGGCTGCTCCGCTCCCTTCCTCAGCTCCGCAAGTTTGCCCACCACCCCGTCCACCTATCCTCTGTCACCAACTACCACCGGAGGTCCGTCCACACCGTCGACCCACGGGCGCTACGTCCAAGACCTCGCCGCCAAGCCTCTCCATTTCCGCCTCCTCCACCGCCTCTCGCAACCGCCATCGCGTCGAGCCGCCATCGCCGATGGCCATCCGACCATGTGCAGCTGCCGCCTTGTTGCCAGCCAGCCTCCCCTCCTTTTCCGGCCATTGGATCGGCCTTGAGCCGATCCAAGCCATCCATGCCGTGCACCGCCACCGTGGACTCGGTCCACGGTGGACCAACTCCTTTGTCATCACTGACTAGTGGGGCCTCCCTTTGGTGGACCCGGTCCATGCCCGTGCCCCCTCGAGCTGCTGACGTGTTGGGCCGCCTTTCGGCGCCGGCCCCCTTGCTAACGTCAGTGTGTCCCTTTTACTTTGAGAAAACAAATAATAATTGCGTCATAAATCAAATTAATTTCCAGAAATCCATTTAAACGGCTCAAAACTTCAAAAATTCATAACTAATTCATACGAACTCCAAATTGAGCCATTCAACTTGCAAAATTCATATAAAATTGAGCTTTACATGTTTGTTTACTTTTCATGTACTGCTTATTTGGTTTTTATTAGGGTTTTTTTCTTGTTTTGCATGCCAGCGTGTAGAATCTGCAGTTTCGAAAGATCGCGTTCGTGAGGAAAAGAGTTCGGAAGATTATTTGAAGAAGCAAGGCAAGTCACACATTCCCCTTGAGCATGTTGAGCCTACTTTGTAAAATTTTTTATCGTTTGCAAATAAAATGCATGTTTTGCTAATTACATGGGATTGGTATTATGAATCTGCTTGCTTGTGCCACGTTCATTTGATATCCATTCATGTGTCAAACATGGGTGATAAATTGACTATCTTGTGTTACTTATGTTGACCTTGCTAGAGTTATGTTATGCTTAGACATGCTTAATTATCACTAGCTCACTTAATGGGATAATTACACTATTTACATCTAATACCTTGATGAGCTATGAGCTCAAGATATTTGGCCATGTTTATTGATCGTAATTATCCAACTAAAATATGGTTTAGTGGTGGGCTGTGGGTGTATGGTTTTGCTAGTCTCACCTATGGCAATTAAGGATCGGTTCGCGAAAAATCCTGAAAGACTTACCGTGCTTACCACAAGCAAGCGTGGGCAACTGCTGTACTTGTAGTATAGCTCGACCCTTTCCTAGGCACCGAGGCGAGGGTGGGTGTGATGGAGTTAGGTCGGCCGAGGCTTACCGGTTGATTGGCTGCCGGATTCACTGCGGCGCACGGAGGGCTGCCCACCTCGGCTTAAGGGTGGGGGCGAAACCTCAACGTGGTGTGGATGATTAGGGAAGGACTATGCGGAGGGTCTTGTCACAATCACTCGCCATGGTGACGTGTTCGGCCGGGCACGGTAATATGACGGTGGATTGTGTCTTATGGGTACAGTTGTACACCTCTGGCCAGAGTAAAACTATTCAAATAGTCATACCCACGGTTATGGGCGATCGACCAGCTTCACCGTGATTAGTCCCACAATTAATTAACTTAACATAATAAACTGGTGTAGTTCAGGTGGTTTGGTTGGGCCTGTTCAACGTGGTGTAGTGTTGTTCAGTGGATATTTAATCTTGCCTTAATTAATTAATGGTTTTAACGATTGCGAATATAACTGTTTATAAATGCCTTTATGCAAATAACCACAAACCTCCCTTTGTTTTCTTTGCACGTCTGCATCGTTGGTATGGCTTGTTGAGTACGGTGGTTGTACTCAGCCTTGCTATTTTCCTCTTTTCATAAATGTGGTGTTTCTGAGCTGAAGTCGTAGTCAGAGGAACAAGACTTATACCCCAATTGACTTTTGCCTATGGAGTGGAGCTGAAACCCCACTAGGATCGTCTTTTTTCGTTGCTGCTGCTTTCTTTTCGGTGTGAGGACTAAGTGTCTCTTTTATAAGTATTTATGTTTTATTTACGTTTGGATCTGTATATTAATTTGTCATTTTGTATATCCTGACTTGACTCCTGGATAGAGATTTATACACAAAATGGTCTGAAAATTTGGTTAAATTTTTGGACATAACAACAACGTTGCATATGAGGAAGATTATAACCAGTACATCCACACCATCAGACAAGAAGTACCTTTAGAAGAAGAGGAAGCAAAAATGAGGTTCAGCACACACGTGTGGATCATGAAGACGGATTATTTCACTAATTTTGGTCAAGTACAGTTAATTCATACTATATAACTTAATTTTGCCAATGACCTATTTCTGTAATATGTGTAGACATCTGTTATGTCTATATAAAAAGAAACTGCAGTTAAAGAAATAGTTTGTAAACAGTTAAAATCTATAAGAGAAATAGTTTGAAAGAAAAAAACCCCAACTAGCTAGAAGTCAATGGGGTCAAAGACATCTATGACGGGCTAGAGTTCTAGCCCATCATGAGTGACCTACCTATGACATGATGACCTACCTATGACCGGCTATGAACTTCAGCCTGTCACAGGTGTGCCGGCGCTAATGCCAGCCCACCAGAGATAACCAGCTCACCGTCACAGGTAGGTTTGATCGTGATTTAGGGTTGGACCTGGCATGACAGGGTCAATCCTAGGTCTGTGCCTCACCAACCTCCACGTCGCTGCCGCCACATCCCCGGCCACCACGGCTGCTAGATGCTGCTTCCCGGCCTCCACACCATCACCACCACCTCCCAGGCCTCAACGACCGTCGGGCGCCGCCTCCCCGGCCTCTAAAACCGACGTGCACCATCTCCCTAGCTTCCACGCCATCACCTCCACCTCCTCGGCATCCATAACCGCCAGGCACTGCCTCCCTAACCTCCAAAACCACCATGCGCCACCTGCCAGGCCTCCACCACTATCGGGCACCACCTCCATACCATCCAGGCCACTGCCACCACCTCCACGGTTTGGCCAATGAAACATGTTCTCACCCACACTAGCTAATAATAAACAATAAAGAACTATCTCCGCTTTTATGCACCTTTAGTATGCAAATAGTTGTCACTACACGCTTACCAAGGTGGTGATTTCTATTTTATCTTTAGTGGGCCTAAAACTATATTTATGTTGCATATGTTTTTAGAAGTTTATATGTTTTATATCCACTAAACTCGTGGCATCTTGGTCGTGATTAATTAAGTTTTAGGCTGTGCTGAATGGTTGCATGCGAAACGAGATAGATCATTAGCTCATGATTAATTAGTATTAACTATTATAAACTTGAAAAGTGAGTTTATGTAACTTTTTAAAGAATAACTTTTAATTAATTCTTTTTTCACGAAACACATTGTTTAACAATCTGGATGCTCAAAATAAACTAGGAACTACCTGCCCCCAACAGCTGTTAAGAACGCACCCTTAACCCTGTTATTGCTCAACGGAGTATAACTTACGAGCTATTTGGTGCAGGGCTGATCCAGAAAGAAATTGCTCTTGTAACCTATTCGCCACTCCAAAGTTCGTCCCCATGTTAATGGGATAATTTGTTTTTTTTTTAAAAAAATCTGGAGAGATTCAATGTTTAAGCTCTCTGCTGGTACAATGTCCAATGCTCACTATACAAACTTTATTCAATCAGTAGAAATCCACTTGTACAGATGAAAAAAAGGAACTCTTGATTGCAATTAATTAATGATCCTTACAGAAACCTGTTTAGGTACTCATCAACAGTAGAGTATTTGATATCTGGGTAGATCTGAGTGGCCTCTACTCCGACCGTTGGTTTGATCTCAAAGTTGATGTGATCTACATTTATATATACAGAATGAAGTATGGCCAGATCGATGCTTAGTGGTGAACACTCTGCAAGACCAAATACAATGATTTTTATATTCCAACTATATAGACACTATTAAGATTTGATATATAGCAACAATCGGACAAGTATAGAATTCATTTCCATGGTGATTCTTTAAATAAATAAACAACATTTTTTACTTATTTTAATTATTCAAAACAAATATGTAGTAAATGGGAAGGTAAAATTAGTTCTAATTGGAATATTTGAAAATCTCCCATTAGTATTTTCAGAGTGATATTGGTATATTGTTGTGATGGAGTCGTGATCAAGTGCATCGAGCAGGATATAAATCGTGGTGTCCACAGTAATGATAACTTTGGGAATGCTAGTTGATTCAAAAAGTTATACTTCTATAATCTAAAAACTGTTGGAAACAAAAATGGAACATTCAGTTACTGAGCCTAGTAGCAGCAGTACTGACCTCTGATTTGCTTGAGGATTACCTCTTCAGTGAGATAGACTCTCTCAAAGGTCCTCCCAACCTTCTACTCCCACAGGGAAACGAGATCGTTCATTGACAGGGCATTCTCTGGTGGCCTTATATGCAGGACCCTGTTCAGCGTCCTTGGATCATCCACTCCTTTGATGGTAAACGTTGCAATGTCCTCCTCGTCGACAAATATTGCTGAAACATTTCACAAAGAACGAAGGCCGGCTATAGTTCAGTGCATCTCTTTTTTTAAAAAAATAAAAAGTTTGTGAATATCCATGCAGAAATATTGATCAATGATCAATACCAACTCTGAAGTAACTAATCAGTATTTCATTAGTCTGATTGTAACATACCACAAAGACCTTTTAGAATGCTATGTAATATTGAATGGTGGTCGAAAATTAAAAACCTTTTTTTTCTGAGTCTGTGTTTAAATTTTCTTTTTTTAGCTGTTTATTTTAAAGCATATGCATTATAGCTATTTGAATGAATGAAACCGATAATTAAATACCCAGATAAAAATCTAAAACATTATAAATTAATGGAATAACTCAATGGGCTTGATCCATGGGTATGGAGTAAATTATAAGTTTTGCTAGCTTCTACTTTTCCTTTTTAATTATTCAAATAAAGAGTTTGAATTAAACTCAAAATCTGACATTTCAGAATCTCTAGAACCTACTTTGGAACTTCATAAAAATTAGATCAAAAACATTTTAGTGTGGGGAATTTGACCATATTGCAGATGAAATAGTGTACTACCAATTTGCCATTTGGGTCTTTACCAAAATGTCCTTGGAAACTATTTTAAAATGAGGGCAAAGTTGGAATTCAACTGCAGTTTTGGGACTTAGCCAATTTCCAGTGCCTTATTCTCTACACCCCAGCCTTCACACTGCCATGTGGGCCCAGGCTTGTGTGGGACCCGATTGTCAGCTGCACACGTCAAGCTAGCGCCGCTTCACCGGCAACCATGCGCGCAACACGCGTCGACGGCGCCGAGCACCGTTCCACCACCACCTCACTGCCGACCGCCATATAAATTCCTCCCGGCCAACTGATATCTCTTTCCTCTCACCGTGGTTCCATTTTCGTGGAGAAAACAAGGGCGACAAATCCAGAAGCTCGAGTAGCGAAGTAGTCTTCCCTGGCGCCGGTGAGATCATCCCCGCCGTCCCGCTCCATCGGGTACGTTCTGGTCTGAGTTAACCCGTGTTCCAAGGTCTTTGATCGATGCCGTTGCTAACCCCTCAAGGCCCGACATTTTGGTGTAGCCAATCCCCGGGAACGCGCACCGCGTCCACGTGAGCCATCGGTGAACCCCGAGCGCCGCCGTGGGGGTTGTCATCGTCGCCAAGCTCCAAGATTTCCATTCCGCCCGAGCCACTTCGCCAGCGTATTCTTCACCTCAAGACAATCCCGAAACCCAAGGAATCGGGTCGAAAAGCGCTCAGTCGGGAGATCCCTCTCATCTTCTCCATCTCCGGCCGCCGGCGCCCTCTAACTCTATCTCTCTCTTTGGTAAGTCTCAGGGCGATTCCTTGCGCACAGAGCTACTCCGTGACATCGTTAATTGATGCTTGTACTCCTCCTAGGCCGCCTGTACCAGGAGCACTCCGCCGACGACGACCGCCAAACCGAGCCGCCTTCGGGACCGAAGCGAACACTTGGAAGTTTAGCCGAGCACCGTCTACGTTTTGGTGAGCATCCTGGACGTCCTTAGCCTCGCATGCATGCACGCGCACGCGCCGAAGACGTCCTGAACCCGATATGCATTTGCAAGCCGTAGCAAGCTGCCGCTCCTCCCGCTGTTGCCATCAAGTTAGATCGCCATAGCTTGCATAAAGGACATCGAGAGCTTCGTCTTGGAGCCCTCCATCTTTCACCCCATAGCCGCCTCGCCGGAAACCTAACCAATCGCCGTCGAGATCGCCGCAAAGCTCGCCACCGCGCCACTGCTCTGCCCTGTCCACGCCAGGGGGTAGTCGGCGATCTGCTAGAAAACTCCAAGGGCGTTTTAGCAATTTAACCAGAGCCTTACAGGTGGGGACAGGACCTTCCTGTATTTACATAAGAACCCGAGTACTACTTTGCTTAAATGCTTGTGCCACATGCTGGGGACTGCGGGTTCTATTTGCCGGAAACCTAGGGACCTTTAAGCAAATTGTGCAGAGGCTGACTGGTGGACCTGAGCTCTTTTATTTTTATAAAATCCAGAGAAATTGATTAAGGCATTATCTGTTGAGCTGAAAAAATAGCTTTAACTTTGGAAATTCATAGTAAATTCATAAAAACTCCAAAAATTTCAAACTAAATTTTGTTAGATTCATATTTTTATGCTCTATCTTCTGGAAATGCTAAATTCAACAGAACTTTAGAGAATTATGTCTTAATACTTAAAATTTGTATATAGGCCATATTTAACTATTTTCCAACTTTAAAAATTTATAACTCTTGAATGGAACTTGCTAAAATAGAAATTCTTGCACTAAAAATTCAATTAACACAGGGTCACATCATCCTAAGAATAACATTTAATTTAGAGCATATTAAATTTTCTTTCACATGAGTATAATTCAAATCTTACGTATTTGATTAGACGACGGTCAAATCCTTGTCGAGGAGGTGCACTATATAGCTGGACCAGGGGTGGAACAAGAGCAAGGCAAGCCAACCTTCCCCTTTTCCTTTGATCATATTGATCCTATTTTTGAAGGTTTAACATATTGTTTGCAAATATGCATGGTTAGTTTACCATTAAAAAGATGGGTAGTTTAAATGAGTATAGTTATACCAAAACTTGCATGTATCCATTTGAAAAACTCCATTTATTATTTGCCACCTTAGGATACGTTAAATACTACTATCCTTCGGCAACTTGATCTATGTCAGGTATCGCCATGACAGCTTAGCGATGCTTAGATCAAACTATTACTATCATTATAGGCATCTTATTATTTCTGGAACTATTTGCTTTTAAATAACCTCTCATTGAAATAAAATGGGTACTTATTTGTGAACTAAAATGAGAAAAAGAATATTTAAGTCTTGGGCAGCAATTGGTACACATATGGAATTTAGTTGTGTATCGATAGGGGGAGTGTATGCCTGAGATAGTTAAGGACTTCACTCAATGTCAGTCTCTTGTGTTTGTAGTACGACCACATGTGCTATTATGGAATAGCCATAGCTGATTAAGATGTTCATGGTTTAGTCTTGCATTAAGGTAGGCCGTTGTAATATGAATTAGTCTTAGCGATGATTCATAGGAACTACCTAATTACCTGTATGGTAGTTTAGGCGTCTAAGTCTGTCCAATACAACGATATGGTGCCTCATGATAGGAAAGTATGTTTTCGCTACCATGGTGTTAGGCTCAGGCGTGGGCCCGCCTCCTAATGGTTCTAGGTCATATGCCTAGGACAGAATCACACCTATCGTGCTGGTGCAAGGTTAAATCATGGATAATGTAAAGGCTATGTTGTGGGTAGTAAAACGGGTACCTCGGTATCGCGTGGCATGTTTTTACATGATTACTATTTCACATCATGTAGGTACAGTGTACGGGCTCTGTAGAGATTTAAACTAATCGGTTAGCCGTGCTCACGGTTATGTGCGGCATAAGAATATGTGTTGAGTATAGACGATTGTTTTCTTTTCCGTATTCATGATACCTTCCAAATTCTTATTTGTAGAAAATTGCGAGAAATGTTTGGAAATGACTTATGCACTTGATGCTATGGATAGTGTCAAGTACTATACATTATGAGTTATACTTTGCAAATATGATGCCTTGATGATAAGTCTAGTTTTACCAAAGGTTTATTTGTTACTCATTATTTAGAAAATGACTTATGGAAATGAAACTTGCTTTATGCTGAAAATAAACATATTTAAGCCTATCCTTTGATTACGCCATGCATGTACGTTAGGATTGGCGATGCCAGTACATTATTCGTAATGTACTAACTCTTGCTATTATCGTTGTTTTCTGTTCAAATGTTTTGTTTTAGAATCAGACGCAGGAGAGTCCTTTATTGACGATGATTGCTTTGATGGGGATGCTTCTGAGTTTCAGGACGGTTCTAACTAGGGCTTTCTCTAGTTGGTTGCAGAAAGGTTTTGGGTAGTGATGCTTCCGCTGAACCAATAATTATTGGGCCGGTCGGTCATATGTATAGCTAAGACACTGTTATGTAATAGCTAAGACTCTGAATTACCCTTATTACGATATCAACTGCTAGATGAAAGTGTGTTAGTAAGTTTGACATGATTCCGGCTTGCTAATACATGACTATGAATCTTGATCATGGAAGATGTTGTAGAGCTCATGCATTTTAGTCAAGTCTCCTGGATGTGTAACACATATGGTCGCCACCTTCGAGTGGTTTGACGGGCACACTTCAGGCTGAAGTTGACTGGCACGCGTGAGTCCCAGCAATATCTTCTTTGCTCAACATTCGGTGCCTCGGAATTTATATTGTTTGATGTTACTTGTGATTTTCTGTTCACATAGCGGATTGAATGGCTATTATGCGTGTATGGATCCCATTCACCGAGACTATGTGAGAATCACAATTGGCATTGAAAAGTATAAGTTTCGACGTGCTCGACATTGATTTTGCTTTTTCCTTTAAAATGTCTGATTTTGCTCTTGTGGAAACAAAATTCGTTGTCTTTTTTTTCGCAAACGAGCACGAGAGCTACGTATCATTTTACATTAAAAATTTTATCTCTCCAAACCAATGATGAAAAAATCCTTACTTCTTGGATTCTGCGACAAAAAAAAGATACTCCACAAAACAAAAAAAAATAAATGTTCGTGAGAAATTACTTTGAGGTAACTAAATTTTATATTAAAAATTTTAATAACCATAGACATCAAATTTTACACTATAAAATATGATATCTCTCGGTTATTAAGGATGATAAAATTGCCCCTACATTAAAAGGGAATGTATACTATGCACACAAATTTTCAGGTATACACATCATGCACACCAACTAACAAATTTCACAAAAAAATCCAAAAAAAGTATACATATGCTTTTACTAGTATTACATTTACGTGTGAAGTCTCATTTTGAAATTTATTACATATAGGGAGTAATAAAAAAGACAAAATTCTCACATATTTATACTTTTAAAACTTTCAAAATTTTTATTTTTTTGTTACGGCTAAAATATAATGAATTTGAGGTTAAGACTTACGTATAAGTATAATACTATTGAAAGTAATTGTATAATTTTTTATAAATTCTTTGGTAAAATTTGTTAATTGATGTACACGAGAAGATCTGTGTGCATAAGATACTTTAAAGGGGCATGCTATCTATACACAGTCAGTGTGATGTTACCGAAAAATTAACTGAAGATTGTTTACTCCATTTTCCTTTCACCTTTGGTGTTGCCGTCTCCCAGAATGATAACCTTGTCAGCTGGGAGTCCGCTGGCTCCAGGCTGCACAAGCGTTGGGAGATAGTACCCCGCGAAAAAGTTGCAGCTGACGAACGTGTACGGGATTCCCTCGGCCTCCACCGTTCGCCGGATCTGTGCCTCGACGTCGAAGGTCGCCTTCGCCGGCTCGACGATATGCGCGTGGTCGGCGTCGTTGCCGAAATCCGACGGGATGAACCTCTGCAACTTCCCAATTATTTACAGCTTGATCAATTTGGTAGAAATGTATACAGCCAACTGAAGCAGGGGGCAGCAGAAATGGGGGCGTTGCCCATGATGTTGTCGGCCTCCTTGATGGCGGCGATGATCTTGCTCTGCTCGCCGATGTCATGGTAGCCGACGACCGATATCGCGACATCGGCGGCCCTCACCGTCTTCACCAGGAGATCGTGGTCACCGATGTCGCCCTATGTGTCCATCCACCGTGTTCGATTCGGATTTCGGACAAGCATGTTTCAGACGTAAAAATGAACAGCAGCACGCCAGCACACGTGGTTGTACGCACCTGCAGGATGGTGACGCCGGAGGAGGCGCGGTGGCACGCACGAGGGCGGAGGTCGGGTGGCCGGCGCGCGCGCTCGCAGTCACGATGAACTTGCCGAGGTGCCTTGTGCCGCCGACGATAAGGATCCTGCTCTTATTACGATCTCCGGGTTCCATCGGATTATTAATTCCGACGAGGCGGCGATGACGACGGCGGCGGCGGAGCTAAGTTCTGTGCGGCCGTGTGCGTGTGCACCAGCCGGTGGGGCTAGATCAGTATTATTCTATTTATTTTCTAGTAGCAATGTTGCGGATGACTGTATGACTTTCTGGTTAACTGGGTGTTTGTTTATGGGGGAGATTTTTGTTTATAGCATGTAGGATGTTGATTTCTGGACATAACGTTTACTACTTATTGAAAAAAAATATTCATCATTTGTTATTAATTTATTTTGTTGTGACTTATTTTATCATTAAAAATGTACTTTAAACATCACTTATATCTTTATTTGCACTGAAATTTTGAATAATATAAATTTTAAACATATTCAAAATTCAACGACACTGTACATTTAAAAACAGGGGAGTACTAATTTTTGTTAGGAAACCGGCCGATCTATGAAGGCCCAACCTAGGTATACACTGATGAGTCATTACTAAATATGAAAGGTGAATATGTAGCATCGCAGCTAATTGGCACAGACGCGCCAGCTCGCATTACTGGCATACACGTCGAGCGGGCTGACGTGTCTACACCCCATGCCGGCCAATTTTTTTTTTCTTTTTTGCTATTTTTTCATGATTTTTTTATTTTTAGAAATTGAATCTTTTCATATTTAATTTCAGTTGAAAGTTTTGAATTTGAGTTGAAAGTTTTTTTAAATTTAAGTTGAATTTTTTTGAATTTTGAGATGAAAGTTTTTAAATTTGAGTTGAAAGTTTTCAATTCTAAGTTGAAAGTCTCCAAATCTTACGATAAAAATATAAAATCAAAAACTATCATGTTAAAATTTGAAACTTTCAACTCAAAATTCAAAACTTTCAATTTAAAATTTGAAAACATTCAAGTCAAAATTTAAAACTTTCAACTCAAAATTTTGAAACTTTTTAACTCGAATTGCAAAAACTTTCAACTCACAATTTCAAAATTTTATCACAAATTTGAAAACTTTCAACTCAAAATTAAAAAATTTTAACTTTAAATTCAAAAACTTTCAACTCAAAATTTAAAAACTTTCAACTAAAATTTAAAACATTCAACTATATTTTTAAAAGTATTAACTAAATAAATTATTTATATATTTTTCTTTAAAAATGCTAATTACCATAATTATCGCAAATTACAGTAATTAAGCTAATTATTGTAATTAGCGGCTAGGATGGCCCAGCTGCGTGCGCGTTACTTCTTATGCTGGCGCGTGAGCGCGCACTAGTAGCCTCTAATATGTAGTGCAAACCACATATGTAGTGAGGAGGATTGTACACTTAGGCAGCGTTCGGCACCCAGCGTTGGGAAAGCACACAGTGCGTACGGAAAACGAAACAGTCCATTAGCGCGTGATTAATTAAGTATTAGCTAATTTTTTTTTCAAAAATGGATTAATTTGATTTTTTAAGCAACTTTTGTATAGAAACTTTTTGCAAAAAATACACTGTTTAGTAGTTTGAAAAGCGTGCGCGCGAAAAAAAATACTGTGCGCGCTGAAAAACTGGGTGCCGAACACAGCCTTAGTTAAATAGATTACAGAGGAGGATTGTACAATACTAAGAATAAAGGAATGAATAAGAAGCCGAAAAAATATGTAGCGCAAACCACATATATAGTGAAAACCTGAAAATTATCATTGGATCGAAAAATGGATGTCTAAGATTCGTCCACGTCTCCAATGAGTAAAATTTTCTCATGAGTAAATTTGCGTGTAAAATTTTCTCGTGATGACGTGGACAAATCTCAGACGTTTATTTTTGATTCTGGTTTTCATCATGTACGTGGTTTCCGTCATATATATTTCCGAAGAAGCCACACCTTTATATCTTGTGTCTTTTTACTTTTTATACTTTTTATAGACGTTATGCACCTCCTCTGAGTAAGGTTTTACCGAAGACCAAGGAAGAAGGGTAAGAAACTTGAAAATTCGCTTTGCATCTGGTAGATTGAATCGCAAAACCGAATTTCTTGCATCTACCTTGTTCCATTTTTGTGTCTCCCGTCGAAAACCACCATTGCTGACTTGGAGTCGCCGGCGGCTAGCCGATTGGGGTTTCCGACATCCTCCATGGCAAAGAAGGACTCGCCGTTGCAAGAAACGATCGGAGACGACCGTAACCACGAAGCCGATGGCTGCACTCGCGCCGACGACGCCACGCCGCTCGGCCACCACGCCGCCCGACAAGCACGCCTCCCTGTACGGCCGCCGCGCTGCCAGGTCACACCGGCCGCGACCCGAATGGCGCCACACGAACAGTAGCCGGTCGTAGGCGAACTGACCCCGTCGCTGCTGCGCCGCCCACGCCATGGAAGGCGTTGCGCTGCGCCGCCGCGAACCGGCCGCGTCACCGAGCCGCTGTGCCGCGCCGCACCCTCGCGCTCCTGCCCCGCGCGTGCTCCTCGCGCCGCGACCGCACCCGTGCATCCCGCTGTTGCGCCGCATCCGCACCACACCGCCGCGCAGCCGAACCTCGCGCACGCCGCACGGCCGCTGCACGCGGAGAGCGCCCGCATGCGCCGCGCGCCGAGCCGCCCGACGCCGACCTCCGCGCGGCCGCGGCCGCGCACCACACCGTACCGCTGAGCCGCCGCGCTCGCCGGCGGCCGCCACGCCCACGCGGCACTGCCGCGGAATCAACGAAGAAAAGAAAGGAAAGAGAAAGAGAAAAGAAAAGAAAAGACCGTCGAACCACGCCGCGCCGCGCCGTCCTCGGCTTGCCACGCCGCACCGCGCGATCCCGGTGGTCGTGCGCCAGCACTACGATGCCCCGGCCACCGCGCCATCCGCTGCGCTTGCGCCGGGCCGCGCCGTCCCTTGCCGGCCACCACGCAGGGCCGCGCCGCCGCCGCATGGCCTCGCCGCGCCCCGCCGCAGCAGAGCCGGCCACCGCGCAGCCCACCGCACCCGCCGACGGACCGCCGCGCCGGCCGCTGGCCGCCTGCCATGCATGGCAAGGGAGCAACCGAAGGAGAAGAAGAGGAAAGGAAAGAGAAGGAGAAAAGAAAAGGAATGAAAAGAAAGAAAAGGAAAGAATATTGTGATTTCGTAAAAGGGCCCCTGTATTTTCCGAAAATTATATGCACTCTTCCCTGCTATAGAAGTTTCGCATGTAAACCCCTAGAATTCATGAAAAATACACATGCAACCTTTCTGATAGGGGAAATTTATTGATTGGCTCTTGGAATTTGCATAAATAAAAAAAATCATATTATCGCATAATAGTGCCACGGGACTTTGAAATTCGATCCCGACTTTGTAAGTTAGGACACTTTTTATTTTTGATGTTTATGATTATGAATGTATTTATCGTAATTTTGATTTTTTTATTTTTTTAATGTTTTTATTACCTTTAATTAATATATTTACGATAAAATGTATAGAATTTCATAGAATATATTAAAATTATTTGCAGGAATTTTGTGTACCATCATATTGCAACAATCGTGTGTTTTACCTAAATGTAATTTGCGTATATTTTAAATAACTGAAGATGACTGGCATCACCAACTAGAAGTTTGCTGAATAACATCTCTGACATATACATTCAATGTTGAAATTACAATGGACCAAGAAGATCCATGGCACCATTACACCAACTGCTTTATTCACTGACTCGATGAGATTAATCATGCATTTCAATCTTCCATCAGTGCCTCTAAGCTACTATGAGGAATGAGTATGTTAGATGGATGTGTGTTGGCACTCTTTTGATTGCATGAATGAAGCAATTTAGAAGATTATGATGCACAGCTTACCTCTTGTAGAGTAAGAACTATAAGCAAGAATGGGTATTTCGACTATGATTCACTGAGCAAATGACCTAGAGAGTATGGTAATACGGTGCACTGAATTTGCACCGAATACTGCAGAAACTCTCAATATTTTATCTGAACGCGACGAAAGTCACACGCAAATATCATTACTACGCATACAAAAAGTATGCCTAGCTAGTTGATAATAGAATTACGTAACGTTCAGGATAATGTTCACAAGAAGAGCATTGTCTTTTCAAACCACCTAGCACAGTTGATAATAAAATCAACACGAGCAGCTAACCTGGTGCATTTACCTCAACGAAAGAAAAGAAAAAGAGGAAGTAGAACATAGGTCAAGCTGAACAATCTAGAACCATGCACTCATGAATACGAAAAGAAAAGGACAATCCTAATAGCACACCCATCATGAATTGAAAAGGAGAACTCCTAGCCTATTTGTATGGCTAAGGATGTAGAATCTCCTATGCTAGACCGGATCAGCCCTGAAATTTATGTCAGAACAGAAAAACATTGCCATAGCTGCTGAGCAATAAGCTTGCTATGAAGTTAATTGAATCCGATGTACTGGAATACTCCGTTGAATCAATATACTTAGTCATCACTTGTTATAATTTTGAATTGAATATTGAATTGAATAAATGGTTTTTGCCCAAGTAGAGTATACATTTTTCCTGCAATAAAGTAGCATTTCCAATATAAAAAAGCATATTTCAGGTATTTACTATTTGTTGCTATTTCCTAGCACATGATTATAATGCTTTGAATTTTGTGTAGCGCCCAAACAAAAAAAAAGAGAATGAATTGTGGATCGCATAACCACAAATAACACTTTAAGAGAAAGAGGTATTTCCATATCAACAGAATTGAAAATATTATGACCTTTGCTAGCAGTAGCAATTGAATTTGTTGGCCTAGAAAGTGTCATGGTCATATTACCTATGGAATAATTATGCACTATATAGAAGCATCTATTGTCCATTAACCCCCTGAACTCTCTAAAATTGTGATGATTTGGGCTACACTACCTTTTAGCAATGGATTTTTAGTCATATTGGTCTTAGAAATAAATATTACAACTTGTATGGTCATAGCACATATATGCATAGTTTTCCTAAATCATGAAGATTTGTGTGCCAGTATACACCAACGGGAGATTAATGCATAGATCGCATACCATGAAGGTATAATTCTAGC
The DNA here is from genome assembly GCA_008326285.1 of Oryza officinalis. Lineage (NCBI taxonomy): Eukaryota > Viridiplantae > Streptophyta > Magnoliopsida > Poales > Poaceae > Oryza > Oryza officinalis. The sequence continues at coordinate 25,278,346 of BDMV01000006.1, forward strand.
TTCCCTGAACTGGATTGCATGGAATACTTGTGGCCCTATTTTTGGTACTATACGAATAGAGGCACTTCTGAAGTAGCAAACATCTCGTATCTATTCGACATCGTATCTTTGCCAAAATTGATCCAACAAGATCATGTGAATTCGAATGAATTTAACTAATCATCTTTAGAAGTCCACAAGGACAATGCTAGAGTAGCATTTAATGATTGGTGAACTGACATAGATTAGCACCAAGTATGAAATATCGAGAATGAATAGAATAAGTAAAAGCTATGAATTGCAGTATTTGATATACCATTGTTGTAATCCCATAGTGTGAAGTGACATGTAGTCCTAAAAGCAAGTGAAATCTGAAGGAAAATTTAAACCATTGGCATGAATATCCACGTAACAATGCAACTAGTGCTACTGAATTTACTTGGTTGATCTATGTTGAGGGTCGTTAAAAACCAATTTTGACTGCCAACTATCATAATAAATAAAGGGAGAACTAAAATTTCTTGCACGTATATCAATAATAAATGATGTAGTTTCACTATACTTGAAGAATTAACATGTATGTAGAGAATAAACATCAAAGTGAAGGAGAAATAAAGCCGGTATGCAAGGAAACACACTTCTAACGAATTATGTGCGAGCACACAAATTGAGGGGCCCACAAGTCAGCTCAAGCCGACATAAAATGAGGCCAAACCTTTGGCAACCAACCAAGGGGCCCACCTATCAGCCACTCACCAAAGGCGATGGCCGAAGGCAGTTACCCTAGTTCGGCCGAACTAGGCTTGGCGCCCTTGGCTCCTCTCTTCCACGTGGCAGCTCCCCATCATGTCCTTATGGTGGTTATGGAAGGTCAGTGGCCTACAACCGTTATTAGCAACCATCATTGAGAACTATAAATAGAGCTCACTCTCTTCACTTGGAACACACACCTAATAGGACAATTCTCTCTATCTACATTATATTTCTATAGTATTAGTGGAAATAGGCTTAGAGTATCTTCGGTCCTATAGTTTCCTTAGAGATTCTGGTATGTTTGTAGTACTTTACTCCTCTTGTAAGACTATAGTTGAATTAATAGTTCTATGCTTTATGAATAGAAGTACAGTTGTATCGTAGTTCTCTTATGTCATTTTTCACTATACTAATTAATTAGAGGTGAATCTCCTGTGTGTGTCACACTACCCCTTAATCATATTTAGCCTAACCCCTGTTTAGACTATAGTGAATTAATTACAGATTGATTATGTATAAACTATGTCTTTACACCATCGCCTTCCTTGTGGAAATATAAATACGATACCCTTGGGGATACTCATGGGTGAAATGCTACAGCATTATCCGTGTCCTTGTAGATTTATCTGCGGACGTAAGAAATACCAACAAGTATTTCTGGCACCATTGCCGGGGAAGGCACTAATCAAAGAAAAAGTTATATACATCTATAATCATACAATGATTAATGAGACCTTGGTCTAAATAGGTTAATCTTGATTTGTTTTCTCTTTTACGTTAAAACAAGTAGTCTATGACCGGTTTCGAGCAACCATCAAACTTCGCTGATAATCCAGAGAATGGTCCGATCTCATGTGATTCCTCCACAAATCAAGCTTTCAGCACCTGAACCAGTCATCTTTGCACCATCACACTCTCAGTAAATGGCTCAGAAGACCATTCGTGAATACTCAGCTCCCTTTGCTTCCAATGTGCTAGTTGGGCCGACAATAAACACTAGGATGACAATTTTGAGATCAACACGGCTCTAATCACTATGGTGCAGACTACCCCGTTCTATGGGAAGGCCAATGAGGATGCTAACACCTATCTCCAACAATTCCTTGAGCTTGCGATAGCATCGTCATCAAGGGAGTGACTCAGGATGCAATCATGCTTCGTTTGTTCCCGTTCTATCTACTCGGGAGAGCAAAGCAGTGATTCTACCCCAAGACAGGTGCCATAAACACATGAGAGAGGTGCTCAATAAGGTTTGTCGTGAAGTTTTTCTCGATGGGAAAAACCAACGCCTTTCCTGGGAGAATTTCAAGTTTCTAGTAACCAAGCAATGAGTCAATTCCGAAAGCATGGGAGAGACTCCAAGAGTACATCCTGGCCTGCCCTCATGATGGGATGGACAACTGGCTCATCATCTAGAACTTTCACAACGGGCTGACACAGTCAGCCCGTGACCATATTGATGCTGTTGCTGGAGGAGCCTTCTTCTCGTTAACTGTCGCTTGCGCATCAGAGTTAATTGAGAAGATGGTCTCCAACCAAGGCTGGAGTGAAGAGCGATTCCAAACGTGTCAGCGGGGCATGCACACCATGAAGGAGACGGGCATGCTCACTGCTAAGATGGACCTCCTAAAGCGCTTGGACAAAAGCACTCAGGATAAGGCAGAAATTTACAGTACTGCCTAGGCCTTGAACATCCCAATGACGTGTGAGACTTGTGGCAGTACTGGACATTCAGGGAACGATTGCCCCGAGACCCGTGAGGACATATTCTTCATGAACAACAATAAAGGGTAACATCCACAAGAAGGACAGGGGTGGAACCAACCACGCCCATACTACCAAGGAAAGAACAATGGTAACTTCAATCCTAACCAACCCTCCTTGAAAGATCTTGTCTTTGATCAAGCCAAAATCAATGAGATGATGTCTAAAAGATTGGTGACCAATGACAAAACCTTGGAGAGCATCCATGCCAAGATGGAGGGACTCTCCTCAGCCATAAAAAACTAGCTGAGTTTTTACAAGATGTTGGAGACTCAACTAGCTCAGCTGGGTGCTGCCATTCCTTTTGCCGAGACGGGGAAGATCCACGAGCAACCCAAGCCATCCATGGAAAATGTGAATGCGGTGACCATGAGAGGAGTTAAGTCCACTTGTGACCCACCATATCCAACCGAGGCTGCGAAAGGAAAGGAGGCCCAGGAGGATGAACCCCTCTTCTAACTACTCTAACAAGGCACAAGACGGGTGGACGGCTCCACGGGAGTTCATTGATAGAAACATCCTGTCGTTTCCTCGCCGCAATAGGAAGCTGACCGTGGATGAGCAATTCAGCCAATTCATCGAGGTTATCCAGAAAATATATATCAATATCCTATTATTGGATGCGATATAGGTGCCCACCTACGCTCACTACCACAAGGATATAATCAACAACAAATGGCCATTGCCTACCACGGAGATCGTCAAACTCACAGAAGAATGTAGCGCAGCTATACTCAATCAGCTTCCTGAGAAGAAGCAAGATCCGGGGTGTCCCACAATCAATTGCACGATCGGGACACAACACTTCGACCACGCCTTGTGTGACCTTGGAGCAAGTGTTAGCATCATGCCCAAGGTAGTTTTTGATCAATTGAATTTCACTACTCTCTCGCCTACACCCATGATGTTGTAGTTAGCCGACTCCACGGTCCGTTACCCGGTGCAAATTGCCAAAGACATTCCAGTGAGATCCAGGGTTGCTTCATTCCCGTCGATTTCATGGAATTGGACATGGACACCGACAAGGATACGACACTTATCCTTGGGCGTCCATTCCTGAGCACCATAGACGCACGCATTGATCTAGGAGCCGAAGAAATCCAACTTCACATTAATGGCAAGGAGGAGAAGTTTGATTTTTAGCCCAGGTAGGAGCAATGCTCCATGATCAAGATCAAGTATGGCCGAACAAATAGAATATCCGTGAGGTCGAAGTGACACCGCCGAAGAAGGGCAGCCTCGTGACTTCATGCTGGAAGTACTGAAGAGGGAATTCACTTTCCAATACTGAAATGCAAAGACGTCAAAGAGACAAGGAGTGTAGTCAAAACCACAGCCCCAAAGTCTGCATAGTCATTCACACCAGCAAAATCCAAGAAAACCAAAAAGGTGTGGCGAGTCAAGAAAACACAGTCATTTGTCTCTTCATCTCCAGAGCTGGATGTCGCAAGGAGTTAAATTTAATGGAGAAGTCCCGTTTGTTGGACTTTAAATAATGAGTCCTTCGCTGAAAGATAAAAAGGGCAGTTACCCATTATTTGATTCTTCCAATTGTATATCTGATTTTTCAACTTGCATTTTTGCTTTCCCAATCATATTTGAATTTCCAACCCTTTGTATTTTCAAAATACTTTTGCTAAAAACCAAATTTGAGATATGACAAAGTTAGTGGGCTGATCTCTCTTGAATTGAAGACCCACTAGTTTAAAACTTTGGAGGCATGTGAGGTGGTCTCCTAATCTTATTTTTTAAAAAATCAAAATGGAACCACTTGGGGATTTAAAGAGGTTTGAATTGGCATCTTTCTCGGAACTAAACTTTTACTTTTATTTAGTAGAGAGTGCCATTATTGTTGCCTTTAAAGGAGAGCAACATGGGGGGCCAATAGGGGTCGACCGACCCCTTGGTTCGGCCGAAACATGGGTGGCTCTCCCCCATAAAATCCACCCCATGGATCTTGTTCTCCTTGCCCCAAACCAAGATGCAAATGTTTGTCCTTGGATTCTCTCTTCCTCCTATAGTTCCTCTCATGTCCTTGTCTCAAATTTGACAACAAAATTTTGCTTCTCTTTTCCTCTTGCATTTCAAGTTCACCTTAAGCGCTAAACTACAAGAATGTGCTGTGGTGGTGTCACTACCCCGCAAGAACAATTATTGTGGTGCTTTCTCGTCCACAAGAACGATTTTGTGGAGTGTTACTACCCACAAGGATGATTTTGTAGTGGCAACCAAGCTTCAAAAGAACGACTAACTCTTGGACGGCTAACTTGCTAATGTAACCCATTCTTCAAGTGTTCTTGTGTGTTCTTTGCTCGTGTGTGCAGGATGAAAAAGAGCGCAAGACTTTTCCTTAGCGCGATGAAGCAGGCTACAAGTTCAAGCTCACATCACCATTCCCACAGCTCGAGTGCATGCCCGTCCAATGAGTACGCACCGAGTGAAGAGCAAACAAAGTCCTGTGGCCTAGCGCCCATGGACAAGGACCAAGGTGAGACGAACTTTCATCCTAACGCTGAGCTGGACGTGTAAAGTGATCAGGAGAGACAAGCCTATGCCATCCTTAAGAATCGGGTGTTCGCTCACACGCGAGCATACGGCCCGGATCTGCTTGCCAAAATAGGTATGGATGTTGATTTTGTTAATGTATGGCGAGCTATAGGATGGGAAGGCCTCGTGCTTGTAGATGATCATGGTTCATGTTTTCTTACCATACAATTTCTCTGTACTTTGTGAGTCATGGGAGATGGTATTACGTTTCGATTTTTTGGGACATAATACTACCTAACATGGAAAGATCTTAGTAATCATCTAGGATTCAACAGAAAGTGTGGTCTCTCGGTAGTACCTAGGTGCCTAAAACTAAGTCCTAGCCTTATAAGCATGTATGTGTAAAGTATATATAAAACATGAGTAATATAGAAGTACAGTTGTATCGTAGTTTTCTTATATCCTTTTCCACTATACTAATAAATTACAGGTGAATCTCCTGTGTGTGTCACACTACCGCTTAATCATATTTATCCTGACCCTTGTTTAGACTATGATGAGTTAATTATAGATTAATTAATGATGTATAAACTATGTCTTTACACCACCGCCTTCCCTGTGGAAATATAAATATGATACCCTTGAAAATACTCATGGGTGAAATGCTATAGCGGTATTCGTGTGCTTGCGGATTTATCTGTGAATATAAGAAATACCAACAAGCATCTCTGGCGCCGTTGCCGGGGAAGGCACTAGTTTAAATATAAATTTATATACATCTATAATCATACTATGACTAATGAAACCTTGGTCTAAATAGGTTAACCTTGATTTGTTTTCTCTTTTATGTAAAAATAGGTAGTGTATGACCGGTTTCAAGCTGCCATCAAACTTCGTTGATAATCTAGAGAAGAGTCCGACCTCGCATGGTTTCTCCACAAATCAATCTTTCAACACCCAAACCAGTCATCTTTGTACCATCACACTCTCAGCCAATGGCTCAGAAGACCATTCGTGAATACTCGGCTACCTCTGTTTCCAATGTGCTAGTTGGGACGACTGTCAACACTAGGGATGCAAATTTTGAGATCAACATTGGTCTGATCACTTTGGTGTAGGCTACCCCGTTCTGTGGGAAGGCCAATCAGGATACTAGCGCCCATCTCCAATAATTCCTTGAGCTTTACGACAACATCATCATCAAGGGAGTGACTCAGGATGCAATTAGGCTTCGTCTGTTCCCATTCTCTCTACTCAGGAGAGCAAAACAGTGGTTCTACTACACAAGAGGTACCATAAACACATGGAAGATGTGCTCAATAGGGTTTCTCGCGAAGTTTTTCCCGATGGGCAAAACCAACGCCCTTCGTGGGAGAATTTCAAGTTTCGAGCAAGCAAGCAATGAGTCAATTCTGGAAGCATGGGAGAGACTCTAGGAGTACATCCTAGCCTGCCCTCACCATGGGATGGACAACTGGCTCATCATTCAAAACTACTATGATAGGCTGACACAGTTGGCCCATGACCATATTGATGCTGCAGTTGGAGGAGCCTTCTTCTCGTCAACTGTCGCTCGCACGCTAGAGTTAATTGAGAAGATCGTCTCCAACCAAGGCTAGAGTGAAGAGGGACTCCAACCGCGTCAGCGGGGCATGCACACCATCAAGGAAACAGGCATGCTCGCCGCTAAGATGGACCTCCTCCTAAAGCGCTTGGACAAACGTGTTCAAGCTAAGGCGGAAATGTAAGGTACTGCCTAGGCCTTGGACATTCCAATGACGTGTGAGACTTGTGGCAATACTGAACATTCAAGGAATGATTGCCCCGAGACCTGTGAGGAAATATTCTTCATGAACAACAATAACGAGTATCGTCCACAAGGAGGATAAGGGTGGAACCAACCACGCCGATACTACCAAGGAGGGAACAACGGTCAATCCTAATCAACCCTCCTTGAAGGATCTTGTCTTTGGTCAGGCCAGAATCATTGAGAGGGGGCTCGAAGGAGCAATGTTTCTGGCAGGACAACTCGGAGCATGTCTAGGAATGCTGCCACGGAGTAGCCACAACAGCAGCCGCAATACCTACAGGTAGATTGGAGCAAGCCTGGGTATACAACTAGATAGGCCCAATCACTGCCAACATATGGAGAAGGGAGCTCGGCGTCGACAAGTGTGAATAGTGGTCAGTGGGAGCATTCCATCAACAGACTTTGGGGGTCATATTCCCAACACAAACCACTCCTCCAGCTCTAGTGGGATGCACATCACTCTTTCTCGTCTCGACGTTTTCGTGACTTTCAACGAGGATTTGCGGATGTCACTCAACAGCTAGGAGAGCTTGATCACCGAACCAATGAGATGCACAACATGTTGTTGATGCAAAACATGGCTGCCTGGAAGACTTGCTTTACTTCAGTGAAGGTCCGAAAGCTTCGGGTTCAAGATGTGCTAGTTGGTTTGATCCTGCAACCAACAAGATAGACAACGGTAAACGTTAGAAAACGATAGCCAATCGGTCGATAGGCCGATGTCGTATCGTATTAGCTGATGCACGAATGAATCGGCTACAGGTTATAAAAGATACTGCTCATAAACTAGATCTAAATTTAACATAATCATAAACAAATTTTCTTTAACAAAACCAATCCTATAGGTCGAACCCAATCGATGCAGCATAAGATGGATAATATTAAAGTCAATTGCTATACAATTATGTGATCTAGATACTAGTCGATGTGCAGATAAATATGGTTTAAACTCAAAGCAACTATGATCGGCTGTAGAGACAAATAACATGTAATTGTTAATTCGATCTTTCTCTTAATCACAAGCAACTACGATAGATCGGACCTAGCCGAGATAGTATTAGTTGCTAATAACCAAGATTAGATGAATTAATAATTATATGAACTCATATCATAGCCGATGAAGTAACCTGAGTAACAAAAGATAACATATCGGCTATAGCTCTGATACAGCCTTAGATAAGAATATCAAACTTAATTAAATTTATTAAACAAGCCATGGTCTCAACAGATCAGACTTAATTGAGACAGTGCGATACTGATAGCAAGCTTAATAGATTTAAAGGATTGATAAACTTATATAAGATGATAGATACAACGTATTAAGTTAAAAATAGCAAGCAATCTTAAAACGAAACAGTTATATCAGGTAAAATTGGCTAAAACCCTGATACTACCCCTATCAGCAATCAAAGAGCAAGTTAGTTCTTACAACTTTGATAACAACCTAGTAGGACAAACCTAATTGATGCAGCACTAAGTTGTAGCCAAAATAGTTTCACGATGGTAGATACACTAATCAATCTAAATCAACAAAGATTATTTAGTCGATATCAGCGAACAAAGGTGAAATTAGCTTATGTAAGTAAACAGTACTAATCAATTTGGATTAAGCAATGTATATGATAAATTAGTGCTTGTATCGACCGGTTTAGAGTGTCAAACTTAATTGATGGAAGTACTAGCCCCGCCGATACAAGCAACTATAGATTGAACTCACCTCTTGCTGGAGATCGAACCTAACTGATGTAGCCCAACTCAAAGACAAGAACTCATCGAAATAAAAATCTCGTGAGAGGGTGGCGATGCGCTGAAAGTGTATATTGAATTGTTATTGTTTTTACAAGACCCTGGGTGTACATATTTATACCCATGAGCATAAACTAGTCCATATTGGACATGACACAAACTTTCCTAAAGATAAAGCAAAAGGTACAAGCCCAAAATAGACTCTAATCAATCTTCCCTAAAATTATATAAAAGGAAAATAAACAACCCTGCCTAATTAATATATAATTCTCCACGTCGCTTTCTTCTCGAATCTGATCCTCTTTTAGTAATATCTTCAATCTCCTTAACCGAATCCAACAAGATACATGCTTGCCGATATGTTTTCCAACTGATGTAACTTTCTGTTTACTACTAAAATCACACCACCAATCTTGCTCCATTGTTAACGGGATATGCCAAATTTTGCCGTTAATACATGCTTCCCAATTCCAGAGTATGGATAAACATGATTATGAATTCTTTATCTAAGCCCACAAACTTTGGCCCATTAAGGTTTTCATCGGCCCAACCCAACAGTTAACGTCACAAGCTATAAATAGTAACGGTCTTCTTCTTCATCATTACGTTGTTGCTGTTCCTTCCATAGCAAGCTCCTTCTCTCTCTCCTCCATCTCTGGCGACCGAACCAGAGCTCCAAGATCTTCTTCGGTGAACTCATTCACTGACTTCAATGGCGACAACTGCGGACATCCCTGAGGTACGCAAATTCACACTCTCTTTCTCTATCACTTTATTCACTTTCTGCCCTAGATCGATTTCATCTGCGCTCCATGTCCTTCAAGTTCTTCATTATTACTATTCATCTCACTGTAGCACTTGAGGAATAAAATCATCATCCCTATGCTCAATCAACCTCTTTTTACTTTCTGGGACCGATGGGAAACGAGGATCCAGCTGCTTTTATCAACGTCGAAACCAATAGGATCCCTTTTAAACAAACAACATCCACTCTATCGAACTAGCATCTTAGCTTCAGATCTTGGACATCAAAACTGCTAGGTTGGAGAGATTGTATCAGTGTATGCTACTTGCCAAGTATCAATTGTGGACTCAAATAGGCATAGCCCAGTGTCTATCTATGTCCTTAGCCGAGATGAAGAATAATGAATCTTTGATGTCATCGGCTTCATACTTCTGGTCCGATACATTGAATGACTTCCTCTTTAATCGTGGACCAATGACACTAACCCTATTAGATGTAATGATGCTCACTGGCTTGGATACGACCCCATCGGTTAACTTTGTCGATTTGAGAGTCAACTGCACTCATAAACTAGAAACCAAGGGCCTAGGTGGCTGGTCAGGATATATCACCATGCATGCCAAGACAGGGCTGATATCAGATCGGGAACATGCTACCTTTCTTAACCTTTGGCTGGAAAGATTTATTTTCTGTGGAACAACAGTTGGGCCGACAGCCAACCTACAGCACATCGCTTAAGCCTTGGTTGAAGGAAGAGCCCTGCCCTTAGGCCAATATCTTCTAGGAGCCACTTACTACTTGCTGCATCAGGCATCGGCCAACTTGCTTGCCAGCAGCCCCATCGGCCACATCGGAGGTCCTTGGCGGTTTATTCAATTATGGCTCAATCTGTACACATTTGAAGTGGCAGAGCGACCAGCGCTTGAAGAATCTATATTTTCAGCCGATTATGCAGAAGATGCTGATGCCACATATCACCGATGCATGTCTTTGGGAGAAATAACATCGGCTTATCCTGGAGGAAATTTATCAGTGGAAAATTTCAAGTTTTGGTTTGATCTCTTTTACAATGGCTTCCCCAGAAATGCTAGAACTTGGTATGCCTATGAAGATGCCGCAGCTTTTGAGCTCCCAGCTAATTTCAGAGCAGACACTATCAATTCTGATGAAAGATATAGATAAATTTTTGTATCGGCCATCTCTCCTTGCATACTCCCCACTGGGATCTTCATGGGCCGATACTCTCAGGTATCATATGAATTTTATTACCCAGTGGTTACAACTCGGCAATTAGGCTATGGCCATGTCCCAATTGGCTTATTCTTTATCGACAAGATCCAAACCAGGGGAATTAGCCTTCTTGACAAGGTCAATCGGGTTTTGGCATGGTTGATAACCAGATAGAAATGGTGTTGCAATTGCAGGGTTCAGATCGTGTTGATCGAAAGCTGGATTGTGTGTCAAGCTTTCGCCAAATTGGTAGTTATCTTTACTTGATGGAAGATCGAGCACCCCGTTGCCATCAACTCATGCAGAAGTTGTGGTTGTGTCACGCCCGGAAAATACCTTTCTCGAATGCTAGTGCATTAATCCCCATCCCAGGAAAAGCCGGGGTACACCACACAAACTTGATAAAAAAGACACATCTTTATTAATTATTACGATAATATTTACATTATTACAAAGGCACATAAGGCCTGACACAAAAGAAAAATAGCAGCGGACTAGCGGGCCTACGGCTCCATCTTCATAGGCGCTCAACTGGGGTATAAGCCACGACTCCACCTAAGACTTCTTCTTCAAAAGTTTCACTGACTGCAGGGGAAAGATTGAGCAAGGATAAGTACAACCACCGTACTCAACAAGCCACACCGAAAAATGCACTTAATGCAAGGGAGTACAAGGATTCATTTATAAGGGTTATTTTGCGGTAAACAAGCATTTCAAAACATTTAATCATTTAAAGGCATTTTAATCAAACCACGGCCTATCTCTGATCAAATTATTATCAACTTGCATGCCCACGCGATCTTGCTTTAAATCAGGCCCACAAGTAATAGATCCAAATATTCTAGTTCATTAGAATAAAACCTCTAACTTTGGGTCATTGCTAGGCTTGCCCATAACCTAGGGCACGTCTATTCGAATAGTTTATATTCTAGCCAAAGGTGTACATCATTACCCACAAGACGCATTCTTGACTACACATCAGCCGTGCATCGCAATACCGGAAAGGTACCCAAGGAGTTAAGATCGTGACATAACCCACCGTTTAGTACCATCCTAAACAAAGAGAACCGACATAGACTTCCCTCGCCAAGTGACCTGTGTCGAGCGGACAGTCTATGCCCCCAGGCATGACTGTCAAGAACGTCCGCCTGATGCTTGGGTCTCATCCATCCCTATCCGTGTCTTCCTTGTTCAGGACAGCACTAACCGACACGTTAAGCCTTACCCACTAGACATGTGGTTGTGCAAAATATGCTTTGCAATCGTGCCCCGAAGACCAGTCCTTATAGTACTTGAGGTACAACTATCAAAGCCAAACCATGTATCTCAAGCCCAACTAAAAACAGAGTTTGAGAATTTTGAAAGGGAATCCAACATGTCCAGGCTAACAAGCCTCTAATCCATCATTAAATAAGTTCATAGTGTCATTCCCAAAGTCTAGATATTGTAAAACATCTATTTGTTTCTAATAGAGCATTGCTAAGCATAATCCTAAAATTTCTAGGAGGCACCACATATAGAGTTCTTACTAGCTGGTTTTTGTTAGCTAGAGTTGTCAAAGGTAATTATGCAATATTCAATAAATAAGGCCATAACAAGGAAATATAGGAAAGACTAAGTAAAATAGTTATAACGCGGTAAATTTAGTAAAGCAAATGCAATAATTTAATTTAAAATACTTTTCACAAACTAGGATTCAATATGTTCAAGGAGAGAGTGACTTATCTTGCTCATAGAAAAAAGGGTGCTTCTGAATCTTCAGCAACGAACTCGAACTGCACCACGGGAACTCCGAAATGGCAACGACTACATGAACAAACAAAACAAAGCTACAACGCTAAGAAAGAAATAACAACAGTACAAAAAAATAAGCACGTGTTCTTTAAGTTATAACACGAACTAAATAATTTGAATGGGTCAATTTGGAGTTCGTATGGCCGAGAAACGACCATCCGAAATTTTGGTGCAATTAAAGTGGTAGTTCTGAGTTGTTTGATTATCACTATACCATTAAATTATGTGTAATGCAATATCGCTCCAAGAGGGAAAGGATCGAGCGACTGGCAGCCGGGATCCATAGGTCAGACGACTAGTTCACTGTGGACCGAGTTCATAGAGACGATCCACGGAAAGAACGGAGTGAGACCCTATGTGTCAACCGAAATAAGTGGCCAACAAGCGGACCTCATATGAATGCCACACGGGCTGCACACGTGGGTGAGCATGAGGCGGCCAAACGGGCAGACGAACAAGACCACCACACGTGCACGTAAAGAACAAAGGACTGTCGACACTGGCGGACGAGACCGGGGCCGACAATAGTACGACGGGCATGGCGACAACACGAGGAGGATGAGGATGGGGCAGCGAGGGGAAGGGTCCTTACCACAACATGACGAGGCGAGGAAACGATGGCGACTAACGACGACGAACAGAGGAGACGGGCGGCGATGAACGGGGCGATGACGAGGAGGACGGCTTCGGCGGAGACCCTTGCACGAAGGCGAGGACGAGTTTGGCACTGCGGACTTGACGATGACGACGGGTGGTGCTTTGACTTGATGAGAACGGTAGACTGAGGGAGACGACGACGACGATGACCGGGAACGACTTTGGCTTGACGAAGTGATGTGGCCATGGCTACTATTGATACAACCATCGCTCACATCATAAGTCAACCGGAAGACATCAAGATCAAGTTATCCAAGTTCTGGAATCCAACTCAGCCACTTGCTACTTGATGAAAAGCTCTGGGAGTCCTCTTTCCGTTGGATCTAGCCTCATCTCCAAATTCCATCTTAGTCATCCACAGTTGAAGAAACAAGGTGCTAAGTCACCTATAATGGGTCTATGAGCTTGTCTAGAACCCCAGCCCAGGTGTGGCCCATATGGAGTGCGCCCCAACCTGGTGGAGCACTACCTAGGAACCAATTTGGTCATCCTCCCACCTCCTTAAATATCTAGGTACCCCTCTAGGGTTTCCTGGGTTTTGTTTACATTAAAGTTTAGCTTCGCTGCTTTGCTGTGTAATCCCGTGATCGGTTAGATTACCGGTTTGCTTGTTATGGAACTCCAACTTATCATTTGTATTCAATTCCTATTTACAATTCAGATTGCTTTTATCTTGTTCTTACTTGTTTCTTCGATTTGCTTGCAGGAATAAGGTTGATCTGCATCGACAAGATCAACAACCCACGGAGAGGTGTATTGATCGCTAAGTCACAACACAACAACGTCTCGTACAATTGTAGTCGGATCGTCAACGTTTCTCCCAAATCTAGTTATCATCAAGTCACCGAAAGATCAGGACAACCAAATCCCTGAGCGTATCGAGTGGAGTTTAGGGTTTATCAAGTGGTATCAGAGCTTTTGTTGCTCGGTGAGTTTTTATCTACCTATAACCAGAAAATAGTCATACAAAAAAATTGCATCCATTACCTAGCCATCTTTGTGCCGCTGCATTGTTCTTTTTAGTTTTTGCTTTGTTGAGTTCTATGTTGCATCGACGAGTCGTGTTGCTAGTCTTAACGTCTAGTCCATTTAGAGTTTCAAGTTTTGGTCACATTTAGTACCACTGTCGTCAATGCCGCCTTGTCTTTGTTGTTGTCGGGACCTTCAAAAATGGAATTGTCTCGCTGCCAGGGTTTGATTTTTGTAATTTTTAGAAGTTTTTGGCGGTTGGTTTTGGAGTTACCAGATCTGTTTTTGGAAGTAGTCAAGTTTGATTTGGAAAGAAATAGTAGATTGGATCGGCTGGAAATAGTTACTTGACCGAGTCCCACCACATTGGGTGGGTTCCTCCCCATCATGGGCTGAGTCCAACTTCCTCCCTCTAACATCCATTCCGAGTTGGGTTAAATACTTTGGTAAAATTTTATTTCGGTGTTGGATTCAAGTTCCGTTTGCAAAAAAGGAACCTGTGGGACGAGAGCATTCCATTTTTGTGTAGATCGAATTTTAGGGTTTGGACTTTTACATTTGAGTCCTTGTAATTTTCAAATTTACATTTTGAGTCCATGTAATTTTGCATTCAGGTCCTTGAGTCGTTTTTGCTGAAAAAATAAAAAAAAAGGCAGAAAGGTGCTAAAAAAGAGAACAAAAGCCGCACCAAAAAAAGAAAAAAAAGAAGAAAGAAAGAAAGAAAAAAAAGAGAAAATCAGCTATTATCTTTGAGTTTGCTTTTGTATATCAAGTTGTGCTTGAGTTGTTTTTAGTGTTATCTTGTGGTATCATTTGTGTCGAGGCTCACGTCTCTAGTACGTTCTAGCCTAGGACCAACACGATATTAACTTTGAATAATTATTCAACTTTGCATTCTCTGATTTGAATATTTGCTATTCCTTTGCTACATATTTAAGCCTACCCAAAACTTCACAGATTTGATTGCAGCCATACAGCAAGTGTTTGCCAAGGCATCGATACATCCAATCTCCATTAGGTCTAGGTTGAGTCGGTGTGGTCACCATTCCGCTTGCTTTGGTAAGATCTTGTAAGAGCTTGGTTGAAAGCTTTTGTGTGTGAGATATTTGAGCCCCCACTACCTAGTAGTTGATAGGAATGTGCATATTGTTGTGTATGTTTTTTGTTTGCTACTAACCATGGCAGGGTTACGCAAGGGGTTACAAGACGATCATGCTCAACATCGACTTCTTCACCTTCGACAAGATATGACAACTTCTCCATGTGATGCATATGAGGTACATGACTAAAATCCTGCACGAGTTGAATCTAAGTTACCATTCTGCGAAGGTAAGAATGATTCTGTTGCTTATATTGATTGGGAGCTAGCAGTAGACAATGAATTTGATAAATATGAATTTTTTGATGCTCAAATGGTTAAGGCTGCTAGTAATAAGTTTATCTCTTCTGCTTTCTTTTGGTGAAGTCATATTAGTAATAAACCTAAAACTTGGGATGAATGCAAAACCATGATGAGAAAGCATTTTGTGAGTTCTTATTACAAATGTACTCTTCTTGAGAAATTAGAACATCTAAAACAAGGTGAAAGAACTGTTAGAAAGTACATCCATGAATTTAAAGTTTGTTTCATCTACAGTGGTCTAAAAGAATGCAATGAAAGCACAATGCATAGATTTTTCAATGGGCTCAATTCTGATATTCAAGTTATGCTTGCTAATGTGACATATAATCATATTGGACATCTATTTATGCTTGCTTGTAGCATTGAGAGTCAAATAATATCAAATGCAAGAAAGTATAAACAATGTGATTTAGCTCCTGTTTATGAATATCCTATATCCTTATGCAATGATGATGTGCAAACATTGGAGGAGCAAGCTTTTGTGTCTCCTGTTACTAACGTTTTGCAAGGAGTTCAGAACATTCCACAAAAGGAGGAGAATGATGTTCTTGAGAAGAAAAAAGAGATCCATGAAACACCTGTGATGTCTAAAGAAAATTCGCAAGGTAAATTAAATGGTGATGAAGTAAATGACGGTGAGTATTCTCAAGCTAAGCAACACATGTCCATTTTTCATTCTATATTAGAGCAACCATTAGTGGAACCAATTGCTAAGATTTCTTTGTCACAAGTGATTTGTTTGTTGTTCCTTGTGATAAAGAAGAGTTGTATGATAATGCTTCACTTATATCCATGCTGCAACTAATGAATGAACATGCTATTCCTGTTGTTAATTCTTTCTGTGTTGATTTTAAGCATGTTGTTCATATTGTTAATGAAGTTGATGGACGTGAATTGCTATCATCTGTAAATACTTTGGGCTATGTTCAGTTTGATGACTTTTCTATGCACGATAGTTTGAAGGAGAAATTATTTGCTATTGATTTGTCATGTCCAACTAATACTATATTCCATATAATTGGGCAATATAATGATAGAGGAATATATTTGGTGCATAGAGTTTACATATGCTTAGTTTTAGAACCTTCTGTATCGGTGGATAAAAATTTCAAGCTAGAGAGACATGTTATTGCTAATCATGCTACTTCGAGTTTCTCTAGTTTTGATTAGAAGAAACAGGTTGTTTTAAATGGACTACGCAAAGAGCAGCACATGAAAAAACCGAGGAAGGTTTTTCGTGAAGAAGGGGACGATGATGTAACCATGGTTACTATTGATACAACCATTGCTCATGTCATAGGTCAACCGAAAGACATCAAGATCAAGTTGTTTAAGTTCTAGAATCCAATTCGGCCACCTGCTACAGTGCTGACTTCAAATGGCCGCCAAATATGCATACGAGCTCTGTTTTGGGCGCATGACTACTTGATGAAAAGCTCTTGGAATCCTCTTTCCAATGGATCCAGCCTCATCTCTAAATTTCATCTCAGTCATCCGCAGTTGAAGAAAATAAGGTGTTGCGGTACCTATAATGGGCCTATGGGCTTATAACTTCATCTGGTACCCCAGCCCAGGTGAGGCACATGTGGGGTGCGCTCCAACCTGGTGGAGCATGACCTAGGAACCCCCTTGGTCGTCCTCCCACCTCCTTAAATAGCTAGGTACCCCTCCAGGGTTTCTTAGGTTTTCTTTAAATTAAAGTTTAGCTTCGCTACTATGTCGTGTAATCCCGTGATTGGTTAGATCACCGGTTTGCTCATTACGGAACTCCAACTTATTGTTTGTATTCAATTCCTCTTTGCAATTCAGATTGTTTTTATCTTGTTCTTTCTTGTTTCTTTGATTTGCTTGCAGGAATAAGGTTGATTTGCATCGACAAGATCAACAACCCATGGAGAGGTGTATCGATCTCTAAGGCACAACACAACAACGTCTTGTACAGTTGTAGTCGGGTCGTCAACGTTTCTCCCAAATCATAGTTATCATAAACTCATCGAAAGATCATACAACCAAATCCCTGAGCGTATTGAGTGGAGTTCAGTATTTATCACAAAGGGAGGGCCAACGACGACGGCAGCCGGCGGCGGCCGTACCAAGGTGATGCCGGCGTAACGACGGTGCAGCGGGGTGACACTTACTTCGAGGAGGAAGGGGCTGCCAGAGGACAAGGATGAGAACGACGTTGTTCTCCTTGTTCACCGGCAAAGGTGCACTTCCGGTGGACTTCGAGGGGGCGGCTGGGGAAGAGGGGGCGGCTGCGAGGCCGAGGGTGGCGGCAACATGGTTCGGCGTAGCTCGGCTCGATGGGGAGGGGCAGCTGGAACTCGCTGGCATAGAGGAGAGAGGAGGAGGCACGAGGAGACGGCGTGGGGGCGAGAGACCTTGACCCTAGGAAGCACGGATGATGAGGTTCAGGGTTCCTTTTATAACAGCTTGGGGAAGAGGAACGGCACCAAGGAAAGGAGAATGACGCCGGAGATGGTGGGGCATCGGCCATCAATGGTGGCGGTTCACTGGAGATTAAATTTGATGATTAAAGGTCGAATCAAGAGGGGAAAATATGGGGGAATTCATATGGAGGAGGAGAGAAACCGATTTTTGTAATCAATTTGGAGGGGAATCAACTGGGGAGGGAGATCAAGAAGGGCAGCGACACTTGAGTTCTTTGGGAGACAAAGAGGAGCGACCGGTCGGCTGGAGGAATAAGACGACCCGACGGCTGGGCTGGCTGGGCTGCATAGGGAGGGGAAATGGACTTTGGTCCGAGGGAGAGGGAAGGGAGTTGGTCTGAGGCGGCTGCAGCCCAAGTGGAAGAGAAAGAGGCCCGAGAGGGAGAGGGAGACAGAGGGAGGAGAGAGGGACTTCGGCCGCAGGCCAAGGGGGAGAGGGGAGGACTTTGGACCGAAAATGGCCCAAAGAGAAAGAGAGATTTATTTTTAGGTTTTTCATTTTATTTAACTTTTAAATTGGTTTTTGTTGCTTTAAAATTATTTCTTGTGCTCTGAAAATTCAAGTAAAAATTGGGGAGACATTTTAGAGCGTGGAGAATTTAGAAAAAAATACTCCAAGCCACTTTTGAATTTTTCTTGCCCGTATTTTAGTATTCAAGATTTCTTTTAGATTTTTAATTATTTCTATTATTCTTTTTAGAAAGTGATTTTTAACTTGGGATGAATTTGTTAGGACGTGACAGGTTGGCCCCTAGTCTCCTCCATTTGCTTGAACTGGATAGGTACCTTGCTTTATCCGTGTTCTAAAGATGTTTTCATATTCTTTACCAGATAAAACCCCCATTCTTCCTAGCATATATTTCCTTTGACAACACAAGAAGAAAGATGTATTTAAAGCATCCAAGGTGTCCTTTGGGATCAATTCGATATCCCGAAATACTCTGAGGTGAAGTACTTTATTACATAGGCAACGGAAGATTTAAAATAAAAGATAGCGGATCAAAGACTATAGAATCAGCATTCACAGGCACTTAATGGTTGCACAAACTAGTAGTCAAAGACTTCTCCTCCATTATCCTCTGACCCTGTGCTTAGCAAGCCATACTGAAAATGCATAACAATGTATAAGAAAACAATGAATGATGTGACCATGACTACCATTGATACAACCATTGCTCACATCATAGGACAATTGAAAGACATCGAGATTGAGCTGCAGAAATTATGGAATCCAAATTGGCCACCTCGTATAGCGCTGACTTCAAATGGCTGCCAAATATGCGTACGAGATCCGTTTTCGGCCCATGAGTACTTGATGGAAAGCACTTGGTGTCCTCTTTCCAATTGATCCAGCCTCATCTCCAAATTTCATCCCAGTCGGCCACAATCATAGAAACAAGGTACTACATCACCTATAATGGGCCTATGGGCTTGTAACTTTATCTGAAACCCTGGCCCAAGTGGGGCCCTTATGAGGTGCGCCCCAACCTGGTGGAGCACGACCTAGGAACCCCCTTGGTCGTTATCCCACCCCTTCAAGTTTTCTGGAATTTTGTTAGATTAAAATTTTAGCCATTGTTACTTTATCTTATAGTTACGTGTGTTGGCTAGACCACCTAGTTACTTGTCTTCGGAACCCTACCTTATACCTTATCATGAGCTTTAATTCCTATATGCAATTCAGATTGATTTTATCTTGTTCTTGCTTGTTTCTTTGATTTGCTTGCAGGAATAAGGTTGATCTGCATCGGCAAGATCAACAACTCATGGAGAGGTGTATCGATCGCTAAGGCGCAACACAACAACGTCTCGTACGGTTGTAGTCGGGTCGTCAACGTTTCTCCCAAATCTAGTTATCATCAACTCACCGAAAGATCGGGCCAACCAAATCCTGAGCGTATCGAGTAGAGCTCAGGGTTTATCAAGTGGTATCAGAGCAGCTCAGGTTTTATCAAGTGGTATTAGAGCTTTCGTTGCTCGATGAGTTTTTATCTACCTATAACCAGAAAATAGCCATACAAAAAAAATTATCCTTTACCTAGCCATATTTGTGCCATTGCATTGTTCTTTTCAGTTTTTGCTTTGTTGACTTTTGTGTTGCATCGTCGAGTCGTGTTGCTGGTCTTAGCGTCTAGTTCATTTAGAGTTTCGAGTTCTGGTCACGTTTAGCACCACTGTCGTTGCCACCGCCGTGTCTTTGTTGTTATCGGGACTTACGAAAATAGAATTGTGTCGCCGCTAGGGTTTCTTTTTCTCATTTCGGGCATTTTCTGTCAGTTGGTTTTGGAGTTGCATCTAGGGTTTTTGTCAAGTGGTTGTGCCCTGTCCCGTGTCCATGTTGTTGCTGTGAGAAAGATGGAAGGAGGAGATTAGATTAGCTTAGATTGGTTTCTGTTTAGTTCGGGAAAGAAATAGTAGATTGGATCAAATTTTAGTGTTTGGACTTTTACATTTGAGTCCCTGTAATTTTTATATTTATAATTGAGTCCCTATAATCTTACATTCAGGTCCTTGAGTCGTTTTTGCGAAAGAAATTATCAGAAAAAAGAAAAAAAAAGGCAGGAAGGTGCTTAAAAAAAGAAAACAAAAGCCGCACCAAAAAAAAGAAAGAAAGAAAAGGAAAAGAAGAAAGAAAAAAAAAAGGAAAGAGAAATTCAGCTGTTCTTTTTTAGTTTGCTTTTGTATATCAGAGTTTGTGCTTGAGTTGTTTCTAGTGTTATCTTGTCGTATCGTTTGTATCTAGGCTCGTGTCTCTAATACGTTCTAACCTAGGACTAGCACGGTACTGACTTTGAACAGTTATTCAACTATGCATTCTCTGATTTGAGCATTTGCTATTTCTTTGCTACATATTTAAACCTACCCAGAGCTCCAAAGATTTGATTGTAGCTGTACAGCAAGTGTTTGCCAAGGCATCGATACATGCAACCTCCATTGGGGTGCTTGGTTGAGCTGGTGTATGTCACCACCTCCATTGGGGTGCTTGGTTGAGTTGGTGCATGTCACCATTCCGCTTGCATTGGTAAGAACTTGTAAAAGCTTGGTTAAGAGCTTGAGTGTGTCTTTTGAGCCTCCACTACCTAGTAGTTAATAGGAACGTGCATATTTTTGTGTATGTTTCTTGTTTTCTACTAACAATGGCAGGGATACGCAAGATAATTGGGGATAACTATGCTCAACATCAATATCTTTATCGAGACATGAGAAGTGATCAACATGACACATATGAGGTAAGTGACGTTGTTGTCGCTAAGATCAAATTTGCACTACCTTATTTTGAAAGAAATTATGATCCTCATGCTTACATTAAACGGGAGCTAGCGATTGATAGAGAATTTAAAAAGCATGATTTGTCTGAGAAACAAATGGTTATGTGTGCCTCTAGTGTTTTAGTGAAAATTTTTTTTTATGAATGGAAACATCTTTGTAGGCATAACAAAATACAATAATCATGGAATGACCTGAAACGATATTTGAGAGATGTTTATGTTCCCATGTATTATGCTGATATTCTGCTCAACAAACTGCAATATTTAAAACAAGATACCAGAATTGTTACTTCATACTATCATGATATGAATGCTTGTTTATTACGTTGTGGTTTAGATGAATGCAAAGAAGCTACAGAATTGAGATTTTTACGTGGGCTTAACAAGGAAATTCAGGACATGCTTACTTGTCAAAGTTATAGATCTCTTTCTCATTTGTTACAACTTGCTTGCAATGCTGAAAGTCAAATTGAGGAGGACATGAAAAAGCAACACGCTATGTTTTTACCTCCTATTACTAACCATTTGCAAGAAGTGCATAATCACGAAAAGAAGGAGAGAGACATGAATCACGAAAAGAAGGAGAGAGACATGAATGAGTCGCCATGTCCGTTGTTCACACTCAATTTTGATGCACCTCCATCATCTGAAGAGAGCATTAAAGCTAAACTAAATGGTGTTGAAATTAATCAAGGTGAGTGTGCAACTAATGAATTGAATATGTCCACTTTTTATGTTATAGTAGAGCAAACATTAGTGGAACCAATTGCCGAGATTCTTTTGTCACAACTTGATTTACTTGTTGTTCCTTGTGATAAAGAAGAGTTGTGTGATAACACTTCACTTATATCAATGCCATAACTAGTGAATGAACATGTTATTTCTAGTGTTAGTTCTTTATGTGCTGATTTAAAACATGTTGTTCACAATGCTAATCAAGTTTAGGAACGTGAATTGCTATCTTCTTTAAATACATGGGGCTATATTCTGTTTGATGATTTTTGTGAGCTCGATAATTTGAAGGAGAAATTATTTGCTATTGATTTGCCATGTCCAACCAATACTATATTTTATATCTTTGACAAATATAATGATAGAGGAGTATTTTTGGTGCACAGTGTTTACATATGTTCAGTTTCCAAACCTCCTGTAGATTATATTATTGCTAATCATGCTACTTCGAGTTTTTTTAGTTTTGATTGGAAGAAACAGGTTATTTTAAATGGACTACGGGACGAGCGCTATATGGAAAAACCGAGGACGGTTTTTCGTGAAGAAGAGGAGGATGATGTGACCATGACTACCATTGATACAACCATTGCTCACATGATAGAACAATTGAAAGACATGGAGATTGAGACACAAAAATTATGGAATCCAAATTGGCCATCTAGTACAGCGCTGACTTCAAATGGCTGCCAAATATGCGTACTTGATGGAAAGCTCTTGGTGTCCTCTTTCCAATGGATTCAGCCTCATCTTCAAATTCCATCCTAGGCGGCCGCAATCACAGAAACAAGATGCTACGTCACCTATAATGGGCCTATGAGCTTTGTAACTTTATTTGGGACCCCGGCCCAGGTGGAGCCCATGTGAGGTGCACCCCAACCTGGTGGAGCACGACCTAGGAACCCCCTTGGTCATCCTCCCACCCCTTTAAATAGCTAAGTACCACTTCAAGTTTTCTGGGGTTTTGTTAGATTAAAGTTTTAGCCATTGCTACTTTATCTTATAGTTACGTGTGTCGGCTAGACCACCTAGTTACTTGTCTTCGGAACCCCACCTTATACCTTATTATGAGGTTTAATTCCTATTTGCAATTCAGATTGCTTTTATTTTGTTCTTGCTTGTTTTTTCGATTTGCTTGCAGGAATAAGGTTGATCTGCATCGACAAGATCAACAACTCACGGAGAGGTGTATCGATCGCTAAGGCGCAACACAACAACGTCTTGTACGGTTGTAGTCAGGTCGTCAACGTTTCTCTCAAATCGTAGTTATTGTTTCAAATCTTAATTTGAAACTCAACCGCTCATCTTTTCTTTATCTTCACTATTATATAAATTGGAGACAATTTTGCCTCGTGTTTTGGTACGTTGTCCGACTTCCACATGACTTCCTCACGCCTCTACTTTCTCCAAGTTCTTTTCATCCATTGTCCTACGAGTTCAATTCGGTTTCAGTTAAGTCCATTGTCCGATTTCCCAGAACGACAATGCGCGATGGATGAGGTCACGTTTCCCTGTAGTCGTGAAGAATCCGGTCCATTTAAGTTCCAAGACATCTGAGTTAGAGCCCGTCGATCGAACGATTTATATATACGCACTAGAGATGAGAAAGAATACTGTACGTACACATCAACCGTCGAAGAGGACATGAATTGGTTGTGGCTGCATTTTTATTAGCAGCTAGGAAGCAGCCGGGTGCGCTTCAAGGCCTGCGGCTGACGGCGTTCACTCATGGCGAGGCGAACCACCAAGCGCAAGCAGCAGCCAGCAGCAACGTCAAGGTATTGCATCTACTCATCGTGTATTAGATTCAAACGCATCAAACAAATTAATTTAGTTTTCTTGCCATCTTGACAACTTGAGTTTTTATTTCTAGGGCAATCAGATGAATGCTTTACATGGAGAACAAAATATAGTTTTTGTTCTTATTTATTATCTTCAATTTTCTAAAGAAAATCACAGCATATGACACATCAAACAAACTTAGTTCTGTCAGCATCTTCATTTTTTTCAGTAAGGCAATGAGATGTATGCTTTTGCTTTATTATTCGCAAATATTGTACATGGACAAAATACAGTTTTGCTCTCTATTTTCAATCTTCTAAAGAAAATCATAGCATATAATTCTCTCTAGAAACCTTCTTTTTTAGTGGCTTGCCATAGTGTACAAATATCTCGATGAATGTATAACTAGAATTCATGGGAAAAAGAAGACCGATTATTCCATATGGTTGCTTAGCTCGTTTCAAGTGTGTTCAGGAAGTTGTTTGACTTGCTTGTTGAAAAGCTTTATGATATAGATATTCACGCCACCGTACGGTGATTCAGCTTCTGGTATTCCATAATAATCTGAATTATATGTATGTTTTCTTTCAACATTGAAGTATAATCGTTTTGTTCTTCAATCCTGAATGCTCATATATTTTGAACACAAATTGTAAACTTATAGTTCAACATAGAGAACATCCAATTTCACAAAGAAAAAATATAGTCATACCTATAATTTTTCCAGTTGGAATGCATGGGGACTTTGCTTAGTCTATTTACAACCACAAACATGACTACAACCACAAACATGACTATCTATAGCTACGAATCCAACTAGAACAAAGAATCCTAATCAAAGGAAAACCCTCAAACAGTGATACATGCATCCCTTTACAACTCCAAACTCCAATCTTTTGAAACTTGGACTCTCGCTTCCCATACGCACATGATTCCTCTTGCATGTCATATGGAAACTTTACCTTCACATGTATTGTTCTCTAGCCTTAGTATCATATATGATCTCCTTGATCTTCTAGACCTCAACTTCTCTCAAGTCTAGAACTGATCCATCATCAGCAATACTCCTGAGGCCTCAAGCAACACTTGTACATGAACAACCAAAAAACCATATCCAATTACAAGTTCTTCCCCAATTTAACTCACACTAGCACACAACGGTATGTGTTACATACAGGAACCATCTAAAAGTCATAAACATTAAGCAATCAACATATTCCATAAAATCAACTCGAAATCAACTCCCTCCTAGAGTTTGCTGGTTTGACCTCTTGTCCCATGTTGGTCAGACTGCCATTGTACTTTTGGTCTTGACTTTTGCCCCATGGTGGATGACCACCCTAGCCCTGACACTTCACCAAAGTCAACACCACTTCACAAAATAACATAACTGCTTATGCATTACCTTTGATAATTGTTTATCATCAAGACTAAATCAACACCTTGATTTTACACCCATAACCGAGGCGCGGTTATTCGAATAGATTCTAACCCTAATAAGAGATGTACGACCTCACCCACAAGGCACATCCTCAGCACTAGTTGCCACACGTGGCATACCACCACAGTTCCTTGATAGAGTCCATGCCGTCACGCCTAAAACTTCATGAAACCAGAATTCAAGGCATAATGTGCATTAATTCTCTATCAAAGACCAGCTGGGATACACAAAAGACAAAGTCGATATATAGATCTACGTCATATATAAAAGGCATGCACCATACAAAGAAACAGCTTTGTAATAGAATCTAGCAGCATTTCTTGGACCTCATTACAAAGGCATGCGCAACTCCACAAAGATAATAGAATCTAGCAGCGAAAAAGTGAAAGGCTAAAATTAGATAATGAGGTGGCTTTCATTCCACATGCATGTTGATGGTAGTGAGAACCCTCAACAAGGTAGAACTCCATCTCTGGAGGAGGGGAAATTATAGCAAGGCTGAATACTGCCAAAGGATACAATTGCACATAGGGGCAGGGGCGAAGCCAGGATTTTTTGTCACTAGGGTCGGGACAAACCCATAATAATACTAACTTTACGGTTGCAATAATACACTAACATACATTACATCAAAAAATATAAAATAGCACTATAGCGACCGGTAAATAATTACAAAATAAGTTTACACAAGATTAGTTACCTCCTATAGGTTCCCTCTGCGGTTACGGTCCTCCATCTTGTGAAAGCGAGTGATCACATCATTAATTGGAATTGTGGCTAGAAATTCTTGTTCCACGAAGCATACGATACAATCATTCAAGAATCCATCTCCAATTTGATTCCGTAGTATTGTCTTCACAATTTTCATTGCTGAAAAGCACCTCTCAACTGATGCAGTTGCAACTGGAAGAACTAGTACTAGCTTGAGAAGTCGATACACCAAAGGAAAACCCAGATGCTTGTTTGTACCCACCATCAACTTAGCAAGCTCAGAAATAGTGTTCAAGTTGGCAAATCTTTCATCAGCTTTCACATTGTCAATATAAATATTAAGCTCACGACCAAGATCCCTTAGTTGTGTTGAATCGAAATCATCAGGATATGACTTTGCCAACTCCATTAAACTCTCAAATTTGAAAGCCTCAAAAGAATTCTTGGGATTGAACGCAGCAATCTGAGTGAGCAATTGAGAGTTTGCCTCATTGAAACGATCATTGAACTCTGCAAGTTGCAAGTCAATAATTGGATTGAAGCAATCATATTTGTAATGCTGATAGTTGGTCCGATTGGTCTTCTTTCTTGGCCTATGACGATCAATATATTCCTCATCCATATCCAACTTGGGAATGCCATTTTTTTCACAAAATGACTGGACATCCTGCAACAAAGAATCCCAACCATCATCTCTAATTTGCTGAAATTTCTGCTTGGTTAACTTCACCTCCAACATGGCCTCCAAAATATCTTTATCTTTTCACTGCAAGGACAGTGACAAACAATTTGCATGTCCTAAAATAAGAATCATTAAGTGCAAGTGGAACACAAAGTCAAAATCCTTAAGGTAGTCTAGAAGACCATGAGCCTGCCGTCTCTTTGCATCATTTGGACCTTCCTTTTCGACATATTGGAGAACTTCAATAACTTCTGGAAACAGATTGCTTACGCTATTGAGTGTTTTATAATGAGAACCCCAACGTGTGTCTCCGGCTCTTTGAAGGGACTGCTCTTGATTCAACCCAGTTCCACTATGTAGTTGTCCACTTCCAATAGCTTTTCTAACTCTCTCTTGTTGCTTTTCTCGAATCATATCTTTACGTTTGCAAGAAGCTCTAGCCACAGTAAGCAAAAGGGATATCATGTCAAAGAAATCACTAGCATCATCGTTCTTTTTAGCCACTGCTACAATGACCAACTGTAACTGATGAGAAAAGCAATGTATATAATGGGCTGAGTTGTTTTCTCTCATGATTAAAGCTCTTAATCCATTGAACTCACCTCTCATGTTGCTAGCCCCATCGTAACCTTGTCCTCTAATTTGTTTTATGCTCAAGCCATACTTAGCAAATAAATTATCAATGTTCGATTTCAGAAATGAAGCTGATGTCTCTTGCACATGAACAACAGCAATAAGTCTCTCCTTTATTTCCCCAAGTTTGTCAACATACCGTAAGACAACTGCCATTTGTTCCTTGCCAGAAACATCAGCTGACTCATCTACTAATAGGCAAAACACATCCCCACCTATTTCTTCAATGATAGATTTCACAATGATCTGCAAAAATATGGCTAACCATTAGTTTCTTTATATAAATGAGAGAACATAAATTGCAAACAAAATAGTATGCTGAAATTCTCTATTACCTCAACAAAACAATTTGCAATGTCCCTTTGAATTTCTGGAGAAATCATCTTATTATTTTTGGGAGCACTTCCAACTGCTTTCTTTACTTTGTCATTTTCCTCAGCCAAAAGTTCTACTAACTCTCGAAAGTTTCCCTTATTTGTAGATTCCTCTGTTTCATCATGGCCACGAAAAGCTAAGCCTTGATGCAACAAGTATCGGACAGCTTTAATGGCTGTCTTCAATCAAATCAAATGGTTCTCTTTAGTGATATTACTCTGCTTGTTTATGGCTTCACCAATTGACTGGCTGGGCTTCAATAAATTGTCACATCTTTTCACAGCCGTGTTATGAAAACTGTCACATTTGCTACCTACATGATCTCTAAGCCTATCAGATTTGTTATACCCATCCCAACCATCTATTACAAATGCATCATTCCCACCTTGGCCCTTGTTGCAATCTCTGAACAAGTAGCAATATAAACAAAAACACTTATCCATCTTCTCACTGTACTCTAGCCAACCATACTTTTTGAACCATTCATGTTGACACCGGCATGGAAACCCGGCGATCATTGTTACTGGAAACTTAAACCCTAGTGGTGGCTTACAAGGACCTCTTGTCAAATACTTTCTCCTTACATCATTCTGTAGCTGGTCACCTATGTAATCTGAAATTCTCCTTCTATCGACTGGATCATATGGAAGCTCATCAAAATTTATCTCCTGCTGTGATATCCGTGAAGAGCGATGACTAGTATGATTTGTATTTGATGCAGTGCCATCTCTTCTTGTTCTTGAAATATCCCCTTCATTATTCTCGTTATTATCATTGGGCGGAGGTGATTTCCTTTTCAAGAACCAATCCAATTTGCTTTGATTGCCTATCCAATTAGTCACATACTCACATGATTAATTGATTAAACATTGAAGATTTGAAGTACATAGAATCATAGATATTGATGTGCTCATGTGCAAGCAGCCTGCAGCCATACATACCTGACATAGAGAATGTCCTGTCGATCTCCAAATTCAGACTTCAGAGTTCGGACTTCAGAGAGCTGAGAGCAAGTGAGCAATGTGAATGTCACGGTGCATGGCGACCAGCGGCCAACGAGCGTTCCGGGCGCCGGCGTCGGTGCCGCCGAGTCGCGACCTTTCCTGTCAATCGCCACCGCTCGCTGCCCTAGGTGTGGTTGCAAGATGGGAGCTGTAGCGTCGAAGGCGTCGAGGGTCGAGACGATGATGTTTGGACTTCTGGTTTCTGCTGTGTAGACTCGTGGGCAATAGAAAATGGGCCTTCGGGGTTCAGAGTGGGCTTATTAGCCAGAACGAGTGAACGTGCACACCTTGAATGTGCCTGATGACTTGCCGATTTGTTAATGGACTGCTGAACGATGGGCCAAAACTACAGATGCTGGACAGACTGCCGGGGTCAGACGTATTTTTTACCAGGGTCTTGTACGGTGAAAATTTGGTACCTATAACGCCTTCGCTGGAAGTCGTCGGTGTCGTCCGACACCAGCGCTTGAACATAACTTCGCCACTGCATAGGGGCAAAAGAGGGCATAGGGTTCTTCTGCAAAAAGGTATATGTAAACATTTTGTTGATTAAGTCAACATTATTCTCCACCGATCAACGTTACACTATGTTGAACAGGCCCAACCACTTGAACTAATTATGGTGATGCTCGTTCGGTCATCCATAACCGTAGGCATGGCTATTTAAATAGATTTACTCTGTCTAGAGGTGTACAACTTTACTCATAAGACAGCCCCAATGAATGTTCCCATGTGCCAGTGTACCACTGCACCCTGATAAGAGGTTATAAAAGTACTCTTCACATAACTCACCCCACACCACGCTGAGGTTGCACCTCCTGCACAGGCCGCACCTGACATATCAAGAAGTCTGCCCCCCTTGCACCACCTTAGATCCGGCAACCACTGAACATGATACCCAAGCTGACACAACTCCATCACACCTATCCTCCTCAGTGGTCCCTAGGAGAGGGGCAGGCTACACTACAAGCCCAATTGTTGGCCACACTGGCTTTTGGTAAGTACGGGATGCCTCCTAAGGAAAACCTGAGAACCGGTCCTTAATTTTCATGGATGCAACTATCAAAAAAATGCACCCACAGCCTACCATTGAATCATATTTTAGTTAAGTAATAATTAAGACCATTGAACCACAACCAAATGTCATGAGCTTGCAACTCATCAAGTTACTAAAGTATAAAGTACGTGATTATCCCATTAGTGATCTAGCAAGACTAAGGCTTTGTTCGGTAGGGTAGTTTCCAAACGCGCACAGTAAACACGGAAAACGGAGCGGTCATTAGCGCGTGATTAATTAAGTATTAGCTAAATTTTTTTTCAAAAATGGATTAATTTGATTTTTTTAAACAACTTTTGTATAGAAACTTTTTGCAAAAAAATTCACCGTGTAGTAGTTTGAAAAACGTGCGCGGGAGAAAAAACACTGTGCGCGTTTGGAAACTACCTGCCGAACAAAGCCTTAAGTGGCTAAGCATAACCTATTTCTAGCTAGGTCAAAATGAGAGCCCTAGGCTAGTCAAGTTAACACCCAAGTTATCAAGGAATAAATAAACAATAAACACAGCCACCTAAAGTATACATAGGCAATCCCCTGTCCACATGTAATTAACAAAACAGTAAATTACATTCAACGTACATAAACTTGGCATATAGGTGCAAGAACTTAGCAGGCTAGTATAAGAACTTAATGAATGTACGGGTGCAAAAAACTTGTAAGATGGGTGCGATTTTGGTACAATATGATGTAACAACTTAATTATTTTTTAGCACTTTTTTGCTATACACATCAAGTTTTTAAGTACATATTTTATGAACATACATGCGTAGATTTGTATAGACATACTTAATATTTTGTCATCCTAGTAACTAAAAGTCAATTAAATATTACTATATAGAAAAATTTTGTATTTTGGTTAAATTTTGAGAAGATGAAGAAAAAAATTCAAACCATTGGTGCAAATTGAATGAGCAACATATTTTTTTTATAGATTAAATCTAAGATTGTAAGTTAATATCTGCAGGATTGCTATGTGGTGGCAATATTGATATCGTGAAAAAGAACTCACCTACACTTGTTAACCAAAACACATAAAAATTCTAAATTTTTAAGTACTTGTACTAAAACACACCTACTTGCTAGTACTAGATCACACCCACTTGCCAAGTTATTATAATGTGAAAACGATTTACTCTTAATAAAACATGCAATATTTTTTTTAGAAAAATTGTACAAACGCGGGCACTCACAACATGCGTACACTCACCCATATAAATGCACACAAACAGACTTTACCCTTATAAGCAACTAAAAAAACTGGGCCAGCATATGTTGATACTAACAAAGTCGTCTATCAATTAAAAAATAATTAGTCGTAAATACGAACACTCGTGTCAAGTCTAAAATTAAAATCCAGATGAGCTGGTTCTACCACAAAATTGGCTCAACATGGTCAAGGTTAGAGCATATAACTTGCCTTGCTAGCTGCCCGGAAGCATATAAGTTGCCTTGCTGGTCGCCTGGAACTTCTGCGACAATCTCGTAGTAAACAGGAACTTAGCAAACAGGCAAAACAGTACATAAAAACACAGAAACAATAGAATTTTTTTTAGAAATAATAGTATTTTAATGGAAAATCGCAAAAATAGTGGGCTTTTGCAAAAAATCGCAAAAAAGAGGCCCAGTCGAACCACGGAAGGACGAAACGCGGCCCAGTCGGCTCACCGCGTGCCAACAAGCCGCGGCACCGCCCAGTCGGCCAGCCGAGTGCTAACAGCTGGCCTAGTTGGCTCACCGTGTGTCGACAGCCCGCCCAGTCGGCCAGCCGGGTGCTGACAGGCTCCCCCACCGCCCCTGTCGACCAGCCGCGTGCCGACAGGTCCCGCGCACCGCCCCTATCGGCATATGGGAGGTCGACAGGAGCTAGGATATAAGCACGAGCAGCAAGACCACTTCGTTATCGTCGTCGGCTCACCTCATCAGCTCGCGGTAGCTTCGCCTCGCCAGCTCCAGGCCGCCGTCGCGCCAGCCTGCCGTCGCCATTGCCACGGCAGCCGGTGCACCACGTCGTCGTGAAGATATAACATCACGAGAAGAGAAGACAAGCTGCTATTAAGGTATAAAATTGCAATACTTTAGGTTGTGAAATTTTAAATTGTACATATGAGGTTTGTTATTTCGTTGTTTTTATTTGTGAATCGTTAGTCATTGTTGTTAGTACATATAATTTGTTGACTCTGTTAACCATTAGTCATTGTGTAATGTTAACCATTAGTACATATATATAGTTATGTAGTTGTATGTTGCAAATAATTCGAAGTTAGTATATGTTTGCTGAGGAGATTAGCAATTTCGTAATGCTGAAATAGTTATCATCGGGGAGAAATCAATGTTGAGCGTTAGTACAAATCGAAAGGAAATTATATTTAATTAGTCAAATTTACGATGCAGAACTGTGTCATTTGGCCAGAGGGAATTACTACGTGGTTGGGAAGGAGACGTCCGCAACTGTGTAGGAAAGAGCAACGACAGCGAAGGTATAAATTTGTAATCCTTTAGGACGACGAGAATTTTTTTTATTAATCATTGTTGGTTGTTAGTACAGGTATTATACGTTTATTATTAGTTAAAATCGAATGGAGGTATTATACGTTTATTATTAGTTAAAATCGAATTGAACTTATATTTAAGTAATGAAATATAGTTTGAATACGTTAGAGCAATAATGTAAGCATAGAGCATACGACACCTTATTGGGTAGTGACGTATTAATAGCAATTGGCATGCTATTTCAGGATGTCAGGTGCTGTGCCCGTTCGTGTGTATTATGGCAACGCTCCAATACAACTTTGTGATAGCGGGGTAGATTTGACCGTATATGCATTCGTTGATACTACCCTAAATACACCAGACTAGCTGGTTTTGAACAACGTGCTAGGGTGGCTGCATAATATGTTTGGGATAGATCCTTCGATGGAGAAATTCATCATAAAAGCCGTGTGGCCAGTAAGGAGTGAATACGGATGACAGTGGAGAGTAGTTGAGCTTGCATCTACTGGGAGTTGGAGAAAATTTGTGGCTAAAGTAGGAGAGAAAGGTTATAGCCTGGCAATATTGGTGCAAAAGAAAATAGATATTGTTGGGACCGGCGAGACCAGCCGAACGGAGGTGGAACAAACACATATCGTGGAAGAGGCTAATATTTGCAGGAGTGGGGAAGAGGAAGCAGTAGAGGAGGAGGCTACTGTAGATGTGGTTGTGCCCAGTGGCAATTGTCCGGCTAACGAATTGGATGACGATGAGCCGGACTCACCTTTGACTGTTGATGCAGCGGAGGAGAACGAAGCTGTAGTGGAAGAGATGGAACTGGAGAACGAGGAATATATTTCATTCGTGGTGGAAGGGCAAGATATAGCACAGTGGGAGGAGGAAACCAATGTACCTGAAGATTGGACGACCATATCCATGACCCGTCTGGGGGTTAACGATGGTTTAGATGCCCACTGGCGATATGATTGTGAGAAGGTGCAAGTTGGATAGATGTTTCACGACAAAGGGCACATACAGGACGCGGTGAAGAGGTGGGCTTTTCTGCAGAAGCGGAAGTTCAGGGTGAAGGTTTCAAATCGGACGACGTATGACGTGAAGTGCACAAAGCCCGGATGCCCTTGGAGAGTGCATGGTTACAAGCCACAACATGACAACTTATGGGTAGCTTCAAGAGTTGAGGAGCATACATGTTTGTTGGACAAGACCCCTTTGGTACACAGAAACATGACGGCTGCATTCGTGGCACAAATGGTTTATTCGAAGGTTGTTAAAAAAACCTCTTTGTTGCCGTTCACAATAATGCATGACGTGAAGAAAGAGTACGGGTATGAGATATCGTACGACAAGGCTTGGAGGGGTAAGCAGAAAGCATTGGAGATGAGATTTGGAAGTTACGAAGATTCATATCACAACCTTCCCCCACTTTTGGAAGTGTTGCAAGCCAGAAACCCAGGCACACATATGGCTATTCTTGATGAGGTTAATGACAATGGGAAAAACGTCCTTCGTCGTGAATTTTGGTCATTTGGGTGCATGATAGAGGCCTTCCGAAATTGCATTCTGTTGCTATGTGTTGATGGTACTTTTATGACAGGCAAGTATAGGGGAACTATTTTAACCGCAATCGGAGTCGACGCTGATAGCCATGTCGTCCCCGTTGCCTTCGCTTTTATTGAAAGCGAGAACACATCGAGCTGGCTATGGTTCCTGCGTCACATTAAAAGGTGTGTTGTTCAAAACAGACCAAATGTGTGTGTTCTGCATGACCGACATGCCGGCATTCTATCAGCGGTGCACCATCTAAAGGAACATGTAACTGAGGAGATTTCCTGGCCAGATTTGCATAGCAGATGATGTATGCGACATCTCGGTGCAAATTTTTACAGACAATTCAGGAGCAAGAGGTTAATGGACCTGTTCAAAAAGTTGTGCAAGCAGAATCAGCAAAGAAAGTTCGACGCCATATGGGAACAGCTGGATCGGCTGACCACTACTCACATGCAAGAGGTTCGAAAAAAACCAGTTGTTGCCCGACAAAAGGAGCCGGAAGGCCTGGAACCTGTTCCAAACGAATCACCATCTGTTACTCGATGTAGGAAGCGGGGGAGGGCTACAAAGTGCTTCACTGACTGGATAGAGCATGAGCCAAGGGAAAAGTGGTCATTGTTGTACGATACCAATGGTTCACGGTATGGTGTGATGACAACAAATCTTGCCGAAGTGTACAACTAGGTGATGAAAAATACACGTCCTTTACCACTTGTTGCTTTCCTGGAGGGCATCACAAGGGGTACACAGAAGTATCTTTGTAAAAGATACGCCATGGCTAGTCTTAACCTTGCCAATCCTAATGTAAGGTATAGCCCCGCTATCACACTGTACATGAAGGAAAAAAGCAAGAAGGGCACAACGCACAGGGTCTGGCCTGCTGGGAATAGGGAGTTGCTGTTTGAGGTACGTCTGCGTGACAAAAGTGGTGTAGGTATTGGGAGTACGGACATCACATTGGAGTGCACGTTGTGGCCAGACTATCATGCTTGCAAATGCAACTGCAACAAGCCTTTCCTTCGACATCTGCCATGCTCTCATGTTCTTGCCGCTTCCGCAAAAGGTGGTGTCGATGCGAACATATTCGTCTCTTCTTACTTTACTAAGGGAGCATGGGAGGCGACCTGGCGCGGTGAATTGCGTGGTTGGCATGCGGTATGTGATTTCACTCGCCCACCCCCAGGGGAAGCCAACTGGGTGTCTGACTCAAATTTGCTGGTTGGCACGAAGGGGCGTCGCAAGACCCGACGAATCAAGAACCACATGGATGAAGCTGAAACGAACACCCGTTCGCGACGTCCAAAGGCTTGCATTGTATGCGGCGGAGACCATAGCCGTAAAGATTGCAGCATGTACAATGTAGGCAAAGATGCAGAAGGTGGCGATATTCGGCGTGTTCCAGGGCGGAGGTCGACTTCGAGAAATAATCCTTAGTTATTTGTCTTGTAATATTTATATTTACCAGTTCTAGAGTGTGTTCACTTGAACTTGTTAGTATTTAACCTCTACGTTGATACTATCGCGTTGCATAACCTGTACGTTGATACTATCGCGTTGCATAACCTGTACGTTGATACTATCGCGTTGCATAACTTTTTCACATCATTTTATCAGTATTTGATTTCTGCTATTAAAATTTTGCCATTTTTTAATTCATTTCTGATGCTCACGACACTTATAATCATGCATTTTGTAGATATGGCTGCCAGGGATGACGTATCGCTGATCGACGAGGTGATCGATAAACATCACCATTCGAGACGACTGAGTCAGGGGACGTTCTGCAATGTGCTGAGGATGCGGGGACCGGATCATTATTGGCGTATCGATCCTCGTTGGGTTCCAAGGTATGTGAAAAACCATTTGTCACCTCGAGGTAAATTGTAATTTTCTCGTACTGCTAATTATTTCTTTTTGACATGTAACAGGTTGAGAGCCGCTAGGTTGTTGGCCTTCGCACGCTTGGTTGAGCCTTCACATGGAAGGTCACCCCGTATCAACATCGATGCGGCCTTGCTGAGTGCTTTGGTGGATAGATGGAGGCCCGAGACACACACCTTTCACATGACAGTTGGAGAGATGGTACCCACTCTGCAGGATGTGTCTTTTTTGTTGGGTCTACCTATAGCAGGTGCAGCAGTTGGCCCGACACAGGTCCATGCTGGATGGGCGGATGATCTGTTGGCCAGTTTTGGTGGAGTGGTAGCTACTTCGCTGGAGGATCTCACAGATGGGCATGGACCCACGAGGAGTTGGTTGCACCAGTTCCACCAGGAGGTGTTCCCAGAGGACTAGGAGGACTGGGTAGTGCGCCGACACTTAGTCGCGTATCTACTGTGGTTGTTTGGGTGGGTGATGTTCACGGGGACTCATGCTGACTCCGTGGACAAGCACTTCATCCACTAAGCGGAGCAGATCGCCGAGCTACCTGTTGAGGAGATTCCGCAGTACAGTTGGGGGTCGGCTGTTCTTGCGGCGACGTACGCTGGTCTATGCGATGCTTGCAACAGAAACAGCAAGGGAAGTTCTCTGACAGGATGCCCTCTGCTTCTAATGTTATGGGCGCATGAGCGCTTTGACATTGGAAGGCCACACCTGGAGTCGTACGCAAGTTACGGTGTCAATGAGATGTATAAGTCTAGACTTGAAGACATCGACGATCGTCCCACCATAGGATCGCTGTGGACACACCGCGAGGTAAATTGTACATTGCAATGCATTTTTCATGGCACTTTCTTATTCTGCGCTTTATCTCGATTTATGGGCACTAATCACATATTTCATGCTTTTGCAGCCGAGGTTGGTGAGCGGAACGACACGTCGCGTGTACACACAGTTCGTGGCGGACTTCGATCAGCTTACGCCCGACCGGGTTCGCTGGACCCCGTACACGCATCACGATGTCGTCGAGCGAGCACCGCACGGTCTTGCAGAGCTCTGCACGCGCGACGCAGAGCTCTGGAGGACCACTTGTCACCTTGTGCTGGACGTGCACGTCGAGCCGTACCACGTGCAAAGGGTACTTAAACAGCTCGGCATGTACCAAGACTACCCTCCGAGAGGTGGACGCTCTCTAGCTGTTAGCCTCCACAAGTAAGTACTTGTCCGATAATGTTATAGGCAAGTAGTGTGTTTTACCCCATTGTATACGTTTCTTACGTGCTCATTACAATGCTACGCAGGTACACCCGGAAGGGACTCGGTCTGTCCCACGAGGGGACCATTGTTCGGACGATCGCGCCAACAGTTGCGGAGTGGGAACATGCGGCGGAGCACTTGGTTCTCCAAACACCTCCAGACGACGGAGCTTCGTACGGACAGTACCTTCGTTGGTACCGTAGTGTTACGCGCTGGAGGTGTTTCTCGCCACAAGGGGAAACGTCTGTCCCTCACCAGGCGTCGATCACGGACACGTTTGCCCCACAACCACGAGCTGTGTACAACTCAATGGTATGTCGTTGCTTTCGTTGATTATCATAACATGTGGAACACGTTCAACTGTTCTAACGCCCTTCCCTATTCGTTCAATAGGCCGAGTTTGTAGAACAGGTTCACGCTGAGTCCAACACGTTGCTACAGAGACTGGAGACGAGGCCTCAGCACGTCAGGCAGGACGACGTCGCGTCCGTCCTTCGCAGTTTCCGTTCATGGGCTGCGGCGCTACTTCGTCGTGTCTCCTGTCGGAGCGCGGCTGATGTGGTGCAGCCTTCCAGGCGAGCAGGATCGCCACCACTACCACGACGCTCTAGTGTGGAGCAGTTCCGCTCCTCTACTTCACGTCGCCACTACGACGACGCCGGTCCATCGCACGCTCGGCCTTCGCTTCAGGAGACGCCTGACCTTGTCCGCCCAGGGAAATCGTCTGACTTTGGGGTTCCAGCATCGAGTATGCCACCACCGCAGCCTCAGGTACGGCACGTTTGCCTTGCTTAACATGCAGTTCATATCGTACTCAACCTCCATTTTATACCATATCGTAACCTACGCAACATGAACAGCCACAGCAGGTGTACGATACCCAGGGAGCCTACGCGCAGCCAGACTTTCCCTACCTGCCGACAGGGGACGACTTGGCGCCCACATCGGGTTGGGGACTCTACGTTACTCTGCGCGCACCGGAGTCAGGGTACACACAGCACACAAGTAAGTATTGTTTACAACGTAGTTACCATCATCGTTCGCTTAATTTTTATGCATGGTTACTAACTATTAACATGTGGCATCGCCTCTATTTTGCAACAGGTGACGACTATGGGTTTTCCCAGGGGCATTTTGCAGTTCCTGCTGTCTCTCCTCGAACACAGTTCATGGACGATTTCTTTGCGACGGATGCACCCGATGTGCAAGCTGGCATAGACTACTGGTACGATGCTCCTCCGGTCACGCAGCCTACGCAGCAGGGGGAGTCCGTGCAGCCAGAGGATGCTACTCCACAGCAGCCGGCACGACATAGGCACCCACCTGATAATTTGACCTATCCCACAGAGCAAATCAGACAACGTAAGAAGGGAGGGCCTAGCAAGCGTGCGAGAGGGGGGCATTCTTGACTTGTAGTGTTATTTATGTGCTGAATTATTTTTTTGTGCATTTACTACTCATGTCATATTATATGTATGAACTACTTCATGACATACACTTATTTGATAAACTGCCTTTGAATGTCTTTTCTACTTGTGCTAAAGTATCACTTCTTTTATTTTTTTTACAAGATTTAGAAAAAATTCACTATCGACATCATTGTGCTCACGCGTGGTTACAAACTACTTTCGGCGCCTATGTCGTTTCGTTGTCGAAAAATCAGACACACCAAGAATACAATGCGAGATCGACTCCACATGCGCCTATGCCCTTACATGTCATAACTACTTATGCATACGACAACAAACTTTCGACGCTTGGGTGTCGGGTCCATTACATAGCACAGTATACCACAGTGCACGGACACACTATCAGTTCGACTTGTCACGA
Organism: Oryza officinalis; assembly: GCA_008326285.1. Lineage (NCBI taxonomy): Eukaryota > Viridiplantae > Streptophyta > Magnoliopsida > Poales > Poaceae > Oryza > Oryza officinalis. The sequence goes on from BDMV01000006.1 coordinate 25,316,821, forward strand.
TCAACTTTCGGTGCATACGTCCACTCTTACTTTCGGCGGTAATCAGGTGGACCCATCGTGCCCCATGATGTAGACATGTAAAGGTTTTCACTGCTATCTTTGGTGCCTACATAAGTCCCCATAACGAGCGATGCAACACATAATTTCTTCATCTGTGTAGGCAACAAGCGCTACCACAACCCTTCATTGCACCAGCTTTCGGCAATGGCTAGACGTCAGGGCATTGAGGATCCCAACTGGCGTAGCGATCCTTTGGTATACCTATTCTCACCTTGGTGCGAGCGGCCTCTCTGTCTTTGCGGTGACCGATGCCAACTAATGGCTTCGAGGAATCAAGACACTCGAGGAAGGCGTTTCTTTAGGTGCCCTAACTATGACTGTGAGGTATTTCATTCTCTGCATATGCTTATTCAGTTTGCATGAGCGATTGTTTATTCTTCTTCCAAATCTATTCGTCAGGCCCGCGCTACGGCTTGTGGATACATCGAGTGGGTCGATACAGAAAATCCCGTTCTCGACCTAACCACTTGTCAACAAGAAGAACGCTGGTATTTCGCATCAGAAAGTCCTGAGAAATACTTGGCATTCAAATTTGCTTACGAACAACAATGTCGTGAAGAACAGTGCGACTGGCAGGTGCTAACGATGGCACTCCCTCCATGGGAAGTCCGTCTAAAATGCAGATGCGGTGATCGTTGTCAGGTTCTCCATTCCACCAAGCCAAGAACTTTGGGTCAGAGGTTCTTTGTTTGCCCAAATATTGTAGACGACGATTTCGTGGTGAAAATATTTTCGTTATCATGAATCCTTATTTTGTCACAACATTCAGTAACTTTGTTCGCTTCACGCCTATTCGTTTCTCGCAGAAACCGCCAAGAAGATGTCAATACAAAGAATGGATAGACACCAAAAAGGTTCTGAGTGATCCAACTTCCCGTGTGGTGCAGCTTGAATTGCCAGAGCAATACATGTTTACTAAAAAGCAGTTTGAGAGGGGAGAGGGATCCTCACATAGGGGTTAGCTACTATCGGACAACTTACGTTAGTCAAATATGTGATGTCATATTTCGTTGTCCCATTACTATATCGTCGTCGTGTTCAACTCTTGTGTTACCTTTTTTCTAGTTTGAATCTAATCTTATCTATGTAACCGCAATGGAACCAGGTGTATCATGTTTAAATTGTACTACAACTTCTCCTTGTTTCGGTATGGTCATGGATGTGCTCAACATCAATTCTTAAAAAAAGTTTCTTCTCGGTTTCTAAAAACATGTTCTCTGAATTCAAAATTTTTTGAGTCCTCTGAAAACGATTTTCGGAATTTCCGAAAATAGACAGAACCAATTTTCGCTTCTGCAAATTTTTGGCCCTATCCGAAAGTGATTTTTGTAATTTTCCAAAATAACCGATAAGCAAAATAAGATTCTGTAAATTAATAAATTACAAATGGATATATCTAAAATTATTAAATTATAACTCCGATATGTTTCTCCAAATATTCAATTACAAATGTGTATTAATCAATTATAATAAATTATAATTATAATAACAACTTATAAATTATAATTAATCAATTATAAACAATTATGTCATTAATTATTTACTAACAACTTAAAAACAATTCTTACCAAATTAAAAAAAAGGTTCTGTACATTACTAAATTAAAAATGGATATATCTAAAATTAATAAATTAAAAATCCAATGTGTTTCTCCAAACATTCAATTAAAAATAGGTATTAATCAATTATAACAAAATTATATTTACAAAAACTACTTACAAACTTAATTATGAAAACAACTTACAAATTATAATTAATCAATTATAAAATATATGTCATTAATTAATTATTAACAAGTTAAAAATAACTCTTAACAAATTAATTTGAATAACTAAAAAACTATACTTAACAAGTTAAAAAAAAATAAGGCCGGCCGGCCCGGCCTGTCGAACGGCCGTCATTCGACTGGGCCGTCGACCCGGCCTGTCAACATTCCGCGTGCCGACTGGGCCGCCTGTCGACATGCCGCATACCGATAGGGCCCGATCGACCGGCCTGTCGTCCCTCCAACGTTTGATTTGGGCCTGTCGGATCGTCGTGGTTCGGGTGGGCCTCTTTTTTGCGATTTTTTGCAAAAGCCCACTATTTTTGCGATTTTTCATTAAAATACTATTATTTCTAAAAAAAATTTGAAACAATACATGGAAGCATTTTTAATGGATCTTTCATAATTTTAGAAAAATATGCAATACAGCTGAGGGAAAATCAGATAATCATATAGTACTATTTGCTTGAGTAACACTGAGGGTATGCACAATCATTTATGTAACATCCTGAAAATGAAAAATGATCTACTACAGCACAAAACGGGTAATTATATTATGCAATTTTAAAAGTAATGAACAAATGCTCTAAGAAGAAATATGTGTATCGATCTAGGACATAAGCACTCTCAAGCATTTCTTTGCTAATGATTTCAGGGGTAACTATTTAAACATAAATCAGAATGGAGATGGCAAAAATTGGTGGCTTTTGTCAGAAGCGACTGATTGATCTCTAGGATGGTTTTTTTTTTTGCTACAGGTTCAAAAGGAATATGAAAAACATTTTCAGCATGTGATATGTATAACAAGAGTAGATTAATTGTTCAGATCATTAGAACCAAGCCTCCACTGTTATTTGACCATTGCCATGGGTACCGATCGTCGTCCATGATCATTGCACGGTTGCAGGTACACAAGATCTGAGTCATGCCCGTTCTGCTGCGGGAGTCTGATATATCCGGAGCTTTGGGTACTCAGCTTCATCAACAGCTTGCCCCTCATAGGCCCCTGACATTGACAGTCTCTTGATGGAGCCTTTTATTTTTACTGAACCTTAGGATGACTAAAGCCGTCCATTGTATTGGATCCAATGAATTTGAATTTGTTGTACTACGCCTGGTATGGATAATTTGATAGGCATAAGTTGGAAATAAAGTATACGGTAACCGGATACTATTCATATTTAAACTTCGACTATTCATCCTTTGAAAGAAATAAATAAATATATATATATATATATATATATATATATATATATATATATATATATTATCAAAGGTGTTGCATCCTTCAGACTGACATGTGCTGCCCTTCAGATTTTCAACTGTATATGCAACAGCAGAGAATAAAATGCAAACTTTCGACATAAAACCTGTTCACCGTATGTCTTTATCTAAAAAAAACCTAGTAAAGAAAAGCAAAAGTACTGCAAATACAAACTCTAGAAGAAACACTAGTACATGGGGTTGAAAAAATATCCCATCAAGCATTTCATCTGGACACTACTATCTGCTACAAACTGTACACCAGCTGGTTGGGCAGTGTTTCAAAATGTACAAAGCTCCAACCAAAATCAAACTCGACTCATCAGACGAGAGTCAGTGATCGAGGTTTCGAGAAAATGCTGAGCTTTCTTGAGATATACCGAGCTGATTTCGATATTGGTTGTTTGCAGATCGTGCCATTGGGCGAATTCTCTGCTGCACCATTGACAGCCACCTCACTTGAACATGAATTGCCAAACTGGTCGCTTTGTCTGGAATCCCTGAGAAGTTGAAGCAGCTTGATTGAAGAAGCCTTTGCAACCTCAGTTCCATTCACCGATAAATCGACCAGCGCAGGGATGACACCTTCCTTCATGACAAGAACACAATCCTCGATGCTGCGAGAGCATAGGGAAAGGAGGATACCTGACGCATGCTCGCGTTCCACGGAGCTTCCTGTGTCCAGATAATCTGAAATAGAACTGAGGCATTGATCAGTTCTGATAATGAGATCTGCAGCTTGTTTCCCTTCACTTAAATTTAGTAGAATCTTTAGGCAACACTCAGGCAATTTCCCTTGACTGAGAATTGGAGATAGCTTTGAGATTATTCCTGAAGAAATTAGGAAAGATTGTACATCATCTTTGAATGAAAGCTCGCAGATGATCTTCAAAACTAGTTCTAGGCACAGGGAGTCTGCACTATCCCAAGCTAGAAACACAGATGGAGCAACAACAGAGGCCATGAGACCAGATTTCCGACAACTTGGTTGCTGCAGCAGTTCGTGGAGTATCTCCAATGCTTCAGTTTTTAACTCGGAATCAAGAAATGAAGCTACAAGACGCACTGCATCTTCACTAATGGATGGAATTCGGGTCCTGTATGAAAAGGAAACCAGCCGTTACAAAAAATTTATTGGAGAACAAACAAAACAAATTACCATAATCTGAACCCTTTGTTTTTAAAAAAATAGCATAAACAATCTATGCTTTTGGAGGATAAATATAGGGCACTCAGTTTGATTTGTGGATTTTTATTGAAAAGGTAGAAACAGGAAATATCTTATGTTTTTCAACAGTAAAATCTACACAAAGAGATTTTTAGATAATGAATTAAAACCAGAGCTCTACATCCAACATGGTTGTACACAGCCAAACACAAGGAGAATATACATATACAAGAATGCTCACCTGCTATTACGTACAAAAGCAAGAAAAAACTGAATGCCAGTTCTTTGAGCTTCCATTGTGCATTTTCCATTATCGTTCTGAAGAAATTCAAGAAATGCTTCTAAAAAACCATTGGATATCATAGAACGCCAAATTTGATATTCATGATTCAGAACACTTTTGAAGTCCCTGACAGCCTTCACTTGCAGTTCCATTGGAAGCTCGGACAGCTCGTAAAAGAAATTCAGAAACATTTCCTTGTTGAAGTTGCTGAAGGACAAATACAACTGGTAATAAGCGTTCGAAAAAAACTGAGTGGAATTAGTCCTTGACTCTTCTGTTTCCCGCATTGGAGATGATACATAACTAGCACCAGATAATGCAACAGATGAACTGCTATGATCAGACATGTAATCTCTCTTTGTTCCAACAACTAGAGGTGCTGAGATATTGTGTAGACTTGAAACAGAGTAACTATGAAATTGCTCGGGTGAAGAAGTGAATTCAAGCTCGTTATCTTTGTACCAGTTGCAGATAACAGCCTTCATACAAGTATTTGGAGTTATCATGAAATTTTCTAACTTTAACTGTGTCCTAGGACAAATATCATATCCCTCACTGAACCATTTCTCAATGTTCTCTCTCTCATACGTTTGTCCAGATGCTATTATCACAGGATCGTACATCGGCTTCATAGATAGTGGGCAGCAGAACTCTGGAGGAGTAGAAAGTCGTGACAAATTATTCTGCTGTTCACATCTTCCAGTCCAAGAGTTTGTAGGTGAAAAGCATTTCTGTGGAGTATCAGTACCACTAGCAATTAGGTCTGTACTCGAAGTAACGTTTGCAACATCCACAACTTCATTCTTTGCACTACCCTCAGGCTTCATAGTCTTTCCATATTTCCTAACTAGATATTGAAAAAATTTGAGTATTCCTTCCTTTTTGGGATCATTACCATTGATCTTGTCCAGTAGTTTCTTGATTGCTCGTCTTTCAATTAAGATAGCCTTTGGTGACATCAAATTTAACTTTGATGCTGCAAACAAGAAAGTCTGGAGTTCATGTTCTTGGGTTGCATCGGACTGCCGAAGCATCTCCAAAATGGCTTTGCCAGCCTCGCCTTCTTCTGGGTCAACAATGAATTTCACATCCCCAAGATCATCATGAACATCAGCCACCTAAGACATAGTAAGGTATAAACATGTTAATGTGACAATGTGTGCTGATGTATGTGTTTATTTTTTTATATAATGGAAGCTTTATTGAACTCATTAAATTACATCGAGATGATACAATTGTCCTGAGAACTGAGGTATGTGTTTATACTCACACATCTACCATGTAATCTAAAAAATCTTTTGGAGAAACAACAAAAAATGTAGATCATGTTTCTCGACACAGTACTGTCTAAACCTCCAGATAAATGTTTGTGAGTAATATCCTGAAATTGTTAGGTTTTGTTGATGCCCCAAAAATAACAGACGCAAGTACTGTCCAAGGAGAGCTTCATTTCTGTTACAGACACAAGTTTGATGTTGTTTGTGTGATCACTAGCTTCAAACTTTTAACACAGCAAACCATGTGGTCAATACTGTGCAATGTAGAAAAAGTTTGCCTGTTATTATCAGTTCAATTAAGTAAACTAACCTGATTAGCTAATGATGACGGGACCATATTCTGAACCAGGAACAAGCTTCGCCTCAGTGCATCTCTTATCCTTTCGCACCGCATTGCAGTTGCCTCCCCTGTAATAGCCTGAGATGTGCAAATTTGATATCAGAAAGCAATTGTTGAGAAACCAGGGAAAACAATCTCAAATAAAACAATAAGATAAAAACATAGGAGTCATTATAGTTTCCTGAACATAATCACTCATTTATCAATATTAAAGAACAACATACCAAGTAAAGACTACTGCACTCAATGCAGTTCTGGATTATGAGTTTTCCTTTGTCAACTATGTTGTACAGGTTGCATAGTTCCTCTATACCCGCTTTACATCCTGGTTGAGCAGTTTCTATTGAGGGAAGAATAGAAGAGACTTTATCTAACATCATTGTCAATTCACTGCACATTGAGCTGTGAACCTAAGACAGAAAGACAAAAGAATAATTGCATTAACTGTAATTAAAATGTTGAAGAATATATAATCGGGGAGATAGTCATTACTGAAAACTATCTATGAAGTAAATCATTTAATATTTATATGAAACATCAAATAATGATCTTATTGAAATACTGCAGTTTTAACTCTGCCTCTCAACAGGTACAAAGGAATCAGATCATATCATAGATAAGCATGTAAGAAAACATGTTTGTATCAAAGATATGTTCTTTATGCCACACAAAAGATATGATCTTTATGAGGAAATTATTGTGCATTTATCTTGAATCAGACAAAGAAAACACTCCCAAATTTGAACTGGATAACAGAGGTAGTCTCAGTTTCTTTGCTATGGAGTCACAATTTTACACAGCATTTACCATCTATAGTAATGTGTAGTCTAAGATCTGTGTGCATGTTACACAATTGATGATATTTACTCTGGGATAAAGCCTTAAAGAACTCAAATTTCATATCCATAGATCTTTCTGGTACTAAGAAAGCAAGGCAAAACTATTTCCAACCAATCAAATAATGTAAATGATAAAGCAATATCATAACCTCAATTCCAAACAAAACATGGACGACAACAGGTAACAAGAAACATTACTAAAAGATGAAAGTTTCAGCGGTCCAATATCCATACCTTTGGATTAGAATTACGCCGAGATATTCTAATCACTCCATCATTATTATTCTCCATCGACTAACAGTAATCCGTGATAAAAGTTTCAAACTGCCCAATAAGAGTCAACATGCAGTATAACAATATCAGCAGAAAATACCAAAATGATCATAGCTACAAAATTCTATCAATCAGATGGCAACCGAGAACCTTGAAGGCCCCAAGAGAACCTTGAAGGCTTGGGCCATAGGATTATATTAAAGCAAGATGCATGTCTTGAAAATCAAGGAACATTGTCAAAATAGGCAGAAAGGTTACGTCACATCAAGCTAAGCAGTCAATTGAACTTTATCTCAACTTTTCTTGACTTCTTGTAGATTACTTCCTTTTTATATTTGTAATGTGATTCATGCAAATAAAAAAAGCAAATGCTCAGCTTTTTCTTCTTTTTATTTGCAATTAGGATTTTGTTATGTTAGTACAGCAGGAAGAAAAAAACAAATTTGAAATTTGAAATAATACAGTTTATCATACGTACTCCTGGTGGTGACTATCTAGGTCCAACACACATTGTCAAATGCAGTTCGAGGTAATGTGCTGAAGTTCTAAGCCGAACATGTACAACAGGGTCAATCTTAGACCAAAGACTAAACAAAGGAGATCGGTGAGATCCAACTATAGGTGAAAGTTGATTAATTGGTCTCAATGCGGATTTGTTTTTCAAATATCTTCTTTTACAGTTGGAAGTTTTCAGATTAACCTAGCAGATGATGACACTAAACTTTCTTACTATATTTATTTTTTAGAAAAAATTCTACTGTTCGACAAGAATTTTGAATTTCAGAAGACATATATAGCTTCTATGGTCTACTGGAGTCTCTAAATATAATTGACTTGAATAAGATATTTACAGAAGACTTTTTCTACACTGCTCCAAGAGAAACATGCATAATATGTTAAAGAACTGTTTGGTTAAAAAACTTTTCTTGACAAAAAAAGATAATGCGGGGATAAAAATAATATATTTTTAAGCACCTGTAACAACTCAGTGCCAATCAAATAATCTCTCTCTAATATGCAGTATTTACAGAAAAATTTTTCATTTATTGGGAAAGAATCAATGCCATGCTTCACAATCTTGGTATTCTATATTTACTGGAAAAAGAAATCATTTGAATGAACCAAAAAAAATTGCAAACGTAAGTCTTCCAAAAGCAAATAATTATCACTTGCCACTATGTATCTAGATTCTAGACGAGCAATCGTAGTCAGTAGGAGTGTAGGACCATCCTTTTTTGTTTTGAAAGGTCAATTATACTGTACCCTTTTCTTTAGTGGGAATATGTTGTACCATATGATGGAATTTCCAACCTAAAGGATAATAGAGAACTCATACACGAAAAAGAAGGGGAGCGGCACGAAAGTAAATATTTTTTTAAACAGATAAAATTAACAGAGCACTAATCCTAAGCAAGGAGATAAGTACAAAACGGGAAAAGGTAAAGGAGAAAGGTAATAGTGGCCACAAGAGATTCGGAATAGAGAGATTTGAACTCAAGAGTAAAAAAAGGCTTTATTTTTGAAATTTCGTTCTCTGCATCTATATGCAGAGAAATAAGCAACTAAGAATACTGCTGGGGAAGAGCAGAGCAGATAGGCACCCACAAGCGAACTCCAGCGGATAATCAACAGAAGAATTTAGGAAAATAAAGTTCAGCAGAAGGTGAAACTTAAGGAAGAAACTGACCTCTTTTGGATTTGCCCCTCTTACTTTCTTGTCCCAGAGAGCAAAAGTGATTCTAATCTGTTGGAATACGCAAAGATAGCCTCAAAAAAAACAGTGATTCATGCGCAAAAAAAATAATTATCAAATAAAAACTGACTCTTTTTTTAAAAAAAATAAAAATAAAAGGGGGAGGTAACAGAGCAAAAGAGTACTACCAGTAAACTGCTTCTGTCCGAGCGCTGGAGCAGATGAAGAAACCTGAAACTGCCCTCATTAAGCAGAGGAAACATTCAAAAGATGCTGAGAAAAGAAAGAAAAGTAAACAAGAAACAAGATAGGCTGGAACCCTCACCCCGCAGGACAGATAGAAAGAATCTTGGCTGAGCCAGACTAGTTCTTTCGTTCACAAGAAGGGGTTTTCCCCCTAAAAGTGTTGGACTTAGCTGCTGCAGCTAGCTAGCGCGGGATCGATTCGGCGGGACTGCCTGCTCCATCACGGCGGCGGCTGCCGCTCAAGTGGGAGGAGGAGAAGCAAGACGCCGGCAAGGGCTAGGATCGAGGGGGGAGAGAGGACGAATCAGGAGGACTTCTCCTTCCTGCTCCGGTGACAGGGTCAGTGAGTGAGTGGGGAATTGATGGTACGGAGAGAGAGAAGCGGAGTAGAAGAGAACGGAAATGCCCTCCCTCGCTTACTCATTCATTAATTACTCCTCTCCGTTTGGTGGGAAATTTAACTATTTGTAACAATCAGATTCAGCAATTATCTAAAAGAAAAGAGTTGCATCTATTTTTTTCACTCTTAAAATATGTCTTCTTAACTACTTTTTTTTTTTGTTCACGTGACATACCAACATGGCAATGCAGGATAGAAAGCGGTGGAGACCCACTAATTAGCCTCTCTTCCCCTTCCTTCCTCCCTCTGGTTCGACGTGCAGTGCTCAGCCACAAGCCGGCGCTGCTTTGGGCCCCACCCCTCCTCGCCCGGTGAGACTGTGAGAGCTGAGAGAGGCCACGGGTCGATGCGCTCACCTCTCTCCACTCCGGCGCCCCACTACCCGCGAATCCAAACCGAGGATGGCCTCACCTCCACGACCTCACAACGACCTCTGTCGCCGCGTCCCGGCCATAGCCACATGTAGGCCTCGGCGAGCGGGAGGAGCGGCATGGGCGCAGGGGCAATGCCATGTGGATGCAGCGGGACTAGCGCCACCTCCTGGAACTACATCGTCGCCCTAAGGTTCCACTGCCACTCCGCCTCCTCCACCACCACGAGAAGCCCATCCATCGCGCTCTACCTCCTTTGTCGCTGCAAGGAGCCCGTCTGTCATCGCTTCGCCTCCTTTGCCGCTGCTGTTTCGCCTCTTCCACCGCTGACAACATCAGTTGCAGCCTGGCTCAAAGATGGAAGCTCTCCTTCGGTCGCTTTCCACGACTGCCGCGGTGATGGCGTTGCTCCTTTCCACGTCATCATCGCACGCTACACGTCGGGCCGAAGGGAGAGAGGAAGGGGAGAGGAGAGAGGGAGGGGAGAGGAGAGGCTGACTAGTGGGTCTCCGACCATTTTCTACCTTGCGTTGCCACATTGGCATGTCACGTGGGCAAAAGTGACAAATAGTAAGAAGGCATCTTTTAAGAGTGGCAAGAAAATAGGTGCAAATCTAAGAGGGGCATTTGGATGATTGCTAAATCTAATAGTAGCAAATAGTATGGGTGGATATGGGTGGGCGGTGGCGGCGGGGGCGGAGTACATGATGGAGGACCAATAATAGGTGGTGGATATGGGTGGGCGGCAGCGGGGGTGGAGTACAGGATGGAGGACCGACAATAGGTGGTGGATATGGGTGGGCGGCAGCGGGGCGGAGTACAAGATGGAGGAGGGCATGCTGTGCTAGCATCGAAGGCATGCGCGATAAGAAAGGTTAGGAGGCCAAGGGCATCTGGACGTCTCCAACGATTATCAGAGAAGACAGTGGGGCAGGACAGAGGCACCACACCACCACCTAACTTGAGGAGGAAGAGAGACGGAGAAGAGGGAGGGGAGAACATGTTGGCCATTGTGGCAGGCCTCGCCGGTGCCATTGGCACCTTTCAGCACAGACGAGGCCAGGGGACGGCTTTAGGTTGGAGGCGGTGAAAGTGGTGGCATCGATGCTTCCGAGAGAAGAAGTGGAAGAGGTAAGGTTGAGTTATTGTATAGCATGAATTTTAAACCAATTTACGACCGTGCATAGAGATAAGGGGGAGTTTTCTATCAAATGTAATATAAGTAGTCCCAATATTTACTTCTCCGGTTAGTTTTTCTCCCTTTTTTAAGTTCACATTAAGAATCTACTCGCTCTATCTAAAAACCTAAACTTTGTGTAGTCCTAGATAGATTAGTGTGAATATGAAAAAACAAATAGGCCTTTTATTTAAATTACATACTTTTCTAAGCTTTAAGAGCAAATACAACAGCTGGCTATAGGTTAGCTAAAAGCACATGTAAGAGAGGGTACAATAAAGTGACGTAAATAGACTGTACAAGTTATCACATCAGATTTGTGTTTATGTGGAGGAGAGCAAAAAGAAGAAAAGCGGGTTATAAATTTGTAGTTAGCTACAGCAGTACGAGTTCCAATAAACTATAAAAGAGATAAATTAGGTATTAATGATGCAGTGTATATTTATAGCTAACTATTATATGAATGAGCTATTAGGTTGGCTATATATGATATTTTAATTTTTGAAGCTAGTAGTTGGCTATATTATTAAACTTGCTCTGCAGGAGAGAGACGAGAGGAGAGATAAGAAAAACGAGCTACAGATTTGTAGCTAGCTACAACACGAGCTTCAAAATATATATATGTGTGTGTATGAGAGATGAGCTAAGTATTAATGATACAATATATATTTATATAAAACTATTGTATGAAGAGAAAATTAGGGTGGTTATAAATAATATGTTAATTTATAGAGCTAGAAGTTGACTATACTATTAATGCTTGGTTAGACTTCTCGTATGCCCAAGCTGACATTTGTGCATCATCACTGTAGGTGGGAAGGCGGTAGTCTAACCGAGTGTGAGAAAACAAGGGTAATAATGAAATGTGATAATTTCAATACAACCCTTAGTAATTATTTTTTGTAAGAGCACACGCATTCAAGAACATTAGGTTACTGTAATAATGAAAGCATTTACAAATATATATATATATATATATGTGTGTGTGTGACAATTTCATCCCCCACATAATATGAGGTTTTGACTCAACTTCACTCTCCTTTGGTTTGTCCATGCCACTACTGAAAAAATAATTTTTGCTAATGGTCAAAATAGATTATCCCAGGCGGCTATCCACCGTGCCTGCAGTTCAACGCCTATAAAAATACAAGATTTTCACAGGCAGATTGATGGCCCGCCTATCAAAATCATCTTAGCAGGCGGCTTCCCCATCCTCGCAGACGCTACAGCCACCTGCCCGCGAAAATATTATCGGCGAACAAAAAAAAATCGCCCCCCCACCACCGCCGCCGCCACTGGCCCCCCAATTCAGATCCAATAATAAATCACAAATTCTTCATCCATTCAACAAATCCAATCACTCATATGCAAACATCCATACATTAGATTCAAATCCACAGCACCAAACATGCAGACAAACATCGATCATCATGGAAACAACAAACAAAAACAACAGTCGTCATTGTCGCAGCGCCACCCACTTGGGCCCCCTTTCGCCTCCGCCTGCCTCCTTCCAGCCGCCCTCTACTGCTGTAGCCACTGCCACCTCCCTCCCCCCTCGTCTGGATCTGAGATGGAGAGGAAGAGAGGGAAGCAGAGGGCCACGTTGCCACACCCTCTTTCCCTCCTTCGACCGGAACTAGGAGGGAAGGAGGGAGTGAGGGAGGGGAAGGGAGGGCCGTGCTGCCACCGCCACCTATTGTGGCCGTCGTTGCCACCCTCCCCCTCCGGTTGGATCTGGAAGGGAGAGGAAAGGGAGAGAAGGGCCGCACCGCCATTGCCACCCTCCTCCTTCGGCAAGATCTGAGAGGAAGAGGGAAGGAGGGGAGAGGATGGCTGCGTTGCCGCACCCTCTTTCGCTGCGTCGCTGCCCTTCCTCTTCGGCTAGATCTGGGAGGGAGGGAGGAGAGGGGAGGGTGTCACCATCGCCGTCACCCTTCCCCCTCCAGCCAGATCTAGGAGGGAAAGGGAGGGGAGAGGAGGGCAGGGCCACGCTGCTTCTGCTTTTGCTGAGGGAGAGGGAGAGGTAGAGAAGGAGGAGAGGCTGAGAGAGAGGTGGAGGGACTTAGGCGCGGGGGATGACTCTGTGTTGTTCAGTTTTCAATCCTATGAATCCGTTTTTGTAGGCGGACCTTATAAGGTTACACTTGCAAAATTGCAGGCGCAATCTTAGAAGGTCTGTCTACGAAAATCAATTTTTGTAGACGCAACCTTATGAGGTCCATCTACGATAATATATATATCTTCGCAGGTGGATGGCCATCGTATCCATCACCCACAATAACACAGGAGGCTATTTGGGGACGAAAATTCCATATTGTGCCTTGCAATTAATGATTCGTTTTCTTTTTATTCGTAGCAACGCTGGGCGGCAGACATTCTTTCGATTGATCAGCATTCAGCAACGAACCACTATACTCATCTTAATTATATAATGGCCAAATGACTGGAGAGAATGACATAACGTCGCAGGCTCGCAGCATCCAGGTGCAATATTACAAATGTATTGACGATTGGTGTCAGTCAACGAGCGGTGTCGGTGGCAGTGGCCGGGCAGCCGCCCGGCGGGACACGTTCGTAACGCGAGAGGCGATGACCGGCCGGCCGCGGTCGCCGTGGAGGGCGCCATTTGACCGATCTCCCTCTCGTCGGCTAGCTAGTTATCGAGATCAAGACATACCCAGCCAAAAGAAAGAAAGATGCTACTAATACTAGTGAAGCAGTATAAATGTACGTATGGCTTGTAGTAGTACGTACTTCTCCCTGTGGGTCAATACGCCGTCTGCGTACGTCTTCGCCTAGTTGTCAAGGTCACATTCATCCTGACGTGGATCGCCTCTGCCCTGCCTGGCACACCACCTAGCTCGTCCCTCTCTCCCTCTCAGCTTCATGTATATCTTTCCACAAGTTAGTGACGACGGATCTGTCAGAGGCGGTACGAGCTTGAGGCTCTGCTAAACTATAGTACTCCCTCGCTAAATCTTTATTAAAATTTTCTACATACATATATAAGAAAAATGGGTTAAAGTTTTGTCTAGTTAATTCAGCTCCATTATTTTTTTTTGGGTTCGCCCCCGCCACAATTCATGCAATGGATGCAGTGATCCTGACCTTTCTAACAGTACATATGTTCAAAACAGCGCTAGCTCTTGCTCTATAGTTGAAACAGCAGCAAGAAATGAAAAACTAATTTTCAAGGGGATGTGAACAAGTAATGATTCTTGTAAGACAGGTTATTTTGAAACTGCAAGTTTTGTGTTTTATGGCCAAAGTTACATAAAACGATATGTATTATAACATGTGACACATAATAAGTCCTGAGTATTTTGGTTCCAAGATTACTTAAAACTACATTCCTTGACAAATTCAATAAAAGGATAACATTTTAGGCCCACATTTACTAAGTTTTCTTGGTATAAACTGTTTATAGGATCTGAATTATTGATTAAGATGATTAACTTAACTCTTTATTACTTCAAAAACTATTGCTTTAGATCTGTTAAAATTAGCTGAAATTTAGATATGTCTAAAGTGTTATGGAACTTTTAAACCACTAAGCCAAAGGTTGTGCGCCACAAAATCATATGAACCGTGGGTTTCTATAATTTCGATAATAAAAATTAAGATTTTCTAAAATTTACTCAACATTTTTTATCTCCTTATAGTTATACTACTATATATGAAAATGAAGAGAATCAAATTATTTTCTACAAATTTCACATCGAAACCATTTTACCTTTGGTGAAGAAGAGAAAATGGGTACCAACACAACGCACAACGATAATTTGCTCTATGGCAACATGCCATATGTCCTATGATCGAGTTGTTCTAACTTTTTCACTGCTTGTGTGGCTTGGATCGATTTAAGGGAATTCAGGAGTTGGAGGTGGAAATTGACTGCCTGAAACTAGGGCAATCAATAATTGTAGCATAATCACCTCCAATGTTCTCCAAACCAAGGAAGCAGCTTTCATCCACAACAATTTATATGTGGTTTCTGTATTATTTTTTCTCTATCTTTTGTAAGGCTCTTTGCATCGTATATATATTATATCTAGCTTCAGCTGTGGAGTCCAGTAGGTAAAGAATAACATTTCCCCAGATTGATCTGGTTCAGGTTGTGCATGATATTGACTTACTATAATTCACTTTGTTTCAAAAGGTTTCTGAGATAAGTAATATGACCGAGAATAGGTATGTGGTGACATGAGTAATAAAGTCTTACCTAGAATGGTTTTCACCATTCAAGCTCACATGAGTAATACTAACACATACACATGAGACGTACTCTTCAAGTTCAAGGAGCTCGCGATTTCTGATGTTTGTAATATCAATTATAATTTGCACCTCAGTCAAAAGTTACCAAGTTGAAGGCCGTGGAATTGATATTTACATAGTTGAAAATTCAGTAGGGCTGTTAGATGAATTTATTGATTTGAAAGCTTTGTTTGTTAATTTGAAAGGTTCCAGCTAGAACATTCTGTACTCTAATTTGGAACCTTTTCAATTCAATTTGAAACTTCTGTATCCTGATTTGAATTATCTTGGTGATGTGCAGAGGAATGATTTGGAAGCAGGGAATGAGGCACAGAGGGTGTTGGGGTAGCAGGATCTGTGGAAAAGGAAGGACGTGGCAGCCTTGCACCTTGCAGGGTGTCAAACATCGCCATTTTGTCTAGGGTACGTGAGAACAAATACTCAACACACATGGTGCTCGGGACGCCACACACACATGTACACACCTGCAACTCCTCAAACAAACCATGATAACATCTTTGCTGCAATGGAAGAATATTGTGCAGATAGTTGGCACCTCTCTTGTGAACCACAAACTGCGTTTTGAGCTGAGGTTCCATTTACATTGTGTTAAATAACCAAAATTAATCACTAGAAAACAATTATAAACTTTTTGCCACAACTTCCATTGAAATCCTATATTAACACAATTAAAACAAACCACTTGAAAATTTGTGCACCACCAAAACACGGTACACAGATCGTTGGCATTATCTGCCTTACGTTCATTAGTATATTTTGGGCTGCGCTGTTAGAAACTCGACAAATATCAGTAGAAAGTAGTGAGGACACAACAGCTAACGGAAGGAAACATATAAACATGCGAGGAAATCTCATGTATTCTCCGCGCGATTTTTTGCCTAGTGAAGGAGGATAGTGGAGATAAAAGTGGGCTTTGCCCCCCAAGAAATAGGTGAAATTGTAATAGTATTAACAGTAACACCTGCTAACGAAAGTTAATGATCCATGAAAAAAAACATTTTTTCTCAATTGCCATTCCAAAGTTATGTTTTGTAGTCAACAATTCTTCCCAGGAATTGAAAGTTTTTGGCACATTTAGCTGAAATATCTCCCATTTGCTGTCCAAATATGATCTACGATTTTTCATCCTATATCCTAATTATTTGCACAAAAAAGATAAACCTTTGTATATAATTTTCATTGAAGTATGTCTTGTTGGTTGGACTTTTTATTTCAACTATGAAATCAAGTTTCTTTAGGTTTTATAAATAAATTATACTACATTCGTCCCAAAATAATTGTAACTCTAGGTTGTTTAGCATATATTAAGATTTGAGAAGGAAGATTATGATGCCCCTAATTAAATGGTGTAAGATAAGAGTGGAATGGTGATTGAGGGTAGAATAAAAAGAAATATGAATGAGGAGTGATTGATGGGACAATTAGTACTCTATTGTGACAATTATTTTGGAACAAATTTAAATCCTAGAAATACAATTATTATGGAATGGAGATAGTAGGAACTAGCTAATTCTGTTTTCTCACAATGAAAAATGATCATTCATAACTTCATATAAGCGACTATATTTCGTATTATTTCTGTTTGTATATGTTGTGGTATTCCATTTGTATTCTTATTTAAAATTTTTGCATCCACATTTGTCTCTGTTCCTAAAGTTGGGGTTACCAATGTAGTTTGAATCTTAATTTATTCAAACCATGCATGCATACATTTCCTTTTATGACCCATATGATTCACCATACATTATTAATGATATACATTATTCATTTTCATCGTTGTAGCCACAAGCTAAAGAGTTGCATTTCCTTTTAATCATGGACAGGGTCATGCAGTAGAGTCAAAATGGTCTTTAAATAATACTTGATCGGTTAAACCTATTAGCAAAGTACAGTTGGGAAAATCAACCAATATGGATGATATCTTTGTGAAAAGCATGGTATCATGGCTCTCTAGCTAGCAGCTGAGTCAACTACTTTACTAAGGTAAACTAATAATAACTTAGCATCAGTATCTCTCACTCATGACATCCATAAGATCTGCAGCGCTTTCTATCATTAATACAATAGTAATTACAGATAACGACCACATTTGATAAGGAAATTCCCTACAAAAGAAGAGAACTTTTGGGTGCACAATTTTCCTAGTGGTGCCGAACACACCACTGGGTAAATTTTCAAAGAATATTGAAATCACGCATGCTTGCTCCTTCATTCCTTCCTTTCCCCTCCCTTTCGGTCATTGTCTCACTGCTAGTTAAAAGACCTCTTTATTATTATTTATGTAGGAGTAAAAAAAAATTCACATGAAATTTCCGAGTTGTCGGTTGATCAGATTATACTAGTTGGACATTGTAGAGCGTGGACACTGTCAACATTACCACAGAAGATGCATGCACATTGGCATCCATGCTGGCGGCTAAGTGTACGGTTGTCTACATCAGCAGTAGTATCTTCCCAGAAATATCAAATACTACATTGTTATCATTTATATTGCCATGCTCTGCAGGGAACATGTGTAGGAAGAGGTGTACAGACCATGTCGATACCCAAGAACTTACCAGGAATCCAGGATACAGATGCTTGTGCGGATTGAATGAAATAACTGCAATTACACGTGCTCAAAGTGAATATATTTGTTTTATGTGTAATTATCTTTGTGCTTCTAGATCATATATTTGTTTATACCTGTAGAATGGTCAAATTAAAACTGCCCGTCTTTGTAAATATGGAAACCTTGGAAAAGAACAACGATAATTAACATGATCTTGTTCAATAGCGGCTGCAGAGTTGTTCAAACAAATCAAATGGTAGAGGTATATATACAAGGACATAGATGATGCTAGCTGTTTCCAAAGTAATTGATGAGAGTCTGCTAGCTGTTCCCCTGATTAATTATTAGACTAGCACTGGTTAATACTTGTTTGTTCCTCTCTCCAAAGCTGTCTGTGTCATGATGACTGGGATGTCAATGAATTAACCCAGAGATGGGATACTTTTTTTTACATAATTTATTTGGATACTTAAGTACACTGGTGATGCCATGTTTGTGGGATTTCAATTCAAGCCCAAGAAAAGGCCAAGCAGGTACAGGCAACTAGAGCACTATCTCTGGGAATTACTAATTCACATGTGGAAAGTTGTGCTTGGTCTCCATTCATTTTTTCCTTCAGAATTTCCATTTACAAAACATGCTTTACTCAATACACTGGAGAGATGTTTAACTCCTATGGTGTTGGAATGTAGTAAGCACTCTATAATTTTCTGCATGTTCTTCAGTTTGTTAAAGGATCGAATACAAGAACCAAACCAACTAAAAAGGGATGAATGGTTAGAACACAAAAAACCAAAAACTTTTAGCAAAAATAAAAGTTACCCTCTAACTTAACCAAGTTGCATTAGTTACACCGCTTGGTCGCTGTCGGTCTGATCGCAGCACTCCCGTCGATCTGACCGCAGCACTCCCGCCGGTCTGTCCGCCATCTTGTCGCCGGTTGGACCGCCTTCCTGCTATCGGTTAGACCGCCGCCACGTTGCCGGTTAGACCGCTCGATAAACTCTGCTCGAACCGTTGGGATCCAGAAAAACACGTATCAATGAAACTCTCTTGAAAGTACATCAACTTTATTGCATCAATACATGTTTACAATGTGCATCTAAAGTACTCCTCTCTCAACTTTAAACTAGGATTGAAATCTCAAAGAAAACCCTAGTTTTTCTTCCCAAAAAGTCGATATCTTTTAGCCTTAACCCCTCATCTATTTATACCCACGATGTAGTTGTCCCTAACCACGAATCCAACTAGAACTAGGACTCATAATCACATAGAAAACCTATCAAACCAGGAAAACATCATCTTCATATAATTCCATGCTCCAATCTTCCCAAACTTTGACTCCAATCCAAATTTGACTCCTCTTTCCATACACACACAACACCACGTGTATGCTATATGAAAACCTTCACCTTCATGTACATTGTTCTCTAGCCTGAGCATTCCTCATGATATGTTTGATCGTCTGGACCTCAACTTCTCCCAAGTCTAGTCCCGATCCATCACCGGCTATAGTCCCATGGTCTCAAGCAACACCTGCACATAAACAACAAAAAAACTCCATATCCAAGTACAAGTTCGCACCAACTTGACTCACATCAGCATAAAATAGTGTTATATACGAATAGAAACCATCTAGAAGTCATAAACATGAAGCAATCTCGAAATTCCATGAAAACAACCTAAAATTGACTCCAATCCGAAGTCTCTTCGGTCAGACCATTGGGCTACCCGGTCAGACCACACCAACACCACCGGTCTGACCGGCAGCACTCGCCCGATCTGACCGGCTTCCCAAAGCCGACACACCATTCACAATCCGAAAACATTATTCATCATATTTTCAAAAAACACTTATCTTTGATAATTGTTCATCACATAGATTAAATAAACACCTTGATTTCATAATTTCCCCCTTGATAAACACATTGGCAACCTCTTCAAAATGCAATTTAGTGTTTTTGAAAAACAAAAAACAAAAAGGGGTCAAAAAGCACAAACGGCTCAAAAATCACATAAGTAAAAGAAAAACTCTCCCCCATTTGAAAACAAAGAATTTCTTCCCTATATTTGCAATCAAAGCACAAAATTGATTATTTTTAAAATAAAAAATAAATAAAATCTTCCCCTTTCAAGAAGCATGCATTTTGTATTTCTCTCTCTCTTTGACAATGATTTCATCAAGAACTTCAAAAGAGAAAATATAACTAATAAAGTACAAATGCCATGATGTCATGATGGCCACTTGTAGTAATCAATTTTTTATTTTTTATTTCTGATTTTTTAAGAGTTTTGAAGTGTATCAAAAACAATCAAGGTCATGTGTTGCAAGACAAAAGAGATAAATTCATCAAGTAGTTAACTAGCATGTACTAGAGTATAAACATGAATCAGAGATATTATAATTAAGCTCAAATCAGCAATAAAGATTCATGTATTCCAACAATTTATAATGCAACATATTCACTAGTACATAGATTGAAATAAAAAATCCATACACATAGATCTATTGCATTATTATTATTCATTCTTAAATTAACTCTTCAGAAAAACAATAACCAAGAGAACTTTCAACATTTATTTGAGCTTTTTTGTGCTCACTTTGACATTAAACATTGCATATAAAATCTCTCAATTATTTTGAATACATCCTTATCGTCAAGATTATTTCCAATAATTCGGCACCCATTATTTCCCTCACCATGGATACGTCCTTGTCGTCAAGACTGTTTTCAAGAATTCGGTATCCATTTTTACAAGTAAATACAAGCAAATTTTGTACTTGCGGCATTTGAAACAATTAAAGAGCAATTTGAGGAATAAAATTCCAACAAGCATAGATGTAAGCATTAGTCGTCCAAACTAAGGACTAACTTTAACATTGCATATTTCCTTAATTTAAGTAAAAGAATTAGTGTCATGTATCATCTCCCTCAAAAGCAATATCTAAACCTCATGAAAAGAGTAGAATACATATAAGTTATACTAGCAAGAAATAAATCTTAATCATATTGCTAGCATACACATAAATATACAATAGGCATATAACGAAGCTTTCTTTTTTTATTTTTTTTATTTTCAGTTTTAAGAGAATGCATAAAAATAAACATGAATGCACTGAAAAAGCATAAACTCCCCCTCAAATTAACCTCTAATTCTCCCCAAAGAAAAATCAAGTAGAAATCAAAGATTTTAAAAACGACATCCAATTGCCAATGATATCACCAAGGTACCCAAGAATTGACATCTATCCACTTGTATTATCCAAAACTACTACCCCAAATAATAGCATATGAAAAGCTAATATGAGAAAGTAGAACAAAATTATGTCAATACAAAAGTAAATTAATGTTACTTTGAAAAGCAATTGTCGTCTCTACGTTGAACACACATGAGGATTGTGCTGTCAAAATACCTACGAACGGGAAGAAGTCGAGGCCTCCGTGCTAGGGTTAGAAATAAAAAATTTTGGAATCTAACACTAAGTCACATGACCAATAGAACCAATACGTAAAAAAGCATGAACAAAATCAGAACCAGTCTTATCTGAAAACTTACCTTGTCACTTCGAAAAAGTTTGATTTGAATTTTGCATGAAATTGCCGTGAGACCAGTCTGACCGCTGCTATCTAGCCGGTCTAATCTAGCTTGGCCGATCAGACCGACTAGTCATTGTCGGTCTGACCGAGCTCTTCGATTCAAAACCCAGTTTTTGCCACTTTTGTTTTGCAAAAACAATTTCTCTTTCCTTTTTCTGTTTACGCATAATTCTAAAATAAAAACCAACCAAATGTCCATCTTTTCCAAAAAAGAACAAGTATACTTCTCATGACAAGAAGTTTTTGAAGTAGATGGTTTTGAAATTGATGGTTTTGCAATCAAATACTTTGTTTCTTGAATCGTTTAAGAAAGAGAAGGCAAAATCCCAACAGATTTGAAAACCGTTTTCTTTGGTTCGGGTTTTATCAAAACTTCACCCTTTTCAGTTATGCTCAAAACAGCAGGTTGGTGATTTTTAAAATAAGTATTAGTATCAAAACCTATACCCCGATTATAAGTGCTTACTTTTGATTGATCCAAGATCATGTTAAGTTTTTTTACCATCAAAAAACCTTTTCAAAAAACTTTTCAAATAAGAAACTTCCTTTGTCAAATTTGCATAATTTTCACAATCAACCAAAACACCTTTGTTCTTATGACATTTAGAACAAGAAAGCACCTCATCAGATTTCATAATGTTTTTCATGTACTCAACACGACTTAAAGCATCTTTCAATTTTATCTCATTTAAAAAACACTTTGAACAATTTTGAGAAACCAAAACATGTTTATGTTGTATAATTATTTTTGCACTCAAAACATTAAACAAAGAACTTGTAAAAAGGCAACTTTATATTTTTTTTCAAAACACTCCTTGTCAGAGTCAACTCATCAACAACACGAGCATGCAAAGCAAATCTAGATTTTTCAACCTCAGATTCCAATTTCAAAAAACTAGCAAAATTGACATCTCGCAAAGTAGTAATTTCAAAAAATAAAGGTCCACAAGATTTGCGATCATCATCGTTAGGAACCAAGATTTTTATCTATCAATCTCAGCTTTTAAAATCTCAATAGTGTGATCAGTCTCATTAAGCAAATTAGAACATGTTTTAAGTTTTTCAGCAAATTTAAAAGCAACACGTTCCAATTGATCATAACTAAGTTTTTCTTCACTATCACATTCATCATCATCAGAGTCAGCATTACGAGCAATAAAAGCTAGATCAACAACATGCTTACCTTTGCCACTGCTCCCTTCTGCAGACTTTGATTCATCGCTCTCAAAAGCTTTTATGAGTTCTCGGATTAACTTTTATAAGCAATAAAAGCTTTTTATGCATGCGACTCTTCTTGTTCTCTCTCTTGTTGTCCTTCTTGTCCACTTCCTCCTCCTTGATCGCCTTCTTGCGGTTAGCACAATTAAACTTGATGTGATTGAACTCACCACACTCAAAGCATCAAACAAGTCTATCTCGCTTCCTATTCTTTACATTTTCAAAAGCTTGAGAAAGCTTGTTAGTAATCAAAACCAAGTCCTCCTCCTCGAATTGCTCAAGTTGATCATCGGACATGACATTAAGAACGTTCAAAGCCGATGAAGAAGAAACATCAATGGAAGAACTCAAAGAAGAAACCAAAGCACTAGATTTAGAATCAATCTTACGGGAAAGAATATTCAACCGATGAGTTTTAAGCTTGGTATAAAAAGAATCCAAAGTCAAAGCAAACGTGTCAACAAATTCTTGAATTGAAGTAACTTTCATCCTCTAGATTGACATATCAAGACTGTTCAAAAAGTGACGAGAAACCTTAAATTGAGAATAATTTGCATTATAAGATTCATCTAGAGATCAAAGATCACTCAAGACTTTGTTAAAACATGCAAGATAATCATCCAAAGCCTCTCCAGATTTCATCTCAACTTTTATGTAATTCTTTTTAAAAACATCTTTGCGCAGTTCCTTGATATTGAAAGTCCCTTGGTGAAAATCATATAGAGTTTTCCAAATCTCATGAGCAGTTTCAAGATGAGAAACATGATCAAAATCTGAACGTGGCCTTCCATTAAGCAAAATATTGCGAGCTTCACAATTGTTTTCCAATTCAGTCTTTATAGCAAGAGTATTTATATGAGCAGGAATTTCATAAGGATTTACAACTTTTAGCCAAATATAATAATCCTCAGCCATTATATAAGATTTCATCTTTTTGCACCAATAAGAAAAATCAACTCCATCAAAATACGTATCGACGAAACTCTCTTGAAAGTAGATCAACTTTATTGCATCAATATGTGTTTACAAAGTGCATCTAAAGCATTCTTCTCTTAACTCATGAACTAGGATTGAAACCTCGAAGTAAACCCTAACTTTTCTCTTCAAAAAATTCGATATCTTCTAGCCTCAACCCCTCATCTATTTATACCCACAGCGTGGCTGCTTCTAGCCACGAATCCAACTAGAACTAGAACTCCTAATCACATAGGAAACCTATCAAACCAGGGAAACAACAACCCCATACAATTCCATCCTCCAATCTTCTCAAACTTGGACCCTAATCCAAATTTGACTCCTCTTTTCATACGCACACAACACCATGTGTATGCCATATGGAAACCTTCATCTCCATGTATATTGTTCTTTAGCCTGAGCATCCCGCATGATATTCTTGACCGTCTGGACCTCAACTTCTCCCAAGCCTAGTCTCAATCCATCACCGGCTATACTGCCATGGCCTCAAGCAACACCTACACATGAACACCAAAAAAACTTATATCTGAGTACAAGTTCTCACCAACTTGACTCACATCAGCACACAATAGTATCACATACGAATAGAAACCATCTAGAAGTCATAAACATGAAGCAATTTAGAAATTCCACGAAAACAATCCGAAACCGACTCCAACCCTGAGCCTGCCCGATTAGACTGTCGGGCTACCCGGTCCGACCGCACCAACACCACCGATCTGACTGGCAACACCCGCCCAGTCTGTCCGGCCTCCCAGAGCCGACACATCGTTCACAATATGAATACACTATTCACCATATTTTCATAAAACACTTATATTTGACAATTGTTCATCACATAGATTAAATCAACACCTTGATTTCATATTTGTGTCATGCCATGTCAAATACTCCCTCAGTTCCCAAATACAAGAGATTCTAGACTGTTATGAAAATATCAAGGATAGAGAAAAAAGACTATAATATCCCTTATTAATGTAAGGAGCACACATAAGTGGTTAAGTACGATATAGCGAAATTTGAATGGGAGGTGATTGATGTAATATGTAGTACTCACCAGTCTTTTGTATTTGGAGACAAATTTTGAATATCCCAACCACATTTAGGAACGGAGGGAGTAACTAATTTTATTATTATTATATCAAATTATAGATTGTTGTAGTTTGAGTTATGGCTAAATTGAAAGGTGTAGGAAAAGTTCTTTCAGGCAGTGACATGGATAAGGATCATTTCGCTCTTGTCAGTGATGCTCTTCTGAAAGTTGGTTCTCGCATTGAAAAAATTATCACAAACTTTGGTAAGAAACATGATCAAAAGCTAAAGGCAAAAAAGAGTTGTTCTAGAGGTTTCTTTCCTTTTGTTTCTTAAAAAGGAGTTTCTTTGCTGTGAATGGGTTCACACTTATCCACCAAATGGGGCTGATTTAACAAGAAGTAAACAGGTAATTCTAACAAATGTCCAAATGCTTCATCAAAATATTTCTTATTCCCCAACAATTAGACCTTTGTTTGAAAAAAAAAATCCTAATGGAATAGAACTGTCTGATCTGAAACTCCTGTGTTAGAAATGGAACCTATATGCCCTTTTAATAAAAGGGTTAGTTCTCTTTTCTCTGTTGAGATGAAGTGTAAGATTGTACTACAATTATTAAGCTGCCAGGTATGCCAGATGCCGCTCGATTTTTTGGCATTCCCTATCAATGAAGGTAGGAAGATGAAAAGGTTCCCGCTTGAAAGATACCGAGGGTAGGTTGGATGAAAGAATTTTAAGTTTGCTGGAATGGAAAGGGAAATTCCTTCCAACTAAGGGAAGAGTGTAGAGCTTATTAATGCTTGTTTTGAGTAGTACTCCAATGTCCTTTTAATGTCGTTCTGCAGTCCACTTTAGAGCTTGACAACTGGGGAAAATATACGGTGAACCCCCCCCCCCCCACACATATATATATAGAAAACCTGAAAACTATCGTTGGATAAAAAAATAGACGTCTAAGATTTGTCCACGTCATCATGAGTAAAAATTTTACTCGCAGATTTACTCATGAGTAAAAATTTTACTGTAAGTAAAATATGTACTCATGATAACGTGGACAAATCTCAGACGTCCATTTTTCGATTCAAGGTAGTTTCTAGGTTTTTAATACATATGTGGTTTTCACTACATATTTTCCCTAACAGCTGTAGCAATCAGATGTAGGATTCTAGTGCACTGGAAGCAACATCTAGCCAAATTGACTTAGTGTTATGTCTACATGGCATGCATCTTTGATAAATGTTTATCACTTTGTCCACTGGGGCTTCAAGTGGAAGTTAATAGCCAGATTCCCAGATGGACATTCTACATGGATTCTTAACAAATGGTGTACATCTTTCATAGAGATTGTTTGGAAGATCAAGTTACCTTTCTAAGTCATTGTTATTCTCATCCATTTGGTTGTTGGTAAGAGGTGTTTTTTCAAGATAAAGGAATATTTTATTGATCTTAGATGATTACATCAAGTTGATAGAACTGTACTAAAAATACTCCCAGTCTCTGCATAACTAGGATACACATGGTCAAAACACACACATGCTCATAAAAGAATTTATAACATGTGAAAGAAAGCAATAAAATCTAGAGAGCACCGATCTTCAGACTAAGCCACCACCCATGTTCTTGGGTATAATACTCCCTGACCACCTTCTCCAAGTGTTGACACGCCGCTGCAACCAAATCCCGTGAATCAGGCTTTTGAAGGATAGTGTAGGTATGGAGCCAGTGGATAGCTAAAAAAAATAACATGTCAAGAAGAAATAGTTTTTTTTTGTCAAACACCATATCATTGATAGCGACTTCAAGTCTTTCCTAATTCTCCGTAGCCAATTGTTAGCAAGAGGTGTGAGTTTGAGAAAAGATAATCTAATTAAAAGGTGGACACAGAAAGGAAAAATAATGAGTACCAAATAGTTTCTTCAGATTTTGCTGCACAATTCGAACTGCTAAAATGATGTTAAAGAAGTCCAATAGTCAAATATATATGACATACACCATTTACTCTGCTATTCTCTTATAATTGGAATTCAGCCCTAACGCGAAAAAATGCGTCACCTCATGGGCCATGATAAAATAGGATATCAATATCACTATACCAGCTGATTGACCATAGTTGGTGTGATGGTAGTGTTGTTGGCAACACTTGAAAAAGAGGGGGAAAAGGGCAGCATAGCGCGTTTTGGTTTCAAACAAGGATCTTCCTAAAGATAATGGACTCGATGGTGATGTCTCATGGGCTGATTTGGCTATGGCCCTGTTTGTTTCCTTGTTTGTTTAGCAGTTGTAGTTTTTTCGTTTTCCATTAGCATAATTTTCAAACTATTGAATGGTGAGTTTTTTAAAAAACTTTTTATATGTAAGTTTTTTAGAAATCAAATAAACATATTTATTCAAGATACTCAATTAGTAATATGTTAATGGTTTACATCATTTTACGTGTAAGTGAAAAGGTAATAGTTAGAATTGAGCATAAGTGTTGGATAGATAGGCCAAGCTTTACTTTTTCTCTACTCCTGAATGTTTTAAGGTCTCTCTAGCTAGGCTAATGGGCGCCAGAGAGGAAGCCACATTCTTCATAGGAAAGGCGGCCTTCCACTGGCTTCTTTTCTCTTCTGAAGGATCACGTCTGCTTTATAACTTGCATAGGTTACAAGCTTTTACAGGATAGCGTGGCTTTTTGGATTTTGGTACACAATAATCTTTTTACATAATTCTTATAGGAAATGAACTGCTTTCTGGAGAAAATTCTACAATTCTGATTGAGTTGTTGGACCTACAGCTAAGAAATTCAGAGATTAGGATGGCCGGCCTGCCTGCAGAAAATGGGAGAAAAGACAGCAATTGGAAGTGAAATAGTTCACCTCAGTCGTCCTTGATTCTGTCTTTCGTACGAGGAGATGCATCCAAGGACCAAACTAGCTAGATCACCAGTTCACCGCAGAATTCTGTCTCCTGTACAGACTTGTACACGATGATGCTAGCTACTGCTGTTCTATCATCTCAATCAGCACATACTACTGTCTTGCAAAAATCTCAACGCGGCCCCTCTTTTATTTTTTGATTTTTTTCCGTCTTAACAGATTATCATGGGCGAGCTTCTCAAACTCCTAAACAATAGAGTAACACGTTTTTTTTGCAAAAGATTTATATATGTAAGTTCATTCAAACAGTATTTTGAAACAACTTTTCAACTTTGTAGGTGTTGATTTATTCGTTTGTATCCTTGAAATATTATCACAAAATTGGATAATCTATCAGCTTATCAGATAAAAAGAACTCAGTATATAACTAGCTATTGTGAGCCATCTATCCATCCATGCTGGAAAAAAATGTACTGTTGCAAGCTCGAATTTTGATTTATAGCATAAGAGCATCGATCTATAATGTAAAAATGCTTGGCACATGGTGAAGAAGATTATTGTGTCCTATCTTAGGGCTGCTTGAGATTGCAGGACTGCTATAGAAGAAAATGGAGGACTTTGAACCTTAAGATTTTTTCCCTGTACAGGTTTTTCGGATCATAAGATTTAAATTTGTCACATTCCAATGCATGTATTCCTATGCCTCAAATTCATAGAATTTTAAACATGTTCTCTGACATTATTTCTCTTTCCTTTAAGAAGTCCATGCAAACTCTCTTTCTCTCACTACTCTCTCTCTCTCTTTAATCTCATAAGTAGTATATAATCTCAATATTCTGTATTTTTTTATGAGCCGTCCACATGCATGTTTCGCTGGAGTTTTGGTCACTCCCACATGCATGTTTTAAGTAATTATTGTGGTTTTGTTCCTTATCATATCTTCCTATACAATTGATACCAACTAAAAGGCATTTACTCCTATAAAACAAGCCATGCAAGAAGCCACATCATCAGTAATTTTAAGTCATTAGATCACATTAATAAAAAAGATAACAACTAACACGCCACTTATCCCAGTGGCGGATCTATAGTGTGGTATGGGTGGTCCCCAGACTACCAAAAAAATAGCGATCGAGACCCCTGTATATATCGAATAATCAAAATTAAAAAAAACTGACGCGCTTGGAAAATTTTGGAAAGCGAAGAGTCGCGCACGGCATCCATCGCTGATCGCTCGTAACTTCTCCCGGTTTGGTTCGACTCCTCGTTTTGCGCGTGGCATACATCTGATTGTGGCTTGATTTTCTCTGCGACTCTGCCTCCGGCTACGTGTTTGCGCTAGTGCGCCACCAGGACGCCAGTCGCCTCGCCACTAGTCGCCGCCAGGTCTCACAGCCGCCAGCCGCCTAGCAGGAAGCAGGCAATAGTGACACAGCCGGACGCCGGTGTTAATGTCAAAATTTGGTAAGCCCGAAATCATCATCGGCCTAGAGTCAGTATCGGCTTCAGAGTTCTGGAATCGGCCGATGGGAATTGTCACTCTCCACAGTCGGATTCTTGGTGGATTTGGATAAGAAATTTAATTAATTGAAGGAAGTTTATCCCGGAGAGACCGAGTTTAAGGAGGATGTGGCATGACATTTTATCTATTAATTGAGTTCAAGGAGAATACGACATGACATTTTATCTATTAATTAGACAGAGTCTATTAGTTTCTTTTTATCTTTATGAAAGTGTATTTAGTGTCCGATTAAGACTTGTATCTTTTCTTTTATCTTTAGGAAAGTTTGAGTCGTGTCCGATATGAACTAGTATCTACACATGGGTATAAATATGTACACCCAGGGTCATTGTAATCTATCACAACAATCAATACATCTACTCTCGGTGCATCACCACCTTTTTTTCCGAGGTTTTATTTATCAACCAGCGAAACTTGGCACCTGACACGGGGCTGCATCGACTTTCGATCTCTGGTGAAGGGATAAGTCCTACATTCTGCCGGCCCTGGTGAATGTATCGGCTATATTAGTGTTGTTCAAGGTTGCATCGCTTTGACCTCTTGGATTACTCTGGTTCGGTTGATATATTTGCCTACTTTATATTTCGATTCTATCTTTAATAGCATTGTGTTTAGAGACGCATCGGTTTAGCTAGGACTATCTTGGTTAGGTCTGATCTTTTGTCTTAGCTGATATTTCTTTACAATCACAATGATGCTTTAGATAGATTTGTTATATCCATCACATTAGATAGATTTATCGGCTCATGGAGCATTAGATTATTATATACAATCTCGTGCTGCATCGATTGGGTTTGATCTATTAGATTGTTGTTGATAATCTAAATCTTGTTAAGCCGATAGGTTCATGATAATGTTTCATCGGAGGGTTAGCTGATCTTATCCGATGTGTTAAATTTCTCTTTAATAGTTTTACTGTTTTAGTTAAATTTAACACATGACCACCCTGAAAATCAGTCAAAGGCTTGATTGTTTAGAATTTATGTTTCTTTTCATACTTAGTGCTGCATCAATTGGATTTGACCTACTAAGTCATGTTTAGAATCATAAAAACTAACCTGCCTTTGATTGCCAATAAGGGTTTCATCGGGGTTTCAGCCGATGAGTTATTTGGACGTTGCATCGGCTTATAAGGATTACATACAAGTTGGTTTTAGCTGATGACAACAAAGGTTTCACTGAATATCTAATCATTTGGATTTATCGACATCGGATCTCCAGCTGATGTATGCTTTAACCTTCGAATCAACAATTATTTTATCATATCATTATTGGTCGATTGAATACTATTGGATTATATTATTATTTTATTATATTATTATCAGCCAATTGTCTTTATATTATTATTTACTCAAGTATCAGAATCTACATTGGATATATAGTCGATTGCTCAAAACTCTATCGATATCGGCTGGAATTACTATATAGGTTTGCTGGTCGATCGGTTATTTGATCGTTAATTTATATATCTTGTCAGTTGTAGGATCAAACTGACTGGTACGTCCATACTCCATCAATATTTTAGGTCCTGTACTGGAGCTAAGCAGATCTCCTAGGCCTTCATGTGTTTCGACACGGTTCGAGTCAACACAGATTTGGCACCATCGGCTGGACGCGAATTTTTTGTCAACAGCCAACAACCGCGACTCCACCATCCGCCCACGAGGCGCGTGCCCGGTGCGCTGACCGACGAAAACGCCGCGTGCCGGAGCCCGTCATCGGCCACCGCTAGCCCGGAGCGCCGCTGCCGGGCGCCGGCACGCCTGGCCACCGCTCATGGTCCGTCGGGCGCCGGTAGCCGGCTGGTCTCCACAGTGGCACAGTTGCGTGCCCGGCCTCCACCGGCCCGCGTCTCCATCTCTCCGACTCTGTTCGTTCCATGAGACCGTAACGCCCGATGACGTGACTTCAAATTTTCAATTTTAGGTCTTCTACCTTTTTAAATTTTCAACTTTAAATTTTAACTCTTGCGCAATGTGCATTGTGATATTAAATTATAGTACTATATTGTAGATTGTTGATTGTTGAAACATGAAGAAAGATGGAGATATTTCATCTCTTTTTCGGAAACATGCAGCAAAGAAGAATGCTTCTAGGTTGCCTTCTTCCCCTGTTGTGGTAGAAGAGCACACTCAACAACAATACGTTGAGGAAGATGTGTCACCACCACCACCGCCACCGCAGCTGCCACCACCTCCGCCTCTGCCTTCGCCTCTGCTGGTTTATGACATTGATCGCCTTTCACATGATCCAGGGGAATGACTACCCACTATAAGTTATCCTACCAATGATCACGATGCAGTTCGGAGAGCATATATTCTTAAAGGTCCATTTAAACCTTTTCCGCATATTTTTAAGAAAAGAAAAATTGGAAATAGAGATCGGCAATTCAATGTTTATTGGCTTCATAAATATCAGTGGCTTGAATATAGTATCAAGAATGAATCTGCATTTTGCTTTGTATGCTACTTGTTTAAAAGAGAACAAGGCAAGGGCAGTATAACTGATGCATTTACTAATGATGGTTGGAGAAATTGAAATAGAGATGATGCACTTAATAAACATGTGGGTGGAGTAGGAAGTGTGCAGCTCAAGAGAGATACAATTTATATTTGAATTGATGATAGAATTGAGAATTGGAGTAGTGAAGAATTACGTCTCTACAAGATCAGGTTGACTTATTCACTTAGATGTTCAAAGTTTCTTTTGCATCAAGGGTTGACATTTCATGGACATGATGAAGGTGAACAGTCTAGCAATAGAGGAAACTTCATTGAACTTTTGAAATGGCTTTCATCAAATAGTAAAGAGGTGGATAAGTTCGTTTTGAAGAATGCCCTGAGTAATTGCACCTTGACATCTCCAGAAATACAAAAGCAAATTATTCATTGTTGTGCCACAAAAACTAGAAAAAAAATTATTGAAGAACTTGGTGATGAGCACTATGCAATTCTAGCTGATGAGTCTAGTGATGTATCTCATAAAGAACAACTAGCTCTTTGCTTGTGTTATATTGATAATTTGGAAAGGCCATGTGAGCACTTTTTAGGAGTTGTTCATGTAGAAAGTACAACTTCTTTATGACTTAAGGAAGCAATTCAGGAATTACTAGTTAGTCAGCATTTGACTCTACGACAAATTCGTGGCCAAGGTTATGATGGGGCTATTAACATGAAAGGAGAGATTAAAGGGCTGAAAACACTGATAATGCAAGATTCACTTTTTGCTTATTATATTCACTGATTTGCACATCAACTCCAACTTGTTCTTGTTGCTGTTGCCAAGGGAAATGATGATTGTGTGTGGTTTTTCACCCAAAGTATCTCTTTTGCTGAATATTGTTTGGGTTTCTAGTAAGTGGCATGACATGATTCAAAATGCTAGACTTCAAGATGTTGTCAAAGCAATTGAATGTGGTGTACTAGAAACTAGTAGTGGACTAAATCAAAAGATGAGGTTATCTAGGCCTGGTGAGACTCGATGGGGGTCTCACTACAGAACCATTGTCAATATTATTGCTATGTATCCTGCAATTCGTGATGTACTTATAAACCTTGGACAAGATACTTCACAAAGGGCTGAATGGCCAAAAATACATGCTATAGTTCGAGTGTTTGAGTCATTTAATTTTATTTTCAGTGCACACTTGATGCTTGTCATTCTTGGATACACAAATGATTTGTCCGAGTGTTTGCAAAGAAGAGAGAAAGATATTCTTAATGCAATGACACTCGTTCATTTGGCAAAGAGTAGAATGCAAGAGGTGAGGTTTGATGGGTGGGTTGCATTCCTTCAAAGTGTCACTTTGTTCTGCAATAAACATGGTGTTGAAGTTCTTGAAACAGATGGTGTTTATGTGCCTTTTGGAAGATCACCAAGGTTTGTTTGAAATCAAACAAATGATGACCACTTTAGAAGAGAAGTGTATATTGGGATATTGATCAAATTAGCGAAGAGCTTGACAATCGCTTTGATGAGGTTATTATGGAGTTGCTTTCTTGTATGGCAGACTTGAATCGAGTAGACTCATTTGCATCTTTTGATGCACAGAAGATATGTATAATTGTTAATTTGTATTATTGTATGGCATTCTTGAATCCTGCTAAGCATTGACTCATTTTTTTTTCTTTTGATGCACACAAGGTACATCGACTTGCCGAATTCTAACCTAATGATATTTCAATTTCTGAATTATTAAGACTTGATACACAACTTGAGAATTATATTGATGACATGAGAAAAGACGATGGTTTCAAAGGCCTAAACAATCTTGTTGATCTCTCAGTCAAGCTTCGTCAAACAAAGAGGCATATCGTTTATGATTTGGTCTACTTGCTTCTTAAATTGGTGTTGATTCTACCGGTTGCAATGGCAAGTGTTGAAAGAGCATTTTCTGCTATGAATTTCATCAAGCATAAGTTGAGAAATAAGATGGGTGATGGCCTTTTGGATGATTGTCTACTCATATTTATTGAGTGAGATGTTTTCTTTAAAGTGGATGAAGAAGATATAATGAACACTTTCATAGCCATTAGAAAGAGTAAACCTGAGAAGGAGAAGAAGTAGTATGGTAATCTTCTTCAAACTTTTATAGGCATATAAGCTTCTTTTAAGTCAAAATTTTACGTAATTACTAATTTTATATGTTTTAAGATGTTTTATTAATATATCATGATACACTTTTGGCCTATTGTATTATCTATATTTGTATTGTATATATTACCATCATGACATTTACAATGTTTAGAAAAAAATTTTGGGTCGGACCACCCATATCCTAAATCCTAGATACGCCACTGACTTATCCATCTAATTCAATCATTGATTAGTCATCCATTCACCTTCCTTTGCTCCACCTCATATACAATTGTTAGGCGTCATTAAACCAAATCCATTTTCAGAACAAGCTTCAGATAGATCAGAATGTGCAAACTATCTAATTTCAATGTGCATGAAAATAACATTCATATATCAATGACATTTTGAAAAATAAAGCATGAATTGTATTGTAATAACAGAGGGTATATATGAAGCCACATTATCATCTTTCTTTATATACATGGCGTTACACCTAATTATTTAAAACTTTGATTTTGTTTGACTATAAAGTCCTAGAATTAACATATCCCATGACAAGGCATGGGGTGCCAACTAGTAATATTCAACATGTCATGACATATCGGTCCTGCATTTTTTCCTATCCGATGGCTTGACTTCATTGGACTAAGGTCCTATTTAGGAAAACTGGAGATTCAAAGAAGCGGCTGGTGAGAAAATAGAAAAACTAGCTTTCCTAGCCTGTGGTTTCTAATTCAGTTTCTGGATTCTATAGGTATGGGACAAGCTCCCAAACAGAGCCTATGTTGAGGTTACAATTTGGGTATATAGTAGGCGCCACAAACTAGACTTAAGATCCACAAAACAAAGTTGATTTTATTGCCAATGATTATAGCTTTCAATCTTTTTCTCACCCTAGATTTTGTCCCATCTTTTTTGCCTCCTCAGTACTAGCCTTTTTTCTTGCCCGAAGAACAAAAATAAAAAAAAATAAAAAAGAGGAATTTGTACTGCTTGTAGAAGCTATCGTTTTCGTTTGTAGTGACATTTTTATCCTGATTCTGTATTGTTTAGAAATGGATCGAAAATGGTATATATATATATATTTTACTGTTTTATCGTGACTGTTTTCATAGAAAAAACTAGGTGATTCCCGCACTTTGCTACGGGAATTACTAAGTAATCTTCAATATGTTTTTTTCTCAGCAATCGCGCTAGGAATAAAAAAATATAGTTATTAACAACAAATAGTCAAGCCATGTGTGGAGAGAAATAAATATAATAGACTATAAGAGATTATAGATGAAATATTAGGTTGTTGGTCAAGATTTGCATTGCAAGAAGGGAAAGTTAGGAAAAAGTAATGATAAGTCTGAGTTTATTAGTACTAAACATCAAACAAAATGAAACAAACTAAATGATACCTCACACATTTATGCGGAATATATGAATGAATATATGTTAAGTATTATAAAAATATTATGAAAATGATGTGTTGAAATATTGTAAATATATGTTAGGTATGTTGAAATATTGTGGTAACGATATGAGAGGTGATGATTGGATATGCTTTCATATGTTGTTGCATGCTTGAGCTTTGATATGTAATTATTACTAGTGGATGATGATGTGACATGTTTGCATATTGAGTTAGGTTTAGTGGGTTTTAACTATATAGAATGTATAGATTACCGTATAGATTTTTTAACCCACTAGAATAAAAAAAGCTTAACAATAATCGCTACGTGTTGTCAATGTTAATGCTATCATATTGTTATACACTACGCCAGATCATGTCATCTCTGACGGGCCCTAACCCTCACCTTTGACGGTTTTGGCCCTGGCAGAGATGAGTGGTCACTGATGACTCCAGTCACTTTTGATGGGTGACAGCCCATCAAAGGTGACGGTCACCTCTGACGGGCCTGTATTTTTTAGCCCGTCTTAGGTGAGGGTCTCCATAAGCACATGTGTGGTTGCCACCAATCAGAGGTGAGACACCTGTGATGGGTGCAGAGTTCACGGCCCGTCAGAGCTAACCCCATCTCAGACGAATGCACCTTGGCGCCCGTCACAGGTGACTCACCTCTGACGGATTGAAGTAGTAAAGCTGTCACAACCGAGGTCAGCTGTGAAGGCCTTTGATTACGACCCGTCAGTGGTGAGGTAATTTTGACAAAAATAATTTCTAAATATTGGCTAGCCTCATAATTTGCTAGCGATGCCATCTGAAAAATAGAAACATCACAGATATCCCACTCAATATCACATATTCCTCAGTTCAGCATAGACGCATCCCAAAATTAACATCATACACACATGCATTCCAAATTCTCATAGAAATTACATAGACAGTAACATATTCCCAATGCGTAATTCCTACCTCACATTTCTTTTGAGCCCGTGAAGCCACAAACTTACCCAATTTCTTGCCTTGCACATGAAGCCGCAAACTTACCCAAGTTACCTGTAGCCTATGCCTTTTGAAGAAGAACGACGATCTGTCATTTCAAAAAAGGGAAAAATAATACAAATTAGCAAGTATTGAGTACATGCAAGGAATAATAACCAATTTTTTATGATATGTTTTTAAAGTTATATGATAATTTAGAAAAGTACCTTAAATTATTAAAAAATGACAGAATAATGAGGTGCTAGGGGTGCCAAGGTGTCTTAGTCAGTTCTGTGAAGGTACAAATCTGACCAAATCAACATGAGACCCTTAGCACCTCGTACTATGTGATGATTTCATAACCAATAAACTATCTACAAATAACTAACTAATTAGATGTTCTATTAAACTATCTCAAATTATGAAAAAATGACAGATTATGAGGTGCTAAGTGATCTTGGTTGTCTTACTTGGTTAGTCTATGGACTAATCCGACCAAACCAACCAGAATCACAGAACACCTTGCATTATGTGATTATTTGATAACTAAGGACCTAACTATAAATAACTTACTAAATACATATTATAGCCAACTACATCATATTATCAAAGATTGACAAAATATGTGGTTCTGAGTGATCCCGAGTATCTTAGTCGGTTAGCGTATGTACTAACCCGACCAAACCAACCGGGATGTTAGTAAATAGATATTCTACTACACTACCTCAAATTATCAAAGAATGACAAAATACGAGGTTCTTGATGACTCAAGGTGTCTTAGCTGGTTAGTGTTTTGTTGACGGTCGTTAAGTACCAATTTCGATCGCCAACTTGTATCATAATTAGGGGAAAAAATAGCATGTCTTACACATATCCTAATAATGAATAATGTAGTTGTATTAGACTTGGAGAACTAATGTGGATACAGAGATTTAATAACAAAGTAAGGAGAAATGAGGCCAACATGCAAAGAAACACACCTCCAGCGAATCACGTGTGAGCACGAGGATTGATAGGTCCAAAAGTCAGTGCAAACTGACTTAAACTAGGGCCAATCCACCAGGAACCGACCAAGGGGCCCACATGTCATCTTCCTAATCAAAGGCGGTGGGGAGAGGTGGTGGCCATGGTTCGGCCGAACCAGGGGTTTGGCCGAACCCAACTTGGCGCCCTCGGCACCTTCCTTCCACATGACGACTCATCCTTTGCTCCTGATGGCGGTTATGCCCGTTTACTAGCCTATAACCGACTTAACTACCATCATTTGGAGGCTATATAAGGAGGAGCTCACTTCACTAGCAAAACACACCTCAAGGAGCTATTCTCTCTTCCTTATATTGTATTCTCTATAGTTTAGTAGAAATAAAACATAGGAGCTTTGGTCCTATAGTCTTCTCGGAGTTTCGGATTAATAGAATTATTTTTTTATTTAATTATGCTTATAGCCTACGTATTTCTTTATTGAATATGTGTTCTATAAGTAGTATATACTTCATATATCTGTTTCATCCTAAGCTAGTCGATCCATGCTACGGTAACGGTCCAATGACCTTTATAGGTTGCTCTAGCTCTAACTTGTTTATCCGTAGGGTGAGAGTCCTAGGGGAGTTAGTGATATTGTTTACTAGCATAAACATGGTGTTTAAGCTAGATAAATATCGTTGGATGTGGGTGTGCTCCACGAAATGTTAGGTAGGCAGCAGGTGGTGACAGTCCTGTCCATCCTTTGTATTCCTCCACGTTCGGGTATGACGTAAGAGTGTGTAAATGCCACAACCACGCTGGCAGACCAGCAGGAAGTGGTCTCTCGGTAATACCTGGTTGCCTGAAACTAAGTCCTATGTTGTAAGCATGTATATGTTAAGTGTATACTAGACATAGTTAAATTAGAAATACATTTGTACCGTAGTTTCCTCATTCTAGTTTCTACTAACATTTATTATGAGGTGAATCTCCTTGTGTGTCCACTACCTTATTATTATCATATTAATCCCTGTTTAGACTATGGTGGAATAATTAAAGATTGATTAAAGATAACAAAACAATTATCTAAATGCCGCCGCCTTCCCTACGGAATTAGAAATACGATACCCTCGGGGTCACCCTAAGGTGAAATGCTACAACAGTATTCTGCGCGCTTGCGGATTTATTTGTGATCGTAAGAAATACCAACAAATATTTCTGGCATCATTGCCAGGGAAGAAACTGGCATAAAGATAATTGTTTATATGTCTTTGATCATACTATAATTAATGAAACTTTATTCCAAACAGGTTAACCTTGATTTGTTTTCTCTTTTATGTGAAAACAGGTAGTGTATGAGTGGTTTCAGCTTGCTAACAAATTTCATTGATAATCCAGAGAAGCTTGTGAGAAGAGTCCGACCTCGTGTCATTCCTCCGCAAGTCAGGCTCTCGGCACTTGAACCACTCATCTTTGCACCAATACGCTTGCAGCTGATGGCTCAAAAGACCCTTCGTGAATACTTGGCTCCCTCTGCTTCTAATGTGCTAGTTGAGCCAGCTATCAACACCGGGGATACCAATTTTGAGATCAAGACGGGTCTGATCACAATACTGCAGGCCACCCTATTCTGTGGGAAGGCCAATGAGGACGCTAATGCACATCTCCAGCAATTCCTTGAACTTTGTGACACCATCATCATCAGGGGGGTGACCTAGGACACTATCAGGATGTGTCTGTTTTTGTTCTCTCTACTCGAGAGATGAAATAGTGGTTCTACTCCAAGAGGGGTGCCATAGACACATGGGAGAGGTGCTCGATAGCATTCCTCGCTAAATTCTTCCTAATGGGCAAGACCAATGCCCTTCACGAGAGAATTTCAAGCTTTCAATACCGAAAAAAATAACATTATGTTCCACATCACAGAATCATAGTCTTTATATAATAGAAAATAACAAAAATTGTTTAGTTTACAACACCACATCTAACAGTTCGATCGTCTACTTAACACAAAATGCTCCTTTCTTTTTCATGATTTCGCTAAGAATGAAGGCGGAAATTTCTCCTCTGATAGCGGGTCGGGCGGGGGGGGGGGGGGGGAGGGGGGAGGTGGGGCAGGAAGGGTTGATGGCGCTAATTTTCCAATCAGTTTTCTGTTCAATAAGATCGGAGTTAGTACGCATAGAGGAATAATGTTGGTTTCGATATCTTTGAAGTGGCTATAAGCGGGTCGGAATCGTTTGCCTATGTCAGGAATGTTGACATGTGGTGGCACACGTGGAAATCACACTGGTCCCCGAT
Organism: Oryza officinalis; assembly: GCA_008326285.1. Classification (NCBI taxonomy): domain Eukaryota; kingdom Viridiplantae; phylum Streptophyta; class Magnoliopsida; order Poales; family Poaceae; genus Oryza; species Oryza officinalis. Next base: position 25,356,222 of record BDMV01000006.1, read on the forward strand.
CTGTTGCACACACTTGAAATTGGTTTCATGATAGAGGTCATCCCATCCCTTTCTGTGTCTGCCTCCCTTTGTAACATATGGTTCCCAAACCCTATTTAAGGCATCAATGAATGCACTAAAATCATACTCTTTCGCTTTATTACAGTTAAGGTAGTAACCCTATTCCATTTAGGTACCATGACCAACAGAATCCAGTGGCACCTGCACAGTGGTTATGTAGCGTCAGTAATAAGAATACCCTAAAATAATGTAGACAAAGGGTATTGTGTCCTTACTCTTGATTGTGTGCACACAATATGTACCCCTTGTCTTAGTGGGCCCATAAGCATCGGTTCACGTAGTCAACCACATCATCTACTTTGGTTCGAAGGTTGAGCTCGTTGATCATCGATGGATCTAGGAATCCAACGTGGTTACCTATTCGACGAGCTTGCAGCCAACACAACATTAAGACATGTAATAGATATTAGCATAATTTTAAGAAGAAATTACTAGCATATCACACGAATGTACGGTGCACTTACAATGAGTAGATTTAAGAAGGCACGTGTCCAGCTTGCGAATCCTCAATAGATCGAAGAGGTTATCGAAGCCTACAGTAATATAGGCCGGGCTAGACAAGCTTCCATTTGAAATTTTTTCAGGCGTGACCCATCTTATGAATTGTCTTTCACTTCAGCCTGGCTTCTGCTTCGGTCGGATAGTCGAAACACGCGACTCATGCCGTCCAATCTCGTTCTTTCTCGACCAGCTTGACCTGCTTGATATCTGTGTGAAGGATCCCAAAATGGTCACGGGCTACACACCCGCAACTGTTTGACCACTTGGAGATAACAATCCTCGGTGCTCTAGGCCTACCACTTTCATTCACCTTGGTGATAACTTGTCTGGTGGTCGGTAGGCGGTTCTACGTCTGAGGGTTGCACCGAGATGTAGCTCCACTTGTCCCACCTGACATGGACATATCCTGTTGCTCAAACATGTCTACAGCGAAGAAACTACTAAAATTTCCTACACATTTTTTTAAAATCTCACATATCAATTCCTATAGCATATTTCATATTCCTAAACCTACACATTTTCTATAAAATATTTCCTATAGCATTTCCTAACGTTTCCCATATCATGTCTAAAAGGATCCTAAAAATTTCCTCAAGCATTTCCTAACCATATGCTAAACATCCCCAAAGCAATCCGAATAAAAATTCCTAAACAATCCTAAATCAATAAATTTCTAAGCATTCCTAAATCAATAAATTTCTAAACATTCCTAAATCAAAATACTTCTAAACAACCTAAATAAAAGAATATATAAACACTCCTAAATCAAGATATTTTTAAACAACCTGAATCAAAATATTTCCAAACAATCTAAATCAAAATATTTCTAAACATTTCTAAATCAAAATATTTATAAACAACCTAAATCAAAATATTTCTAAACAACGTAAATCACAAAATTTCTAAAATAGATTTATAAAACAGAAAGAGGGAGGCAGAGATGAACCTACATAGGAGGGGCGTGGCGGCTGGCGGTTGTTAAGGACGGGGAGGTGACGATCGGCATCGAGGAGGTGTTGACGCCGAATCCGTACCGTCGATGAAGATCGGGCGCGCGGACACACGAAGGCTTGGGAGATCTGCTTAGCTCCAGTGCAGGTCCTAAAATTGATGAAGCGCGGGCGTGCCAGTCAGTTTGATCCTGCCACTGACAAGATATGCAAAATAGCAGAACAGAAAGTCTATCGGCCGATAAGCCGATAGGGCAAAAACATATCGGCCAATAGGCCGATAGCCAAAACAACCAATCGGCCGATGGCACAGTTCCAGCCGACGCCGATACCAGCCGATGACATGATGATATAGCAATGTGATATAGCATAATCCAAATATATGATGAAATAAACATTGATATGGAGATTAAAGCACACATCGGCCAGAGGTTCGATGGTGTAAACTCTCAATAAGCAGATAAACAATAAATACTCTGTTGTCATCGGCCAGATCCAATCTATATGTAAAACTCTTGGGCCGATGCAATGTCCAGATAACTCACCGGCTGAAACCCCGGTGAAACCCTTATTGGCAATCGACAGGCAGGCTAGAGATTACGGTTCTAATCACGACTTAGCGGCACTAAGTATGAAAAGACACGCAAGATCTAGACAATCAAGCCCTCAATTGATTTTCGGGGTGGTGGATACCTTAGCCAATCTAATCTAGCAAAGCGATTTAGTCAATACCGGCGTAAACCCTAAAATGAATCTCGGCCGATACGACTAAATCGAGACGCCAAACCAGATTGACTAAGATATATGATAGTAGGTGCTTATGTTGACGAGATCAGAATGTCGAAGCCCTAGCCTCGACAGCACAGGCAGCCATAACGAGACTTACCCCTCGTAGGAAGGGCATGAACTCGCCGAAGAAGACAAAAAGTAAAGGGGTGGCGATGCGCCGAAGTTGTATTGATCGTGAGATGATTTTACATGAACCTTGGGCTTACATATTTATACCCATAGACTAACAAAGATCCTAACAGATTACGACTCAAACTTTCCTAAAGATAAAAGGAAACAAATAAAGTCCTTGCCGGACACTAACACACTTTCCTAAAGATAAAACCGAAAACTAACAAACTCTTCCTAATTAAGAGATACAAGCCGTATCCTTCTTGAACTCGGTCTTCTCTAGATAAGATCTTCCCGAATCTAACAAGAATCCGATTGCTGTTGGTGGTTGGTTTAAGATAACCCCCATCGGCCGATATAAGACTCTAGGCCGATACCAACCTTGAGCCGATATAGATCCTGGGCCGATGAGGACTTCAGGGCTTACCAAATTCTGGCGTTAACAGGAGGCTGAGGAGGCGGTGGATGTTGTGGAGACCGAGGACGCCACGGTCGATGGTCTTTGAGGATGATGGGGAGGAGGCAGGCGACGGTCTTCGAGGAGGGTGGGGAGGCGACGGCCGACGTCGAGGAGGCGGTGGCCGTCATGGGGGCTGACGATGCCATGGCATGCAATCTTCGAGGAGGGCGGGGAGGATGCGGTCGACGGTATGCTAGGAGGATGGGGAGGAGGCGGTCGATGGCAGGGAAGCAGGCGAGGCGGTGGTTGTGGAGTAGGCCAGTGGCTGTCGATGGCAGGGAGGCGGTGCTCGGCATCGTGGAGACGAGGAGGTGGTGGTTGTCAATGGTGGTGTGAGTGAGTGAGAGAGAGGCGCGTGAGAGATCTGGATCTGAGGGAGAGTGAGAAAGGGAGGGGCGCGGGTCAACCCTAATCCACCCGGTCAAACTCACATGTGACGGGCGGGAGGGCTGGCGCCGTCACAGGTGACGCCATCTGTGACGGGCCCTACTTCCAGCCCGTCATAGATGACAATACCTATGACGGGCTGGGGAGTAGGGTCCATCACAAGTGACGTCACTTGTGACAGCGCTAGCCCTCCCACCCCTCACAGGTGAGTTGGACCAGTCGTATTTACTTTTATTTTGATTTTTGTAACTATTTGATAAGTAATATAATCTTATTTTTTGATTTATTTCAAAGGTATAATTTTTTAACTATTTCAACAGATTTGCTCTTACATATTTTTTTACCTATTTGAAAGGCAATATTTGATTTGTTTTAAATATTTCAAAAGTTTTCAAACATATTTCAAAATATTTCAAAATATTATAGATCTTGAAACCATCTCCAAGATAACACACATATATTACACAAAATTAGACATAATCAAACTTTACCTAAGTTAGAAAAAATAGTCCTTCCTCATCTTCTTCTTCCTCCTCTTCTAGAGGTATTTCTTGACCTACGCCGTGGACATGCTGGTTGTAGTCCTGTTTATCTGGAATGTTATCCACACCTACAATTCTCCTTTTCCCTTCGTGAACCACATGCAATTTCTTGTTACTTGGGTCTATTATGTAGAAGACTTGGACAACTTGTTTTGTAAGGACAAACGGTTCATCCTCGAACGCGTTGTTAGACAGGTTGACAATTGTGAAACCTTCCTTATCAACTTTGGCATTGCGAAGATCGAACCATCAACAACAAAATGAAACTTTGAACTTCCAGTAATCCAGCTCCAATATTTGCTCTATTCAGCCATAGTACTGATCCCGACGCCCACGCCTGTCGCTACTTGCCTCTATGCGTATCCCACTCTTCTGCACCGTGCATTTGCCATCTTGCTTCACTGTGCAAAAGGTGTATCCGTTGATGTCGTATCCTTCCTAGGTGGTAGCATCACATTCTGGACCCTGTGACAACCACTTGAGTGTTTCACTTGCCAAGTTGTACGTGTTGGCAATTCGGTTCTTGAACCATTCGATGAAACCAGCTATGTGCTTTCTTCTGATCCAACTCTCTGGTCGCCCAGCGTTGTCTTGTCGGATTAGCGACTCATGTTCTTCCATATACGACACTACTTCAGTCATATGCTACCGTGAAATGAGCTTTATCATACACCTTGCGGTCTAGCTTGACAAGTTTCTTTCCAACGTTACCCATCCCTTCAAGCCTTCCTTCATGATGAGATCATGGTAATCCAAGTGAAGAGCTCCCTGACATTAGTCAACACAGAACTCGATGACCTCCTCGGTCGTGTAGCTTTCAATGATGCTCTCCTCAGGGTAGGATCGGTTCCATACAGAGCCCTTCAATGTCCTCATGTACCTTTCACAAGGGTACATATGCCTCAGGAAAGCAGGACCAGCCATTTTGTCTGCTTCACTAGGTGCACGAGAAGATGTTCCATTATATCAATGAACGTTGGTGGAAAGTACATCTCAAGATGACATATGGTTTTTACAATTTCTACCTGTAGTTCATCCAGACCTTCTGGATCAATGATCTTCTGGCCAATTGTATGAAAAAAGGAGCACAATTGCATTATAGTGTGTCGAACTTCCAGAGGCAAAATATTCCTGATGGCAATAGGCAGAAGTTGTGTGATAAGGACATGGCAATTATGCGACTTCATTCAACCAATTTAAGGTCGTCCATTGTAGAGCACGCCAAATTTATACCATTTAGTGTTATTTGTGTCAATCACATAAATTCGGATGAGTGAGATCCATACACGCATAAATAGCCACTCAAATGTCAATGTGTCCATGATCACAAATTAACACCATTCAATATAAATTCTACAACGCTGCATAATGAGCAAAAGAGATATTGCTGGGACTTAGTGTGCCAGTCAACTTTAGCCTGAGACATGCCCGTCAAACCACACGAAGGCAGTGACCAAATATGTTACGCATCTCAGGAGACTTGACTCAAATTGCTAAGCTCTACACGCTACTGGAGAATTGATCTTTCATCGTGGTATCCAAAAACACAAATATCTTGGATATATTACCAACTGGTGCTAAAGATGTTCTTTAGTACCGGTTAAAAAGCCCTACGACACTGTACAATCTGTAGTACCGGTACTAAATATTGTTTTTAGTCCTAGTTCAACTTGTTAGTACCATGTCAGCTGTCCTAGGCTCTTTAGTACCGGTTGGTGTTACCAACCGGTACTAAAGATCAATATAATCTTGAGTACCGGTACTAAAGATAATTTACTTTTTATATGCCTTCTTCCTCCTCCAGCCCGAACCATTGCTGCCAAGAGGAGGAGGAAGAGAGGTGCTACCAAAATTTTTTATGAAAATATTTTGCTGATATTACACAAATCGAAGGGTTGTAAAAGGTTAGCAAGTTCGATCATAGCGAAGGAACATTCGTAAGAAGAAAGTACGTTGCGTCAATCATCACGTTAGGAGATTGATTGTATGGACGATGTAAATTATTTATACTATCTTGGTGTATGGATGATGTAATTAAATTACATGTACTACCTTGGTATATGGATGATGTAAATTAATTTGAGTTGCTATTTCTGGCAATGAAAGAAGTATTTTGATTGAAAGTTTAAGAAAACTTAAGTGTACAGAAGTGACCTCCTTGGCAAACACACTGATTTAGTAATGCACTTAATCGGGGCTATGTTAATTAATTACAATTCTAACCTATTTTAAATGTATTTTCGTTGCTTTTATGATTTTTTATTATTCTTAATGCACTTAATCAGGCCTAGGTTAATTATATGTAATTTTTAAAATTTTATTACAATTCTAACCTATTTTAAATGTATTGTCATTACTTTTATGATTTTTTAATTATTTTTAATGCACTTAAACGGACCTAGGTTAATTATATATGATTTTTCAAATTTTATTACAATTCTAACCTATTTTAAATTTATTGTCATTACTTTCATGATTTTTTATTATTTTTAATGCACTTAATAGGACCTAGGTTAATTATATATGATTTTTAAAATTTTATTACAATTCTAACCTATTTTAAATGTATTGTCATTACTTTTATGATTTTATTATTATTTTTTATTGCAGTAAATTATTTAAATTGCACTAATCAGGAGTAAATTATTTTCAGTCCCGGTTCTTATCCAAAGGCAGGACAAAAAAAAATTTCAGAAATAGCGGAAAAGTATGTTTAGTCATGGGGATATATATATGGCGATCTCACACCGATCTCGCACTTAGCAGTCGTTGTCGTTGTGCCGTCGTCTTCGTCGACTCCTCTAGTCGCCACCGCCGTTGCTCCTCCATCGATTCCACCGCCGCCATCGCGCCTAGGTTCAACCCTATTGCTCGATCCCTAAACCCGTCTCCCCGATCGTCGTAGCTTCGTCGCCATCAAATGTCGCCGTCGAGGACGACGCCCCTGTCACCGCCGGTCGGCCCTCAAATGAACTGGCACACGGTCCACCATGCGCCGGTAGTATGTGGGGAGGGCTAACAAGCCGGGCCCACCTGACAGTACCTCCCCGATTTTAAAAAAATTAAAAAAATTATAAAATAAAAAATATGTTACGAACTTAATAAAAATTATAAATTAAAAGTAATACATAACAAAATAAAAATAGTACACTAAAAATTAAAAAAATAATAAAATATATTAAAAAGAAGAATAACACATTACAAATATATTTAGAATTTTAAAAATTGTTCTAAAAATAATTAAAATATAGATAATACATGAAAAATATATTTATAATTTTTAGAATCTTATAGAATTTATATATAATTAAGCATGGCTTCTATTTAGTCCATTTTAAAAATATGTTTGGACACATTAAAAATATGTTTAGAATTTTAAAAAAATTCTAAAATAATTTGTGTTATGTTTTAGTTGTTCAATTCAATGTACATGGTTTAATTAACTGACTATTGTTTCCTTGTTAGGACTGGACGCGGGCAACTCTCAAGCTGAATTACGTGCTCCGAAGGTCGCCAAGCAACGCTAAGGCACTTACACAAACTATACAATTAGATATGATGTGTTAATTCTAATTATTTGCAACTCTTTTTTACATATCTAGTTCAATTAACTATTACTATATAATGCATATTTGTTCGTGCGGACATAAGTAAATAATAAATTAGTAAATTAATTATTGTTTATATATTAATTATGACTACTATATACATATAGGTTGCATATTTTTTAAGTAAGTGAAATTTAGAAGTATTTCATAGTCAAGTATAAGTAAATTTGAGTTAGGTCTTGTCCAAAGTAACAAGTATTATAAACCTGAGGGTGTATGCATATTTATCGACAATATAGATATAACAATATACCATGCACCTATTGTAGTAATTTACATTTTTTGTATTATTTAATGTTAGGAACAGATATCAGATCGCGATGACAAATAGTTCCTTTTGACATGATCAATGTGGGCAGCAGCCAATACTAGGCAGAAGAGGAGGAAAACGAGGACCCAAGCCAATACCTAAATGAGGAGCAAGAGGAAGGGAATGAAGAAGTAGATGAGGAGGGAAACGAGGATGAGCAACATGACAATGAAACGAACATTGGTTCGAAAAGGGCACGCGGTCAATGTGGTCTCGCAAAGAAGTTGAAGGGGAGACACATTATAACTATAGTGAAAGTAGACGGCGAACCAATCGCCCCCGAAGATGCAGCAAGGAAGTTTGTGTCACATGGTGGTTCAGTCGTGAGGGATCACGTGCCCCTCAGCATACAAAATTGGCGCAAAACTAGGTCACGTGGCGATGTGGAAGAAATGTATCTTCCAAATACAGAAAAGAACATGTTGTGGACCACCATGCTCGAGACCTTCACGATCCCTCAGGCAGAACAGACCAAAGTGAAGGATTGGACTGTCAAAAAGATGGCCCAACAATTTCAGTGCTTGAAGAATCATTTGTACCACAAATATATCCTAAAGGATATGACACCAGATTTTAACAAATTCCACAAACTGAGAGATCATTGGGATGCATTTGTGTCCTATAAGACAGGAGAGGAAGGGCAAGCCAAGATAGCGAAGAACAAAGCCAATGCATATAAGAAAAAGTATTTTCACTGGCTAGGGTTGGGCGGCTATAAGAAGGCAGTGCCCAAGTGGCAGAAAATGTAAGATGCCTTAGCCACAATAGGCATCGCTCCGGCCACAGTTGATTGGTCTAAATGATCATAACATTGGTACTATGCTCATGGGGGAACACTCAATGCTGCTGATGGCTCCCTGATTTTTAGCGATGACATACGCCTAGCAGCTCACCGTCTCATGGATGCTCTAGAGGCCCCTGCTCAGGGAAGATTCCAGCCCGACAAAGAGAAGGACGAGCTGACACTGTCACTACATAATCTTGACCACCCAGGTTGAATGCACGGAAAAGGCGTGGTTACATGGAAGTATGGGTTTCAAGATGACATCCACGTATACCGGAGTCGCATGAGAAGCATAAAAGATCAGGATGCGAAGTTGACTGATCTAGATTTGAAGGTCGCAAACTACATCCAAAGATAGGTGGATATACGATTAAGTGAGTGGAGCCAGCAGACCCAGCCGTCTGTTCCTCCTGCCATGGTTAGCCCCTCAGGCAATCGAAGCAGCTGCGCTTCTATAGGGCAAGTAGGAGATCAGACCAACGAAGCTGCAACAGGGCTAGCTGTCGATGAACCGCCGTGCCCCATGGATGAAATCACATAGCGGACACCATGTGAGCTGCATATTCCTTTCAAGAACCTATCAATCAAGGTATGCTTGTAGTTTGCACATCCACATTTGAAGACTTCAAAAATTGGTCCATATGTTACTAACTAATCTCGTTTCTCATGAAGGTGGCAAAGGGCATGGTCATACAAGTGCAGCAAGACATGATGTACCACTGTAGGCCGATTCCACCTTGATACTCAAAGGTCGAGGTGGAGCGGGTCTGCCTAGGATTTGACGATCTCGAGCTGGACATCCCTAGAGGAGATGAGAAGACGAAACTAGGAGAAACAACCCACGCCATCATACTATGATGCAAGCGCTACATCATGCTTCCTGGCGAGCAGTGGCATCCGTTCCTACATGTCCACCGCCGTAGCCTAACAATCCTCAGTTTGCACTGTCTCCACAGTCTCCTCCGCAACCTCGGTCTCCAGAGTCGCATCCGTCTCCACCGCAACCTCGGTCTACATCGTCTCCTCCGTCTCCACCGCCGCAATTAGTTGCAAGTAGCAAGCAACAACCGTCTTGCCCGCCTCGTTTCCCGCCGTCAAAGTCCAAACAAATGAAGAAGCCAAGACTTGCTGAGCCAAAGAAAGTCGCTCTCAAGAAAAGACCATATGATAGGATTGACGAGGAGACTGACGAGGAAGTGAAAAGGCAAGTGAAGGAGCACTTCAAGACACGGAGTCCACAGAAGAAAACTCCAATAGACCCAGCAACTAAGGCCTTTTTTTAGAAGATGAGCGAACCCATGAGAAAGACCTTAGTATCAGACTACGACCGCTTAATTCGCAAGTCTTATGGGAAGAGCACAAGAAAGACAAAGGCTGTCGCCCAGCTTGGAATGTAAGAAAACAAGCGTTTTCCCCGATGCCATTGAACCTTTAGATTACTTTACAAGAATTTATGACAGATACAAATCTTAGGAATTGCTGGGGATAGCCTCTATCAAGAATGCCACAGAAGAAGATCTAGAACACCCATACGCAATCGGCGCATCGCTTGTTAGGCTAGAGCTGGTTAAGAATCTACCTACACAGATGTACTGATTCCATCAATGATACATGGATCAATTAGCTCACAGTAGGATTATGTTCGCGGCAAGGATTAAAGATGAAGATTTCTTTCGTGGGATGTACGATATGTGGAACAACTTCAAGGATGTGTACGACGTATACCAATAAGACGCTCTTAATGTCTCTCTTCTCGCTTGATGGGTTCTGTAAGTATCGTTCAATTTTATTTCATTCATTAGCCCATTGCATGTAACATTGAAGATTTAATGTCTTCTTTCACTGTAGAATGGAGATTCAAAATTACCGTAGGCATGGATACTTCAAGTGTGGTTTCATGGACCCTACATAATCAATGAGAAGACTGTAGATGACTGGCTAGACAAAACCAAGGAAAATATTTACAAATTCCTGGTGTAGCAACATTTTAAGCAGTTCATACTCTTGCCTTACAACACAAAGTGAGTTTTTACCGCCTCTTATACCTATTTCCTTCTCGTATTCATAAAATGATATGTATATCATATTTCACGCAATTTACTGATTCCATTGGGTCCTTTTTGTCAAAGACATGTTTAGAAGCAAGATTCATGTCATGGACTCTATGTGAAAACCAAGGGATACTTTCAACAAAATCATTGACATGCTTAATAGGTAATGTCACTAGTATCATCATTATGATTGCTGCTATCGCTACTATATGGATGAAAGCTTCATTAATTATAGTTTGCAACTGTAGGGCATGGGCAAAATTACATAAAAACGTCCACGGGGAATTCAAGGAACAACTGGCTGTGAGGATGGACTTTCCGGTACTAAGATGATCAAAAATTATATATCTCATTTATTCTATAATAGAAATATTTCATAAGTTTGTTTCTCCTTTACTGTTTATGACAGGAACAGGGCACCAACTTGTGTGGCTAATATGTTTGTGATTTTACTCATTGCGTAGCACAAGGCATTAACACTGATAAGAATATCAATCTACATAAACACCATTCAAGAATTATTTACACTTTTCTCATTGATTTAGTATATTCATATCTTATTTTTTTGAAAACGACAGGTTATTTGGATGAATGACCAATTCCCCCCGACGGATTACATAAAGGTTGTTCAAGAACAACTGATGGGATTTATTATGGATGAGATTGTTATTCCGTCAGGAGAATTCCACGACAACGGACAACCTATTCCTCGTCACAAACAGTTCACCTCTTAGCTTTAATATATGATAGAACATTAGAAATTGACAACGATTGTACATATATCAAAAATGTATTTATTTCCCATTGTACATAAGTAATATATACCAGTAATTATATATACGTGATGCTATATACAAATATATATATATATATATATATATATATATATATATATATATATATATATATATATATATATATATATATATATATATATACGTGATGCTATATACAAATATACTTATATATATATGTATGTATTTGAATTTATATATACATGTATATTATATATGTACATGCATATATATATATATATGTATGTATTTATACATATATATGCATATATATGAGAAAGCAGCAAGCAATAAAAAGCATTGAAAAAAGCAAAAATATCATTAATACCGGTTGGTAACACTAATTGGTACTAAAGATGGTAGCGCTAGTGTGGCGCTACCATCTTTAGTATTGCTTGGTGTTGCCAACCAGTATTAAAGATGATTTTTAGTCCCGGTTGAAATAACCAGGACTATAAAGGGTCCAACCGGGAGTAAAGAGGTAATTCCCAGTAGTGATAACATCTCAATTGCTCACTATTCATGCTCATGCTCAGCTAGCCTCAGGAAGTCGCTAGCTTTGCACTTTCATCTAAGCAATGACATAAAGAAATTAAGGCCTTAACATAAATTAAAACTCAGATTACAACTACTTTAAGTATACCTAGGCCGACCTGCCAAATAATTCAAGATTCACGGAAGCTTGTCTACCCAACCCACAAGCAAGCCGACTAGGGGTAGTCCCCTAATAGAATCATCCTGAAGAAAACAACAGAACCCTGTTAACAGCAGAATTTGGTAAGCCCCAAAGTTCCCATCGGACCAAGGTTCATATCGGCTCGAAGTTAGTATCGGCCTAGAGTTCTACATCGATCGATGGGGGTTATCTTAAACCATCCACCAACAGCAGTCAGATTCTTGTTAGATTTGGGATGATCTTATCCAGAGAAGACCGAGTCCAAGGAGGATGCGGCTTGTATCTATTAATTAGGATAAGTCTCTTAGTATTCTTTTTATCTTTAGGAAAGGATGTTAGTGTCCGATACGGACTTTATCTTTTTCCTTTTATCTTTAGGAAAGTTTGAGTCGTATTCTGTTAGGATCTTTGTTAGCCTATGGGTATAAATATGTAAGCCCAAGGTTCATGTAAAATTATCTCACGATTAATACAACTTCGGCGCATCGCCACCTTTTTACTTTCATCTTCTTCGGCGAGTTCATGCCCTTCCCACGAGGGGTAAGTCTCGTTATGGCTGCCTGCGCTATCGGGGCTAAGGCTTATGCGTTCTGATCATGGCAACGTAAGCACCTACTATCATATATCTTAGTCAATCTGGTTCGGTTTTTCGATTTAGCCTTACCGGCGGAGATTCGCGTTAGGGTTTGTGCTGGTATCGGCTAAATCGCCTTGATAGATTAGATTGGCTAAGGTATCCACCACCCCGAAAATCAGTCAAGGGCTTGATTGTCTAGATCTTGCGTTTCTTTTCATACTTAGTGCTGCATCAGTTCAGTATGATCTACTAAGTCGTGATTAGAACCGTAATCTCTAGCCTGCTTGTTGGCTGCCAATAAGGGTTTCATCGGGGTTTCAGCCGATGAGTTATCTTAACGTTGCATCAGCCCATGAGTTTTATACATGGAGATTGGTCCTGGCCGATGACAACAGAGTATTTACTACATATCTTTTGGGATGTTGTGTCATCGGACCTCCAGCCGATGTGTGCTTCAATCTTCAGATCAATATTTATTTTATCATATGATTGGTTTATGCTATATTATATTGCTATATTATCATGTTATCGTCGGCCAATCGTTTCTATATAGATGTTTGCTCAATACACAGCCGATGGATTAAAACCCTAACTACATCGGCTGGCATCAGCATCGGCTGGAACTGCACCATCGGCCTACCGGTCGATCTGCTGTTTTTGCCCTATCGGCCTATCGGCTGATATCTTTGGCCATCGGCCTATCGACCGATAAATCTTTTATTCTATTATTTTGTATATCTTGTCAGTGGCAGGATCAAACTGACTGGCACGCCCGCGCTTCATCAATTTTAGGACCTGCACTGGAGCTAAGCAAATCTCTCAGGCCTTCGTGTGTCCGCACGCCGGATCCTCATCGGCGGTACGGATTTGGCATCAACAAACCCGCAACACTCAGCTACCTGCAATACATTTAAAAGAAAAACCACAAAAGGGAAAAGTGTTCGTACATTAACATGCAAGGCATTACAATCCTAAATACATGCAAGCTCTAAATATCAAGGAATTACTATTTGTGGTATCATATTTGCATAAAGCTAAGAGAGAATCCATTGTATGCTACTGAGTTTGTCACAGGTCCACAATTTGCTACTGACTTTGTCACGTTCTACAATATGCCATCGACTTTTGCTTAACTTCTATGATTTACCATCCGGTTAGCCTCCATTAGTACTGTACAATTTTGTACAAATGACCGAAATACCTCTAGGACAAAGACTTCCAAAATTTGGATAAAAATTCTGAAATACTAGATTTTAAATTTTTGGCCAAATTTTGGATGTTTACAATCTTCTATTTATAAGATGATATTTCAGAATTTTTGTCCAAATTTTGGAAGTTTTTGTCCTAGGGGTATTTTGGTCATTTGGACAAAATTGTGCTGTACTAACAGAGGCTAACCGGATGACGATGGTAAATCATAGAAGTTAAGCAAAAGTCGATGGCATATTGTAGAATGTGACAAAGTCAATGGTAAATCATACATGTTTGACAAACTCAGTGGCATATAATAGTTTTAGACTCTGCAGAGTTTGTATAGCTTTACCCACATGATGTGATTCACTCTAGTTTGTTCGGTACCTGTTGGTACCACCACACTCTACACAATGAATGCGGCCTAGAGGTCACAACGTAGCCTTTACATTACCTAATGCCTAACCTTGCATGAACACGATAAGTATGAATCCACCCTAAGCATATGTCCTAGAGCCGTTAGGTGGCGGGCCCACGCCTTAACTTAATGCCGTGGTGGCGAATACAACAGTTCCCCCACGAGGCACGTTATCGTTGTATTGGACAGACTTAGATGCCCATGCTATGAGGTGTAACATTACACTCATCCCCTAACAGAAACACACACAGAGCTAGTAATATTCGCTAGCCTTAAATTCAACACACACACATGGGTAGTTCCTAAAGATAGCTCCACAAACCGTGATCGCTACCTCTACTACAACGGCCTCCTGAATGCAAGGTTAGATATTAAATAACTTAATTAGCTAAGGCCACACCATAAATAGCACATGTGGATGTACGGTAAACAATAGTGAGTGACACAAAGTTTGGTCCTTAATCAACTCGGGCGAACACTCCCTCTATGGTACACAACTACTACCATATGTGTACCACTTGCCGCCCAAGTCTGAAATCCATCATTTTTCATCATTTTATTTCACAAATATGCAGAGCTACCCCTCTGTTCATAAGTTCAAAAGAATTTCAAATTATAAAAAGGTTTTAATCCATTACCATTTTAAAGTTTGGGGCTAGGCGTGCCTAAGCATAAGGCATATAGTAAGTATAATTAGACTCACTACAGTACAACCAAAGTACTCCAATCATTCCTATGGTTACAAACAGCCAAGAGTGAAATTATTCAAGGAGGTTCATGCAATACATAGGTTGTATCTACCATTTCATCCATAAGGTATAATTTCTTACCAAATAGCGCACACAAAGTTAAAAATAAAACATTTGCCCATAAAACATAGGATTTAAGGTGTTCAAAGGAAGTGACACTTGCCTTAGATAGAAACTCCACCATGTTCAGCAATAAACCCATAATCCTCACCGATATTGGATTCGTTCACTATACGGAATAACGGTAACGGTATAAACACCAAATCAAGCAAAAATCCAAAATGACACTAAGACGCATGAATTCTCTACGGTAATTAGGTATTGATTAAATTTGGTTTATGATGAAATAATTTCTATTTTATCACTTGTATTTTGGGATATATGAATTTTATAAGTTCTATAGTAGACTTAGGTGAATTATGCTCTAATTAATCTTAGATGCAAGTTCTGTCATGTATTAGGTTGTAGCAGTGAAGAGTGTATTTTCCTGGGTTCTGCAAGATTTATTTCACAATTTTTAGAGCTAGCATCAATTTATTATGAATTTTACAAATTGTAAAACATATTGTAGTCCTTATTAGTTATACCAAATTTTAGGAATGGTTCCAGTACTGATTGTGCCACATTTTAATTCATGGTAATTTATAAAATTATTAATCTAACAAATCTAGAATTATGTCGTTCGGAGTTAGAACCAATTTTCTATGAGTTTTTATAAGTTTTCATATTAATAACCATTTAAAATTACTTAAAAGTGGATGCATTAAATATACTAGTTGGTCCAGAACTCAATTCACCTAAATAAAGTTGAGAATTTGGTGATTCTAACAAATTTTAGTTCAACTCAATTAGAGCTGAAATTAATTTCCTACAATTTTTATAAGTTAGATTGTGCTTTATGTCAATTATCCTTTATACAAAATTTTGGAGATATTCTTCTACTGTAAGGGGCAAGTTTTATTTTACCATATTAAAGATCATAATTTTGTGAATCTACTGCAATTTTGTTCATTTAAAATGGAGCTAAGATGAATTTATGATGTATTTTACAAGTTTGCATATTTTTCTGTTGGACAATAATTGTTTTAGTTTTATTCCTTACATTTTCTAGAATTCAAATAAAGGGGTCCACTGTCAGTTACTGGTATTTATGCAAAAAGATCTCTGGAGTTTCTAGAAATAGGTCCCGAGGTCCCTAGCACGTGTTGAAAGAGAATTCATTAAGAGTGCTCAAGTTTTAAGGTAATTACTAATAGGTCCTTGGTCCCACAAGTCATAGGATGCACTTTTACAGATAGAACCCTACATGTTTTAAATTCTTGCTAACCATCATCATTATGCGCTAATGAGGTAGGGCTCACCTGTCATGGGCTAGGTGAGAAGGAAGCAGCAACAGAGCTCACCGGCTGGTGAGCTTCTCGACGGCGTCGGCGGCGAATGGCGGCGAGTTGAGCGTTGCGGCCAAAGGAGAAAAAGTGCTTTAGCTTCTCGCGCACCCGAGGGTAGGGGTATCATCGCCGGCGATGGACGGGGCTGTGCCGATGAGGAATGCGAGCTGTAACATACCCAAAATTTTAAATCTCCATTTTGCATCTAAAATATGGAAAATGATTTTCGTGAATTAGAGACAATAAAAATTTTTTCATACAAAAATCCTGGGCAAGTCTAAGAATACTAATTTTGATATACAAATTCGTGATTAATTTAAAACCTTTTTCTTGATAGCTTAAAGAAAGAAAATAAAACATAGTGTGTGCATGTAATTGCATGATGTATTGTTAAGCTTTGAGTTCTTTTTCTTGTTTATGGCTTTTCTTAGCATTTCATTTTAAAACTCATGAGCATTAACTTAAAAACTTGAAACAAATACTTAATATATATTTACAAGGATGTAAAATATATGAAGTTGAGTAACTAAAATTATAAATCACGCTCAAAAACATCATATTAGGTCAAGAATCATCTAAATATAATTTTACAGCATTTAATTATATTTTATAATAGGAAACATATAAGTAAAGATAAGCTTATTGATTTTTTAAAAATAATTGGAGCAATATAAAATCATGGGGAAATTCATGTAGATACTATGTAATATATATATCTCACTAGAAGTTTGGTATAATTTAATGTGTACAGTTGATACCCCATTTAATTAGGTCAAAGCAGTCAACCTATAGTTTAATACTAAACCCTAATCGGCAAAACGAACATACATCCCATATTTGTATTTTATCACATAACAATGTATAGGGTTTATAATTTATTCAAATACTAAACTATTTATCAAGAATTAATATAATTTTTCCAGAATTTATTTTGTAGGTTTTGATCTTTTAAAAATTCAAACAAATTTCGGCTGAAATGAATTTCTTTATTTTCCTGAAATTAAAATATAAACTATTTTTGTGTGAAACCAAAGAAAATGGAACCTAGGTATTTTTATCTATCTTCAGTAAAATCCACCCTATTTTATCATGCACACAAAATAAGTTATGGAATTTTAAATAAGGGGGAAAGAAAGAAATAGGAAAAAAAAACATTAACCTTCACTTAACACTGTGTCCACCAGTTTTCCTACCCATCCCTCTCCTTCTTACCTAGCCTAGCACGCCCTGGACCCACATGACAGTGAGACGAGCTAGTTTCACTTCTGTGTTCAACTTTCTCCACCGCTCAAGATAAAGAGAGACTGAGAGCGAGAGAGGAAGCAGTGTATGGCTCCTGCTCGACGCGTGTCCACTGTCGTGTCCGATGCCGAGCCGCCATATAATCTCTCCAGTGCATCACCTTCTCTCCCATTTCACTCCTACACCGATCCAACCGAGGGAGAGAAACCCTAGCTTCTTCATAGCTCTGAAAACTTGCCACCGGCCGTGAAGAAGACGATGCTCGCCGTCGTTGTCAGTCAGCCGCCATCTTCATCTTTTCCACGTTCCATGCTCACCTCTCCATGCCGAGCAAGTCTCCTTTTGACACTCTCTCGTTTCATGCAGCCGAACATCAGGAACGCGGACTTGTCCACCGGAGACCTAAAGCGCGCTCCGGACTGCACCGCCAGTGACATCATCGATGCGCAAGACGGATGAGACCATCGCAGGCCGAGCTACTGCGCCATCGACCATGCCTTGAGATCCTCTTCAAAAGCCCTCAATAAATTTCATGAATCGTGTACCGACTGGGGAGATCACGGTCGTCTTCCCCGGTGCCGGTCATCATCGCCGCCATCAATCCTCTTTGCTACCGGTGAGAAGTAACCCGATTGCTTTCGTTTACACCATCCTCTTGCAGCTCATGACACTGGGCATGCTTTGATTTGGTAGTTGGATGGCCGACTTGGTCTATCGACGTTGTTCCCGAGCTTTTTACCGCCGCCGCTGAGTATCTCGATCACCGCCGTGTCACCAAGGTTCTTCCGTCGTATCAACACACTCGGTAAGTCTCCAGGACCATGGTAGGGTCTCATGCATGCATTAGTTCGCGTGGAATCGAGCCGTAGCTCTAAGTGACCCATCAACCCGAAAGCCGTCGCCGCTTGCATTGTTGCCGCCATCGATTCCGATCATCTCCGGCGACATGCCGACCACCATCGGGTGCACAATGATGCTGCGCATCTTTTCTCTTTTGGCCGTGTTAACACCAGAATTTGGTAAGCCCCGAAGTCCTCATCGGCCCAGGATCTATATCGGCTCAAAGCTAATATCGGCCTAGAGTTCTACATCGGCCGATGGGGGTTATCTCGAACCAACCACCAATAGCAGTCGGATTCTTGTTAGATTCGGGAAGATCTTATCCAGAGAAGACCGAATTTGAGGAGGATGTGGCTTGTATCTTTTAATTAGGATAAGTTTGTTAGTTTCCTTCTTATCTTTAGGAAAGTTTGAGTCGTATTCTGTTAGGATTTTTGTTAGCCTATGGGTATAAATATGTAAGCCCGTAGTTCATGTAATTTTTATCACACGATCAATACAACTTCGGCGCATCGCCAACCTTTTACTTTCGTCTTCTTCGGCGAGTTCATGCCCTTCTCACGAGGGGTAAGTCTCGTTATGGCTGCCTGCGTTGTCGGGGCTAGGGCTTCGACGTTCTGATCTCGTCAACGTAAGCACCTATTATCATATATCTTAGTCAATCTGGTTCGGCTTCTCGATTTAGTCTTATCGGCCGAGATTCGTTTTAGGGTTTATGCCGGTATTGACTAAATTGCCTTGCTAGATTAGATTGGCTAAGGTATCCACCACCCTGAAAATCAGTCAAGGGCTTGATTGTCTAGGTCTTGCGTTTCTTCTCATACTTAGTGCTGCATCAGTTCGGTTTGACCTACTAAGTCGTGATTAGAACCGTAATCTCTAGCCTGCTTATTGACTGCCAACAAGGGTTTCATCGGGGTTTCAGCCGGTGAGTTATCTGGACGTTGCATCGGCCCAAGAGTTTTACATATAGATCGGATCTGGCCGATGACAACAGAGTGTATATTGTTTATCTGCTTGTTGAGAGTTTATGCCATCGGACTTCTGGCCGATGTGTGCTTTAATCTTCATATCAATGTTTATGTTATATTTATCTGGATTATGCTATATCATATTGCTACATCATCATGTTATCGTCAGCCGATCGTCTCTATATAGATATTTGTTCAGTACATCGGCTGGAATTGTGCCATCGGCTCATCGGCCGATCGGTTGTTTTGGCTATTGGCCTATCGGCCGATAAGTTTTTGCCCTATCGGCCTAGACTTTCTGTTATGTTGTTTTGCATATCTTGTCAGTGGCAGGATCAAACTGACTGGCACGCCCGCGCTTCATCAATTTTAGGACCTGCACTGGAGCTAAGCAGATCTCCCAGGCCTTCGTGTGTCTGCACGCCAGATCCTCATCGGCGGTACGGATTTGGCGTCAACAGGCCGCCTCATGCATCTCACCGCCGTTCGCCGCCAACGCCATCCACCAGCCGCCTGTGTCGCCCCCATCCTGCGCCAGCGCTACTGCCTCTGCTCCCAGCTGCCGAGCCGCTGACATGCGGGCCCCAACTAATTAGTGCCAAGGACTCCGCTTAGAGAAAGTTTAAAACTTGTGAGGTTTAATTTGTAAAACACTTTAGTATGAAAAGTGGACCCAGGACCTAATTAGAAATAGATGAAACCTCGGGGACTCTTAATGGAAAATGGCATTAACACGTGCTTTAGGACTGCGGGTTGATTTCTGTAAAACCCAGGGACTTTTCTGCTTAATACCAGTCACGGACCAGTGGACCCAAGGGTTTATAATTTGAGGAAAATAATGGAAATGGATAAAGTAATATCTTTTCAACAGAAAATTACTTCAAATTTGTAAAAATTATATCAAATCAAATATAACTCATTTTGAGGTGAAACCAACTGCAGTAGGTCCATAAAATTGTGAACTTTAATATGGTGTAATAAAATTCTATGCTCACAGTAGAATATTTATTTCTAAAATTTCAAGTATGAAATAGTTGACATATAACTTGTAAAAATTGTAGAAAATTCATTTATAATCCAAATAGAGTGAACTAAATTTCTGTAGAATCAGGAAAGTATGAACTTTAATTTAGTAAAATAAAATATGACACTTTTTGTACAGAAAATGTAACTAAAATTGTGATTTACATAATAACACTTATTTTGCAGTTAGGATTGTATAATTCCTAGAAAATTAATAGTTAATCCCAAAATTATGAATCCACTGCTGTTCACCTTAGAAATATATACCATTTAACCTGGATGAAAGGAATTTGACAAAACTACCTCCTAAAACAAATTTAATTAAGTGATTAATTCTCTTTTCATTAAATTTGTAAAATTCATAACTTTCAAAATAGCAATGCTAAAATAGAAATTTCTTCACCTAAATTCAATTTAGGATATGACCAATCCACTGTGAGGAATTCATGCATTTTAGAGCATTTTGGATTTTTCGCATTATTTAGATGTTTATTTGTTTTCTACGTTATTATTACTTAGATTCCGATGTTCCGGAGTTTGTGGAGCCAGAACCTGAATTTGAGTGCGACTTCTCACAGCAGACAGGCAAGCATCTAAGCATATAGAATCCCTATTTTGCTAAAATGTTTTGATTGCAAAATAATATATATGCATGTGTTGTTTTACTACCAACTTATCGGTAATGGTTAGAATTGGTTATACCTAATTGTTGCATATCCTTCCTTGTTTTGTTATTGCCATTTATCCTTGTAACCTCGGGATGGAAATACTTGGGAAGGTTTACTTGTTTACCGATGCTTAGCCATGCTTAGATCTAGTAGTGTTTAAAATCGATGGATGGAGCTATCGATTGAACTTATTCACTATTTGCGATTTATGGGCATAAAATTTGACTACTTATACTAAATGGTTCATATGGAAAATATGCTTAACTTGGACGAGTGATAGGGCGATGAAGGGATTGTGGTTTTCCCTGATGCAAGTAGCCTCGTCTGGGTTGTTAAGGACCGAACATGTTGACATCTATTCAAGCACCTTACGTACTACCACACGCCGATATGGGACGGCTTGACTTAGTACTATGTTGCACTGTAATCATCTACGCTACGCTGGTCAATCGTGAGGATGCTGTTCCTTTGGAGTGCCCGGGTGTGCCGTGTTTTGGCCAGGGGTTTCTCCCACGATGGTGAGCCCGCCTTAGCCACATCACACACGCACGTGGCTAAGTCATCGGGGGCCTAGGCGGAGTTTAGGTGATTGGGGTGGGACTAGGAAAGGGCATGTTATGAGCTTGTGTCACTTGTGAGTCACACCTGTGTGGTGGTGAAAGCATTTGATTCTTGTTCATTTCGTGTGGGTAAAGATGTACCCCTCTGATCAGAGTAAAACTATTCGAATAGCCGTGTCCACGGTTACAGGACGACCGCTTGATGTGTTAGTCAGTCTATGTTAGCATCAAACCGGGTTAAATAGGTTGGATTGGTTTTGGAGGTGGAATAATTATGTTGATAAGCCATAGTTGGACAATGGATGTCCATGGATGGTATTGAGAGCACCGGTTGTGCTCATTTTTGTTTCATTTCCAGATTATATCAAGTCAGAAACTTCTTGTTTTCAAATTGTTACTTTGCTCAATTAAATTGGCTTTTATGCAAAACTTAAACCATTATGCCATCTTCTAAGGTAGAAGCTTGCATACTCCTTTGTTATATATATATCGATTAAAGAGTAAGTCTTGCGAGTACATTTTGTACTTAACCCGATATCTGCAATTTCAGAAGAGGACGTTGGAGAACTTGATTGTTCTTACTACCCTACCGAGGGCAGTGAGGGTGGTGAGTAGTCTTTTCAGCTTTACTCTTGCCCCGGTTGGTTGCCTTGTGGGATGGTGGGCAAACCACAAGTTTTACTTTTGCTTATGTGAATTTATGAAACTTCCGCTGCTATAGTTTGTATTGTAAGATGGGTTGCTAAATCCCATTGTGTTATACGTATATTGCTATTCATTTATCCACCTTTATGCATCTGTGATGGTTATCAATTGCTTGCGATGAAAGTGCTAGGCTAGTCGCTTTTCCTGGGGACTAGCTAAGCATGAGTATGAATTTTGAACAGTTGAGATGTTGTAGAGCTCTCGCAATTTGAGTCAAGTCTCCTGAGATGTGTAACACATCTGGTCACCGCCTTCGTGTGGTTTGACGGGCATGTCTCATGCTGAAGTTGACTGGCATGCGGAGTCCCAGTAATATCTCCTTTGCTCATTATTCAGCATTATGGATTTTATATCGAATGGTGTTAATTTGTGATCATGGGCACATTGAGATATGAGTGGCTATTTATGCGTGTATGGATCCCACTCAATCAAAATTATGTGGTGGTCACAGATTGCATTAGACGGTATAATTTTCGGGTGCCCACACGAGCGGCGACAGCTTAAAGGCTGCAAGCACAAATCGAGTCACACCATTGATTCGGCTAAATTGATGCATGTTTCTGGTTCTTTCGGGTACTAGGAGACTCACCGAGCAAGTTGCGATGGATGGGGACCTTTGGTGGGGCGACATGGTGGCGGTGGCTGGAAGCTTTGGGTCGACGTCGAGGGGCCAAGTCGGCCAACCAACTACCAAATTAAGGCATGCAAGAGGTCATGAACCACAAGAGAGTGATGTATGCGCAAGGAATTGGATTATATCTCACCGAGTGCTAAGGGAATCGATGGCAGTGACGATGGCCGACGCTGGGGAAGACAATGATGATCTCTCTCTCTGGTGCATCAATTGTGAGGGTCCTTGAGGTCTTTTGCAAAGGAGGTGATGGGGAACTTGATGGCAAGAGGATATTGCTCGAGGTAGTCTCATTCGCTCTGAGTGACAACGATGTCACCAGCAGCGGCCTTCGGTGCGTGCTCCCGAGCGTCATCGACACGACGACATTCCTGTTGCTGCGGTGGATGAAACAAGATAGTGTCAAAAGAGAAAATGTTCGGCATGGTAAGATAAGTAAGGAACGGGAAAAAGCTAGGGATGGCGACGGATTGGTAGCGATTGGCGCGGTTGTTCTTCTCGGCGGCCGGCAATGGAGATGAAGGCGACAGAGGGCCTAATGGTGCTCTCTCTTGGTGTGCTCCATACTGGAGTGGAGGTGATGGGTAGGTGACGCTGTCGGGGAAGATAAGGGAGGAGCTCGGTATTGCCACGACGATGGACATGCGTCGAGCACGATCCATGCACCGCTTTTCACTCGCTCTCTCGTCTGTCTCTACGTTGGATGAAGGAGAAGGAGAAATAGACAGAGATGGAGTGAGTTGGAGAGGCTGCCATGTAGGCCCAGCCTATGCAAACAAGGGTATGGTGAGGGTGATGAGTAGGAAAGTGAGTGGACATAGGGTTTGGATAAATTTTTAGGATTTTCCCTTTTCATTTTCTTTCTCTCCTCTTTGTGATCCATTAATTTAAGTTAGAGAGCTGATAAATTAAAGTGGATTTTGTGGTGATATATAAAATAATGTAGTCTCCATTTTTCCAAGTTTCATTAAAAAATTCATTATATTTTATTCTCAATAAAATAATTAATAATGGCTTGGTAGAAATTAGTTTGGATTTTGAGGGGTTCAAAACCAATGAAATAAATTATGTAAAAATTATATTAATTCAAGATAAATGATTTAGAATTTGAATAAATTATACTACATATACACTATTATATGATATGATGCATATTTTGATGAGCTATAGCTTTTGCTGTTTAGGGTTTAAAATTAAATCAGATTTGGACTTCTTTTACCAATTCAATTGACATATAATTTATAAATATAAAATTATGCCAAAATTTCAGTGAGTCTAATATGTTGAGTAGCATCTACATGAATTTTTTCATGATTTTATCTTATACCAATTATTTTTAGAAATTCACTAGGCTTATCTTTACATATAAGTTCCCTATTATAAAAAATATGATTAAATGAGTGTAAAATTATACTTAGGCTGTGTTTGACCTGAGATGATGTTAGTAGACTTGATTTCCATTCTCCCATAATTTCATTTCAAAGTTATTTGTAGGTTTGTATGCATGTAGGTTTGTTTCACTAAATGAAGGTTATGGTAGGATTTTACTATAATTAAGTTAATAACTTTACTGTCAGGCATGCTGAATTTATACTGTCCAATGTCATTTGTGATCACCACATGGTTTTGGATTAGTGGGATCCATACACGCATAAATAGCCACTTAAATCTCAATGTGTCCATGATCACAACATAACACCATTCAATATAAACTCTGCAATGCCGAATAATAAGCAAATGAAATATTGCTGGGACTCAGCGTGCCAGTTAACTTCAGCCTGAGACATGCCCGCCAAGCCACACGAAGGCGGCGACCAAATGTGTTACACATCTCAGGAGACTTGACTAAAATCGCTAAGCTTTACAACATCTTAATTGCTCAGTATTCATACTCATGCTCAGCTAGGCCCAGGAAGTTGCTAGCTTTACACTTTCATCTGAGCAACGACATACAGAAAATTAAGGCTTTAACTTAAAATTAAATTTAGATTATAACTACTTTAAGTATACCTAGGCCGACCAGCCTAATAATTCAAGATTCGTGGAAGCTTGTCTACCCAACCCACAAGCAAGCCAATTAGGGGTAGTCCCCTAATAGAATCATCCTAAAGAAAGCAACGGAACCTGCAACACTTAGCTACCTGCAATACATTTAAAAGAAAAACCACAAAAGATACAAGTGTCAGTACATTAACACATTAACTGTCAAGGCATTTCAATCCTAAATACATGCAAGCTCTAGATATCAAGGAATGGCTGTTTGTGGTTTCATATTTGCATAAAGCTAAATTTATTTCATAAACATTTTGCAACGGAATTTAGATAAACACTTGCAATTGTTTAGCATAAATAGCATGGCATAGTATCATAATAGTAACATGATCATCAACATAACATCATTCTTGTGCCATCTATGGTAACAAGAAATGCATCATAATATCAGCTAACACGGGCAAAATCATCAGAACTCAACACATTTCACCGTTCCCATAGCCCATTTTCATACACACATTTATAAATCACAAGCCTATACCCATGACAATTCACTATGTCACTTATGACCATGAGCACGGCTAATCGATTAGTTTTAGATTCTGCAGAGTTTGTACAACTTTACCCACAAGATGTGAATTGCTCTAGTTTGTCCGGTACCCGTCGGTACCACCACACTCTACATATTGAATGCGGTCTAGAGGTCACAACATAGCCTTTACATTACTTAACACCTAGCCTTGCATCAGCGACGACAAGTGTGAATCCATCCTAGGAATGACCCAGAACCGTTAGGAGGCAGGCCCACGCCTTAAACCTAACGTCGTGGCAGTGAACACATCCGTTCCCACACGAGGCACTTAACAGTTGAATTGGACAGACTTAGATGCCCATGCTGTGAGGCGGACCATCCGTCCCCTCACAGAAACATACACACAACTAGTAATATTCGCTAGCATATATTGTGAATTTATTGTGAATTTTATAATCTATGTGTCAAATTGCAGTATTTATTTGCTATACAAAATTTTAGAAGCATTCCCAGTACTATATGATTCATATTTTAATTTAGGGAAATTATATCATAAAGTTATTAGTCTAACAAAATTGAAATCACTTTATTTGGAGTTATAGTTACTGCTACATGAATTTTGGAAGTTCCTATTGTTAATTATGGACATACATCTGGTATACAAATTTAAGGGCATTTATAAACTAATTCTTCTAGACCTCAGTGTTACAGGATTATGGTCCATCATTTTGTGATATTAACAAATTTTAGATCACATTATTTTGACTTAAGTTAGACTTCCCATGTATTTTAGAAATTGGAGGACATATGGTGGGAATTATATGTATTCAAAATCTTGGAGTTATTACCTTTACAGAAAAGTGCCATATTTTAATTCATGGTAATAAATTTTATAAAATTATGGATCTAACAAAATTAGAATCAACTCATTTGAAGTTAGAACCAATTTCTTATGAATTTTAGAATTTCTCATATTAATTATGACCATTTGTATTTACTTAAAAGTGAATTATATTTTGTATAATAACTATTTCAGATCTTAGTTCATATAAATAAAGTTCAGGATTGTGTGATTCTAACAAACTTTGGTTCAACTCGGTTGGATCTAAAGTGAATTTTATATAAATTTTATAGGTGGAAGCATGTTATATGTTAATATGAAGTGTTAGGGATATTTCTTGTAATAATTTCAATTTACAACACTAAAGAGCATAATGTTGTGAGTCTACTGCAACTTTGTTCATATAAAATGGAGCTAGGATGGATTTTCTATGGATTTTATAAATTTGTACAATTTTCAGTTTAATATTAAAGCTTTTAAACCATTCCCATTATTTTTCTAAGAATTTTAAAAAGGGGGTCCACATGTCTGTTAATGGCTGATATGCAAAAAGGTTCCTGTATTTTAAGAAATCAACCTGCACTACCTCCAACGACATAGTAGGCCAGCCGTGAAGGCAGAGACACCGGTCAGTGGCGGCGAAGGCAAGCCGGCGATGATGTCATGACTGGTCCGTTCCTAAAGCGTAGGAGATAATCTTATAGCCATGAATCCCTACTATGTATATCTGGATTTGGATCATGCAGTATAAACATGTATGATGAGTAGTATCTGATATAAATATAGTACTTGAGAAAAATTCAAGCATTTTAAAATATTTATAAGTACGTATTTCTCCTCTTGTCGATTTTGATTTCCTCGAGTAGATGACTCCTTACGTTTAAGCACTCTGTCCAACTAGTCATTGACATGAGTTCATCATTCATGGAACAAAGCTTCACGGATCAGAATTTACTACTTGGGCACTTTTGCAATCGTTAAGAGCAGAAAACAAATTATTTTCATTATGCTTTTGATTTTGTCCAAGTAATACTTAGCACCTTGCGTTATACACTCTACCCAATAAGCCCCCGGGTGCTAGGAATTGGCTCAAAGGCAACC
Source organism: Oryza officinalis (assembly GCA_008326285.1). Taxonomy (NCBI): domain Eukaryota; kingdom Viridiplantae; phylum Streptophyta; class Magnoliopsida; order Poales; family Poaceae; genus Oryza; species Oryza officinalis. Next base: position 25,383,674 of record BDMV01000006.1, read on the forward strand.
ATCCGTCGACAAACCAAACAGAAAGCATCGGAAAATAGAGTTGTACAACTCGATCAACACTTTTTTACTCTGATTATTTCGCAAGCAATAAAGATAAATATTGTAAAAATTATTGCAAAAATATGATATAACATCTGTTGCCCCCTGACTCACTGCTCAACGGAGAACCAGTTGATGTAGTGAGGCAGAGGAAAAAGGAAATATCATATAAAGAAGAAAATTAATGATGACTTAGCTTGTTGGTATTTTCACCAATGACGACGGAGGTGACTGATCTAGGGATAAGGTCATCCATCAATGGTAACGCAGACACCAACTGAGAAAGCAACTGAGACAACCAATGATAGAGGTGAAGTTGCCCAACAATGTTGCACAATCGGTGACAGAAGCGACCGATGGTGCAGACGATGTCACCATCAGTAATGGCGACGGACAACACCAATCGTGGAGGTGAAGAAACCAGTTGGCGGCAATGGAGGCGGCCAGTGGTGAAGACAATGGCGTCATCAACAACAGTGGTAGAATCCACCAATAGTGGAGGCGAAGAAACCAGTCGGCGGCGACGGAGACAGCCAGCGGTGAAGACGATGTCGCCATCAACAACGGCAGTGGAATCCACCACCCGTGGAGGCAAAAAAACCAGTTGGCGATGATGGAGGTGACCGACGGTGAAAACGATGTCACCATCAACAACGGTGGTGAAGTCCACCAACCGTGGAGGCGAAGAAACTAGTCGGCGATGACAAAGATGACTGATGGTGAAGACAATGTCGCCATTGACAATGGCAGCAGAGTACACCAACCTTGGAGGCGAAGAAACCAGTCAGCGATGATAAAGACAACCGACGGTGAAGACAATGTCGCCATCAGCAACGACAGCGGAGTACACCAACCGTGGAAACGAAGAAACCAGTCGGCGATGACAAAGACGACTGGCGGTGAAGGCGATGTCGCCATCAGCAACGACGGTGGAGTACACCAACCATGGAGGCAAACAAACCATCTTCGTTGGATTTGTAACCGAAGAACTGGTTAGTCCGGTGTTGACAAAATCGCTCCTGTAGTAAAAAATCTGAAACGATTTCGGTGCCGGCAAGCAGTTGTGTCGTGTTCGGCTTGGAATCGTAGGTTGGATTTGAAACTCACCGTAGAGTGGTTGTTATCCTCCCTAGTTGGATTGGATCTGAATTTGAGAGGTGAAGCCTGCCGAAGATGTTGACGACTCCTGAATTTTATTTCCATTGCACCTTTTGACGGAAAACTCGGCGCAACCCCTACCTGGCGCGCCAACTATCGAAACTGGAATTCGACAATAATAAAAGGGGGTAGCGCACAAGACCTAAAAGTAGATGGATGAAGAAGACAAGGATTTAGACAGGTTCAGGCCCTCTCAATGAGAGGTAATACCCTACTTCTGTTTGAGGATTGTATCCGCTGGATGTATATTGATTTGATGATCGAGTTGTGGTTATCTCTGTGATCATATCTGTGATCATGCCCCTACAGGGCTCCCTGCCCACCTTATATAGGTTGGGGCGCAGGGTTATAAAGAGGAAAACCTAGCCAGATATGACATCAATTTTCTAATTTATTACATGGTAGTACTCAATCGGGACTCTAGGTCATGCCATAGATCATAAGGCAATATTATGACTGAGTCCTATTATATTACATAATATATGGATCTAACTCACCTCCTATCTCTAGTTGAATATGGAGGTCGTGTGGGTACCCGGTACTCATATTCTCCACAACAATGTCCTGGGAAATCTATTTAGCTCCAGTGCAGGTCCTAAATTTCGATGAGATGCGGGTGTGCCAGTCAGTTTGATCATGCAACTAACAAGATGGATAAATATATTGATGACCCAAAAGCCGATTGGCCAACAAGCCGATGTAAAGATATTAGCTGATATCGATAATGTTTTGACCAATCGGCTATATGTCCGATGTAGATTCTGACACTTGGACAAATAATGATATAAAGGCAATCGATTGATGCTAATATAATAAGATAATAAACCGATCGGCCAATATAAATGTGATAAAGTAGATATCCAATTGTTGATGCGAATACACAACGGGCTGGGAGATTTGCTTCACTCCAGTGCAGGTCCAAATCTTAGAAATAGGTTCAGGGCGTGCCAGTTGGTTTGATACTGCAACGAACAAGATATACAAAGAAAACCATGTTATATGCATGATAGCTGATCGGCCGATAAGCCGATGACATACCGTATCAGCCTAGCCGATACGCTCTGATCGAATCGGTTGTAAGATGTAAGTTAGATAGTATTAAACAAACCCTAAATATGTTCCATCGGCTGTAAATGCATAATCTATAGGCAAAGATTAGATCTTAGCCAATGAAGACATAATTAGGCTAATAACGGATACTGTATTGGCTAATACTCCAATACAGCCTTATACAAGATATCAACCTAGGTAAATATATCGAGACAAGCTTGATATATTTAACTAAAATGATATCCTTATATAAGCGACAAATATAACATGAAAAGCATGATTAAGATGACTTAAACAAAGCTAAACAGTTATATTAGATAAGATCGACTGAAGCTCCGATACTACCCCTATTAGAAATCATGGTTCTAATTATGACTAAGGTTGATGCAGCACAAAGTGTAAAAAGATACATGATATCTAGAAAATCAGGTCTTTGAATTTTTTTAGGGTGGTGGATATCTTATGCTAATCTAAGACAATAAGCCAATTTGGCCGATACCGACAAAACCTTGGATAAGGCCTGGCCGATACAGCTAAATCGAACCATCAATTTAGATTAGCTAATTTATGTGATAACTTAACAAGCCATACCTACAGCTGAAAGTCGAAGTTCGACGCCCAACTCGAAGCAAGAACTCGTCGACAAGTAGTAAGAAAAATGTGGCGATACACCGAAGGTGTTTATTGAATTGCTATTGTTTTTTACAATACCTCGGGCTTATATTTATACCCGTACATACAAACATTGTCCTTACCGGACACTATTTACCACTTGCCTAAACAAACAAGTTCTAGGTGGACTTTTACCACAATATTATAAAAACGAAACTAACTCTTATTCCTAAATAATAGATACAATTATCTTATCTGGACTCAATTCCTAGCTGGCAATATTTTCAAGCCCTTCTGCGAAACCAATATGAAGCTAGGCTACCCGTATCGGCCCAACCGAGTCCAATCTAGATTACCTGTATCAGCTGCCTGATTCCGATTCCATATCGGCCGATACGGTTCCAGTCGATGCGCTGTTTATTCTTGGAAACCGCTTTATCTCTCCAAATCAGCCTCGGATCCAATCTTGATTATTAGCCTATCTTGCCAAATTTTGCTGTTAACACCAATGAAATAGTCAGCTGATATAGATATAATGAATATTATATGTAGACTCGATGGTTAAAACATACATCAACTCTAGAAGTCCGATGTTATTAAATCTAAATGATTAAGTAATCAATGAAACCTTTACTGTAATAGGCTAAAACCAACTTGTATATAATCATTATAAGCCGATGCAATACTTAAATAATATCCAGATAATTCATCAGCTAAAATCCCGATGAAACAATGATTGATGCCTACTGATTTAAATAAATCTAACTTACAACCACAACCTCATAAGTCGGACCTAACCGATGCAGCATAAGGTTAATAATTGCCTGATAGATTTAAACCAGCCGATATGATACCGATCAAAGTGGTCATGTATTAAATTTAACCAAGACAATAAAACCATCAAAGAGAAATTTAACACGTCAGATAAGATTGGCTAACCTTCCAATGAAACATTAGCAAAAACCTATTGGCTAACAAGACTTAGATTATTAATAATAATTTAGTAGTTTGCACCTAACCGATGCAGCACGAAATTGTATATGATAATCTAGTATTCAATGAGCCAATAAATTTGTCTAATGTGATGGATATAACAAATCTATCTAAAGCGACATTATGTTTAAAGAAACATCAATTTGATCAAAATATCAGACCTAACAAAAGAAGTCCTAACTAAGCTGATGTGACTATAAACAGTAATGGAACTAAAGATAGAGATAATATACCAGATAAGCAACACTTGCGTCAGCCCGATTAGAATATCAGACTCAACCGAGGAAGTCCTAGCCACACCAGTGCAAGCAAAGATGACGGAACTCACTTCTTGCCGAAGGTCAAACTCAATCGATGCAACCCATGCATGAAAACAAGAACTCGTCGAAATAAAACCTCATAAGAGGGTGGCGATGCGTCGAAAGTGGATGTATATTGATCTGTGTAGATAGAATATAAGGACTCCGGGTGTACATATTTATACCCATAGGCCAATATGAGTCCTGATCGGACACGACACAAACTTTTCTAACAATAAAAGGAATATAGGTCACGATCGGACACTACACAAAACTTCCTAAAGATAAATCATGCCTAATTAATAGATAAATTAATCTGCTTGTCATGGTCTTCATCACTCCTTCTTGAACTTGGTTTCTTCTGGATAAGCTTTCCATCGGCTAATTGTGTTCTTTCCTTAACCGAATCCACTAAAGAATCTTACCAAATTTTGGCGTTAACGCATGCCCCCTAATTTTGGAGTATGAGAATTCATGCTTCAATTATCTTCTTTCTAGTGTTGATAACTGTAAAATTGAGCCTCCTCTGTATCTCATAATTGGCTCTCATGAGCCGATAATGTCTTTATCAGATGAGCTAGGCTGTCGAACTCTTGAGCAAAAAATCTTTCTTTGATAGATGTTGATAGCCCTTGGAATGCAAGATCTGTTAACTTCTCATCACTTAAGCTTAAACTATAACATTGACTGCGGATATTACGGAATGTTTGAATATATTCCATAGCCGACTCACCTTCTTGCTGCTCAATCGATATTAAGTCTAAAAGCTTCATTTCATCTATGCCGGCAAAGAAGTATTTGTGAAATTGTTTTTCTAGATTGGCCTAGCTTCTGATAGAATTTAGAGGTAATGATGAAAACCATCTAAAAGTCGATCTAGTCAAAAACAACAAAAAAAATCTAACTTTCATAGCTTCTTCAGCCGATGCTTCCCCCACATTGCGCTAAGAATCGGTTGATGTGTTCAATTGTAGATATATCGTCTTGCCCTGAAAACTTGGAAAAGTCTGAAACCTTGTATCGGTGCGGCAATGGAACCTTATCAAACCACTCAGAGTTTGGCTGCCGATACATGTGGATCTGCTCTTTAGGTCTAATTCCAAATTGTTCTCACATCATCTTAATAATTCTATCAGCCAAATCATTATTCTCCTGTTGCTGTTGTTCTTTGTCATACTGATACCATGGAGGCTCTTCTGGCCGATACTATTGATATGACTCTTCCTATCGATATTGATGTGCTTGTCCCCCAAGCCGATATTGTTGCTGCTGCTGATGAAGTTGTTCACCGATTTGTACCTGAGCTGAATTCTTTAAGCAATTAATTCATTAACTGATTTCTTGATCAATTTCTACAATGTATTCATCAAAACTCCAAATTGATCGAACAAGGCACGATGAACTGCTTCATCAACTGTATCTTGAAGTGTTTCAATCATCAGCTTAGGGAATTGAGTCTTCTGAATCGGACCATGCTACGTCATGACGAAAGATTGAAGACAACGCTTTTGAAAATCAGCCACATATTGGTCCATCTGTTGCCTTGGTTTCTTCGTCAAATTCTCCATTGTGACCAAGATCTTGGCATCGACTTCCTCTTCAAACATGTTGGTAAAAAATTCATGTCTGACTGGGCGTGCCAAAAATGTGTTGACAAAAAATTTGCATCCGGCTGATGGTGCCAAATCTGTGTTGATCTAAACTATGTCGATAGACACCATGGCCTGGGAGATCTGCTTAGCTCTACTGTAGGTCCTAAATTTTGATGAGATATGGGTGCGCCGGTCAGTTTGATCCTGCAGCTAACAAGATGGATAAATATGTTGATTACTAAAAAGCCGATCGGCCAACAAGCCGATGTAAAGATATTAGTCGATGTCGATAGGGTTTTGACCGATCGACTATATGTCCGATGTAGATTCTGACACTTGGATAAATAATGATATAAAGGTAATTGGCTAATGATAATATAATAAGATAATGAACCAATCGACCGATATAAATGTGACAAAGTAGATATCCAATGAACCAGTCAGCTGATATAAATATAATGAATATTAGATGTAGACTAGATGATTAAAACATACATCAGCTAGAAGTCCGATGTTATTAAATCCAAATCATCAAAAGTAGATGTATATTGATCATTATAGATAGATTACAAGGACCCCGGGTGTACATATTTATACCCATAGGCCGATATGAGTCCTAATTGGACACAACACAAACTTTCCTAATGATAAAAAGAATATAAGTCCTGATCAAACACTACAAAAATTTCCTAAAAATAAATCATGCCTAATTAATAGATAAATTAAGCTATCATGCTATGGTTTTTATGATTCCTTCTTGAACTTAGTCCCTTCTGGATGAGCTTTCCATTGGCTGATTGTGTTCTTTTCTTAACCGAATCTACTAAAGAATCTTACCAAATTTTGGCGTTAATAGTTTGTTACTAACATGACTCCACCAAAAGAATGCAAAAGAGACCAACTTATTACTAGCATCCTTAATCATTTGAGCATCAGAAAATTCATATTTATCAAATTCATTGTCTACTACTAGCTCCCAATCAATATAAGCAACAAAATCATACTTTTGATCGTAGAATGGCAATTTAGATTCGACTCGTGCAAAATTATAGTCAGGTACCTCATATGCATCATGTGGAGATGTCGCCATATCTCGTCGAAGATGAAGAAGTCGATGTTGAGCATGACTGTCTTGTATCCCCTTGCATAATACTGCCATAGTTAGTAGCAAACAAGAAACATACACAAGAATATGCATGCTCCAATCAACTAGTAAGTAGTGTAGGTTCAAATTTCACACACTCAAGCTTTTAACCAAGCTCTTACAAGTTCTTACCAATGCAAGCGGAATGGTGGCATACACCGACTCAACCAAGCACCCAAATGGAGGTTGGATGTATTGATGCCTTGGTAAACACTTGCTGTACGACTGCAATCACATCTATGGAGCTCTAGGCAGGCTTAAATATGTAGCAAAGGAATAACAAATGCTCAAATCAGAAAATGCAAAGTTGAATAATTGTTCAAAGTCAAATACCGTGTTGGTCCTAGGCTAGAACGTATTAGAGACTCGAGCCTAGACACAAACGGTACCACAAAATAACATAAGAAACAACTCAAGCACAACTCTAATATACGTAAGCAAACTCAAAGATAACAACTGATGTTCTCTTTTCTTTCTTTCTTCTTTTTTCTTTCTTTTTTTGTGTGGCTTTTCTTTTCTTTTTTATGCACCTTTCTGCCTTTTTTTATTTTTTAGCAAAAACCAACTTAAGGACCTCAATGTAAAATTATAGGGACTCAAATATAAATATAAAAATTATAGGGACTCAAATAGAAAAGTTCAAATCCTAGAATTAGAACTATACAAAAATGGAATGGTGAAGTTATGCCGATTCCGTTTTTCCAAACAGAACTCGAAACCGACACCAAACAAAAATTCACCAAGAATAGGATGGTGGAATTGGGAGAGGAACCCGATTCCAAGTGATCAGTCTTGACTTCGATGAGGAACAGACTCCGACTCGGCCAAAGCTAGAAACCTCGCACAAAAAAAAGGAAAACCAAGACCACCTTTCTGTAATCTCTTTAGTATTTCTTTCCTGTAGCCAAACCAAAATTCCAACCAATCTAATCTACAAAACTCTCGCCACCTTCCTCTTTCCTCATGTGAAGCACACAAGCATGGCAAACCCTAGATGCAACTCGACAACTCCAAAACTGATTGACAGAAACTTCTGAAAACTAAAAAAATAGAACCCTACTAGTGAGGTGATTCCGTTTTCGTAGGTCCCAACGATAACAAAAACACGACAGTGGAACTAAACGTGACCATCAACACGACCTGACGAGAAAACACAAAACTCAAAAGCAAAAACTGAAAAGAAATAATGCAGCAACACAAAGATGGCTAGCTAATGTATGAATATTTTTTTCGTTTTTTATGGTTATGGGTAGATAAAAACTCATCGACCAACGAAAGCTCTGATACCACTTGATAAACCTTAAGCTACACTCGATAAGCTCACGGCTTTGATTGGCCCAATCTTTCGGTGAGTTGATGGTAACTATGATTTGGGAGAAACATTGACGACCTGACTACAACTGTAAGGGACGTTGTTGTGTTGTGCCTAAGAGATCGATACACCTCTTCATCGGTTGTTGATCTTGCCGGCGCAAATCAACCTTATTCCTACAAACAAATCGAAGAAACAAGGAAGAATAAGATGAAAGCAATCTGAATTGCAAATAGGAAATGAATACAAATGATAAGTTGGGGTTCCGTAATAAAAAAAAGGCGATCTAACCGATCACGACTTTACCCAGAAAAGTAGCAATGGCTAAACTTAAATCTAAACAAAACCCGAGAAACTCTTAACAGGTACCTAGCTATTTAAAAAGGTGGGGGGACGACCAAGGGGGTCTCTAGGTTATGCTCCACCAGGTTGGGGCACACCCCACATGAACCTCACTTGGGCCGGGGTCCTAGATAAAGTTACAAGCCCATAGGCCTATTATAGGTGATGTGGGACATTGTTTCTATGATTGTGGCCAACTAAGATAAAATTTGAAGATGAGGCTAGATCTATTGGAAAAAGGACTCCGCTAGCTTTCCATGATGTACTCACAAGCGAAAAACGGAGCTCGTATGCACATTTGGTGGCCGTTTGAAGTCAACGCTGTTATAGGTGGTTGAATTGAATTCCAGAATTTGTGCGGTTTGATCTTGATGTCTACTAGTTCAGCTATGATATGAGCAACGGTTGTATCAATAGCAACCATGGTTACATCACTCTATCTCCCTTTAGGACACCAAGTGTCCTAAGACTATTCCCTCGCGGACCATAAAATGGCACTTCTCCCAATTAAGCACCAGGTCCTTCTCCCGACATCTTTGCAAGACTCTATCTAGATTCTCCAAGCATTGTTCAACGGTTTTGCCATAGACAGAGAAGTCATCCATGAAGACCTCCATGATATCTTCAACTATGTCGAAAAAGATAGACATCATGCACCTGTGGAATGATGCGGGTACATTATACAACCCAAAAGACGTTTGTCGATAGGCACAGGTTCCATAAGGGCATGTGAAGGTAGTCTTGCTTTGATCGTTGGGATGGATGGGGATCTGATGATAACTAGAATACCCATTAAGGAAACAAAAGAAGGTATGTCATCAATGAAGGGCAACGGGAAATGGTCTTCTTTTTAGCGTTGTTGAGTTTTCAGGAGTTAGCTCTAGCTCCCTCAACCACTCGTCGCTCATAATTGTTGTCAACTCCTGAATGGTTTCCCTCAGGAATTTGTCTTCTAGAGGCTCTAGAGGAGTAACTGGAACTGGTGGTTTCTTCTGACAGGAATAATTTGAGGTATTTATGAAATCTTCAAAAAGATCATCCTCGAATTGGAAATACGACTCCGAAGGTTGAACTTCTTCTTACTTCGATGTCCTTGGTTCGGGTAAGGGCTTAGGAATCGAATCCTGGGATGTGGAAGGTAAAGATTGGGGTTTGGCTTCTATGGGCTCCTGATGGCTTTGACATGGTTACCTCATGGAGGGGCTCATATGTGGCAATGAAGGAAGTGTTTTCTAGGATGCGACCTAAGATTTCTCTTCCTTCAGCTGAGGTTTTCTGGGCAAAAGATCCTCCGGCGGTGATGTCAAGATAATGGGCAGACTCCTTGTCTAGACCCAAACAGAATTGTTGTAGCAACACATGGTCGGGAATGAACAAGTCTAGGCCGGATGGCACTAGAAGTGAGAACTTAGCCCAAGCCGTACCGATAGACTCCTTCTCGTTTTACCGAAAGTCAAGAAATTCTCTTCATAGGGAAGCAACATGGGATAGAGGGAAAAAGGCAAGGCAAAATTTGTCTCTAAGCTCCTCCCAATTACCATTTGCACTAACTACGGAATGAGTGTACCATTTCTTCACCCTCTCTATGAGAGAGAATGGGAACAACTTCCACTTTAGAGTTCCCTGTGTCATGCCTGAAATCATCAGGTACGAGCACAGTTGTTCGAACTCTCGTAGATGATGGTATGGATTTTCGTGGTGAAGTCTGGATAAGGATTGGTCCCGAACCATGGCTATAAAGCCAGAGCAGAGTTCATAACTAGATAAGAGGATTGGGTTGAAGATGGTGGTGGTTCAAAGAACTCGCCCTTCGGAGAAAAAAGGCTTTGAATAAATTTATGCTCCATGGTAGAGGGGAAAGGAAAAAAGAAGAAAAGAAAATAAAGAGATACAAGGGCAACTAGGTTCGAAGATAATTCAACAACCGTTCCCCGGCAACAGCGCCAGAAAGCTTGTTGGTATTTATTACGAACACAGAATAATTTGCAAGTGTACAGATACCTTTGTAGCCTTCACCCAAGAGTATTCTAGGGTATCTTATCCACAGGAATCTGTGTGAACTAGTCTTCTAGCTAGATTATCCAAGGACACAAGGTAAATGGTAGGTGAGGGTAGAGGGGATTCCTATGGGTTACTTATCTTAGTTTAAGTTTAAGGTAAAACTCTATCAATTGTTTTAGGCACCAGCTTACCCCTAGTCTGCAAAGGAGACTCTGGACTATAGCTCTATAATCCACCCGAGCGTGGAAAATTACGAAGGACGGACAGGGTTGTCACCACCTGCTGGCTACCTCTATAACCCGTGGAGCACACAACAAAACAAAGGTAATCTCTAGCCTAGACACCACGTATATGCTATTAATTACTACCCTAATCCCGGTATCACGCTTACGGAAGATTAAGGTATTCTACCTAAGCAGAGCGTTGGACCCACAACGATGAGAATATATCTTACTTAATTAAGAAGAGTATATACCATAAATAAGTCATGAACACTTACTTATACGAAGGCAAGCATCCGTCAAGGTACAACCTTGGAGAAGAGTGTTGACAGACCCGACACTTTCCCAGGAGAAGAATGCCGACAGCCCGGCACTTCTCCAGACTTCCCCTCACTTTCTTTCTACTTTAAGCACTAGCTAAGTAGAGCTTCACCTTTGGAATGTAGCATCTGATTTCTATCTTGGTGTATCTTGAGAGTGAGGAGTGAAGGCCTATTTATAGTATGGAGGTAACTTGAGAGGGTGGAGAGGCTAAAGGAATATTCTTCCTCCAACTCCTCTCAAGCCTTCACCTGTCCACAACCGACATTCTATGGCGGTTGGGCCTTGCACCACCGACTTCAGAAGGGCAGTGTGAGGCGCCACGTGGAAGCTGGGCACGAGGGGAGCCACCCCTAGTTCAGCTGACCTCTGGTCGATCCCTCTCACGTTGCCTTTCGTCTGGGTAACTGCCTGGTGGGCCCTTAAGGCGGTTTGGGGCGTTTGCGCCAATTTGAGGTGGTTCATCTCCTGGTGTGGGCTTTTTGATCCATGTACTCTCCTCTCATTGCATTGGTTGGAGTTGTGCTTTTTATTTGTGTTTTCTCTTGATTTGCACAAGTAATCACCTACATACGAATATTCACCAACACTTGTGGAAGTGGTTAGTAATAAACTCCTACCGCTAGATTTGGTGGTAGACATTAGTAAGTTTCATGCAGAAATTGACGGTCAAATTTGATAGTTAAGGACCATCAACAATCCTTCAACTACAAAGCCGGATACAGATACTCCCTAGACTATGAAAATCGGATCAATTAACCTCCTCGAGCGGTTTGAATGGCAGTTTCATTATACGTGGCACATTGATTGGGTCATTATGCGCCTACATGGCATCATAATAAGAAAAAAAAGGTGGGACCCACCTATAAGTCATCATCAGCTAGCCCAGGATCGAGGAAATTAAAGCCTACGCGCAGATCGATTGATCATTTCGGGAAGAGAAGATCGAAGATGCAACTCAAGTGCGGTAGTCATGGTGGTGGCGGCGGGTGCATGGTGGTAGTGGCGCACCTGCTAGCAGTGGTGAAGGTGCTGGTGCGGTTCACTTCCACAACAAGCAGCCCATCTTCAACACCCACTCAGTGCTCAGGCTGTGTGGCCTCGTCGTTGTCGCTACCGAGGCCATCCTCTCCTATACCACTCCCTCCCGATGATAAGCAACATCAACAGGGACGCCAGGAAGAAGACGAACCTGGCACTGCACGCCCTCACCCTCGCCTTCAGCGGCCTCTGCATCTACGACATGTTCAAGTACCACTCGCTCCACTCCTGGATTAGCATCGCCACCATCTCCCTTTACGAGCTCCACCGTCGCCCTCCCAGGGTCCGACTCACCACTGTCGCCCTCCTAGGGTCTGGCTCGCCACTGCCGCTACCATCCCTGCCAGCCCAAGCGTTGTGGGCCATGGGAGAGGTGGCAACGGTGATGTTGTCGTCGTCCTCGATGATCTTGATGACGGGGGCATAAGACACCATTGATTTGCGGATTTCTTTGGCTGTGGCAATAGTGCTCGGTGAGCCGGCCGGCAAGCTCTTCCCTGCGCGCGCCGCGGCCGATGACTCCTTCCGTCACGCGTAGCCGACCGACGTTCTCCTCCCCGTGCGTGCCGCAGCCGGCTAGCTAGGTCCTCCCCGTGTGCGTGGCTGACCGACGAGCATCTCGTCCAGCACGTGCCGTAGCTGGCCAGGTCCTCCCCGCGTGCATGGCCCCCCACAAACTTCTCCTCTGCTGCCAGTCTTCCTCCTGCCTGCCGGTCCCTCCCCTGCCTCGTGCTCACGTGGCTCCATGTCCTCCTCCCCAGAACCACCCGACTCGGTATCGTGCCCCCCTCTCCCACCATGGCGGCGGCTTCCCTCTCTGTTGCGAAGCTCGAGCTTCTCCTCCGCGCGAGCTCCCACAGAAGTCGAAACTCCCGCCATCGCCCCGCTAATGCTGGCCGCTGCCGCCGCTTGACCAGAGAGAGAGACAGAAAGCGAGAAGAGAGAGAGAGAGTAGAGAGAGGTGAGGAAAAAGAAAAGGAGATTAGGTGACTGACATGTGGGGCTGTTAATTTTTTATTTTTTCTCATTGACGTGTGTCTCATGTGCATCACGTAGGACGAAATTGCTTCCAAAACCACCAAAAGAGTCAGTTGCACCGGTTTTTTAAGATGAGAAGGTGTTATACTGGGTTTTGCGATTGAGGGAAGAGATTCAACCGGGGGCAAAGATGATGAAGGCAAACTAGACTTATTACTCGACGAAAAGGCAAAATTCAAAGTTGGGCTGGAGGAGTGATGAGTTGCAAGGGACGGATTGGTCGGCCCAACGAGAAGAGAGAGGATCGGGGGGTTTGGTCGGCGGAATTCCCGACTCTCCGGCTCCGCCTACGCCCGCCCTCCCGTCTGTCCGCTCGCTCCAGCCAGCGTCTCCTCCGTCGTCGCCTCGTCGGTGCGCGTTGCGCGGCGCGGTGGTGCTGTACGACTGCCCGCCCCGCTAGCCGCTGCCGCCTCCCCACTGGCGCAGGGCCGGGCGGCATGGCCCTCGTGTGGTGGTGTACTGTTCGCCGGTACGTCCGTCTGCGTGGAGGAGGGGCAGGATGAGGATGAGGAGGTAGCACATCGGCGGTGGGCGGCGGCGGCGCGACGATGCGAGCACCCAAAAACACGCGCGAAGGTGAGTGTGTGTTCTTCGCATTGTTTTAAATGATTTTTTTAATATATTTTGGACTCAAAAGGATTGATTAAATGCGAATAACCTTTTTTCTTTCTCTCTGCTAATTACATACGATGCAATTTAGTGGGCAGAGTTGTGGAGCAGCCAGGTTAATTTTGCAAAATAATAGGGGCGTTCTTCACTTCTTTTGTCTGTCGCCTAGTGGTAGAGCGGCTGGTATTGGTACCGATGGTTAATTGGATCTTCAATTATAAAGGACTATGGCTAACCGTCATCAACGATCGTAACTAGATCACCGCAGAATTCCGGCTGATCTCCCACAAGGCATAGCAATGACATCCTCCAGCTAAAAATGCCATCTGGTGGTTATCTGCTTGCCCCAAAGGGATCCGTTTCGTGGACTAGAAAATTCCTTCTAGATCCGTTTCTCTTTAAATCCGCGTTAATGTCCGCCTGGTATTGTTCTAGTTGATGTTGTCGTCCTCCGACCTCGCTTTTACTGATGTTAGGAGCACATTCTGTAATCAGGAGAATTAGTGGTCTGGGGGTCCTCCTCTCAGTGATTTTATCATATCTTATCCAATCATCATGCTTTTACTCTTAGCCATGGTTTTTGTTGTCAGCCGTCTGTTCACAGGGGTTCTCTACTTCTTTGTAGAAAGTGCACACGGAACACAGGACACCAACCATTCTAATTCAACTTGTATGATTCTTTAATTCTAATGACATCATCATCACAGAAATTCTGTACTTATTCAGAACTATAGCTGTGACACTTAAGGGAGGGGGAGAAAGGAAAAAAGGGCGTTTGCATTTCTGTGTGTGTTGTGGGATGTGGGGCATCAGAATATTGAGGAAATCAGCATCTGACCATCCTCCCTAAAAAGGATGCCTACCCAACTCCTTTTTCTAACTGCCCATCAGTCTTTTGGGCATAGATTCCATGTCAAGCTGCTAAATAAAAATCACTGCTGTCCAGTACGATTTCTACTTCATATGCTCTCATTGTGGATTAGGTTCGGTTAATTTCATATTTCGTCCATTCAAACACAGGATAATAACTTATTCTCTTTTTGCAGTTTTTTGCTCAGGATTTCACATATCATTTTGGGCTGATGTGCTCTGTATCTTCTTGCTATTTTTCAATCAACATGAAAATTCCATTCAGATAGATAGATTCAAAGGCTATCATGAGTGCGCACAACTTGTACAAAATGAAAAATAAAATAAAGACTAGAAAAGATGAAAAATCCAGCGTCATTTATTTTCTCGATGCGGCTGTGATTTCACAAAGTTCCATATGAATGTTCAGAAAGAAAATATTCTGGGAGGATTATACTTTAAATACATATTACTGATAAATAGATATTTCTATTCCATTGATCAGATAGGTATTTCTAGTTGTATTAGAAATGTAAGCAACTTGTGCACATTTTTTCTTTTGCTAGTCAAATCCTACCATCTTAAGGTATTGAGCAATTTGTCGTGTGTCACATGGGAGATTCGCACTAGAGGACCTTTAGATGATGTGGTTGTTGTAAAGCCGTAGATGACTCCGTACCTACAGGTGCAAAATCTACTTCTGAGCTTTTGTTGCCAAGATAACCACAGAATCATTCTTTTCTTGTTGCAAAGGCTTTCTTATCAGAAGTTTCCAATTGGCTGGTGGAACAGGACCATGGCAATCCAAGAGTTATGTGGTCTTAGTTAGATACAAGTAGTTTAGCTATAGAACATATATTGCTTGAGGATCAACACAGGACACATAGACAAGAAAAGTTGAGAAGAATATGTATAAGATTTTTGCACATGATTTTGTGCTCCGAGTTCCATGTTTTCGACGCGGTTTCATAGCTGAAGCACAAGCAATGCATTTATTCTAGATTCCAGAACATGGAGAAAATGTCTTTTAGCCTGGTAACTTACATGATTTTTCAAATCTTCTCCACAACTTCCATTAAAACCACAAGTATCTAAAGGTAGGATATGTAATGTTAGTTCAACTGGGAATCACTGACAATGATTTAAAACGATGTAAACAACATTGGTTTCGTGTAATACAGTAGTCTGTAGTTTATTAACATGAGTTAGTTGTCTCGCTTACCTACTCAGTCATTCTGTCTCCTTACAAGTAGCCTCTATTTCTGCTGCTGCAGCCTGTACCAAGCTCTACAGAATGTGCTCTGGTTGGAAGGCTATCTTAAACCATGGTGTCTAATGCCGTTGGAGTTTACATCCTGCATCTTTCTGTACTTAGAAAATGACTAAAGTTGGAGCCACTTGAGATGAGGTGATAGTGGGAAGCATCTTTGAATGGAAGTATAATGCTTTTTTAATGATGTGGACTGCTGAGGAAAATCTTCTGTTCAATCTAATTCATGCTGCTTGACCTTACAAGGTAATCTCACACTCTTCATGTAAAACTGTACTGTTTCTGCAAACTTTCATGTTGGAGTCGAAGCTTTGTTGGGGCGAACAGGTTTTTTTTTTTTACAAGTAGTCGTTTGTTTCCACTACGGCTAATTTGATTGAATTTTGGAGATCTTTCTCATCGCTCAACTCCTGTTTCCATTAATTGAGAAAAGAAACTTGTCTCAGTTTAGTTTTTGTCCCTTAAATCCAAAAAAGGATAATATTCATTCCTCCTCTCTAAGTACCTGATTCCAGCCCACATGGATGCCTGACTATGATTCCAGCTTGTTAAGAAAATAGATGCACAACGGAGACATAACTTTTACGTGGAAAACCTTTGCGAAAAAAAACCACGGACGCCGACCGGTAATGATCACTATTGAGGAATTGATTACAAACATAGGGGAATAACAATGGAAACGCCTTCCTTTTTCATACGGCTTACAAAGAGTATATATAGGAGATAAAAGGAAAGACTCCTACTAGGAAACGACTTGGAATCCTATTAGGAAACTAATCCGAATATGTTGTAGGCCTAAATTCGAATTATATATTTAACAATCTTCACCTTGAGACGAATTTTCTCTTGTAGCATAAAAAACATCAATCACCAAGAAATATATCATGTAGGTAAAAATCGTCACGCGTCAAATAGTCTCTAGGACTATACTGTAACACCAACCAAGCTTGAGCAAAGCTCAAACTTAGTAGCAGGAACTGGTTTTGTCATAATATCAGCTGCATTATCATGAGTACTTATCTTGCATACCTTGACATCACATTCAGCAATCACACCTCGAATAAAGTGATATCTCACAAAAATGTGCTTTGTTCTCATGGAACATCTGATCTTTTGCAAGGCATATTGCACTTTGACTATCACAAAATATATTAATGCAAGACGTAACTTTACAAAGCTCAATGTACAAACCTCTAAGCCAAATAGCTTCTTTTCAAGCTTCAGAAATAGTCATATACTCTGCTTTAGTAGTAAATAAGACAACAATTGCTTGCAAACTTGTCTTTCAATTAACAGCACAACTTCCAATAGTGAAAACATAACCTGTGAGCGATCTTCTCCTATCCAAATCTCCAGCAAAATCTGAATCTACATAACCAACAAGTCCATCTCTAGATCTCCAAACTGCAAACAAGCACTAGAAGTATAACGTAGGTATCTGAAAATCCACTGAACTGCTTTCCAATGCTTTTTGACAGGATTAGCCATGTATCTACTGACAACACTTAATGCATGAGATAAGTCAAGACGAGAACATACTATGGCATACATAAGTGAACCAATTATACTTGAATATGAAACTCTAAACATGTACTTAATATCATAATCTAACTGTGGACATAAATTTAAAGATAATCTGAAATATGCAGCTAAAGGAGTACTCACTGGTTTTGCATCATGCATATTGAAACAACGAAGAACTTTTTCAATATAACCTTTCTGACTAAGATATAACTTGCCAAACTGTCTTTCTCTAGTAATTTTCATACCGAGAATTTTCTTCGCTACATACAAATCCTTCATCTCAAACTCACTACTCAATTGTGCCATTAAATTTGCTATCCCTGATTTGTCTTTTGTAGCAATCAACATATCATCGACATAAAGAAGCAAATATATAACTGAAGCATCAACAACTTTGAAATAAACACAACTATCGAAATTGGATCTTCTAAACTCCTGAGAAAATATGAAAGAGTCAAATCTCTTATACCACTGTCTTGGTGACTACTTCAACCCATAAAGAGATTTCTTCAAACTACAAACTAGGTTCTTTTTTTCAGGAACAACAAAACCTTCAGGTTGCTCCATATAGATGTCCTCTTCTAACTCTCCATGTAAAAATACAGTTTTAACATCCATTTGCTCTCGTTCATAATCATGCATTGCAATAATACCGAGTAAAATGCGTTGAACTATGTTTCACAATAGGGAAAAAGACATCATTGAAATCAATACCTGCAATCTGGCTATAACGTTTAGCAACTAACCTTGCTTTGTACCTTGCCTCATCAGTTGGAGATATACATTCCTTTCTTTTGAAAATCCACTTGCAACGGATAGGTTTTTTCTCCTTTGGCAAATTCACCAATTCCCAAGTATGATTCTTTTCAAGTGACTACATCTCATCATGCATAACAGTTATCCATCTATTGCAATCATCAGAAACAATAGCATCAGAATATGAAGAAGGTTCTGCATTACCTTCAATTTTCTCTGCCACACTAAAAGCATAAGCAACTATATTCACTGCTTCAATATATCTTTGAGGGAGTTTAATATTCCTTTTGGGCTTATCTTTTGCAATGGAATGTTTTGGAGACTGCTCAACAGTAGAAGAATCTGAATATTCACTAATAGGTGCATATTGGTTAATAGCAACATCTTCCTTTTTTGGTATATGCCTTGAACTGATCAAGTGCTCTACCTGCACACTTGCTTTCTGTTGACTCTTAATACGAACATTAGTAGAAGGTTTGTCATGCAACATAACTGATTCATTGAAGACAACGTTTCTACTAATCACAATCTTTTTAGTTTCAGGACACCATAGTTTATAGCCTTTCACAATGGATGGATAACCAAGAAAAATGCACTTAATAGCTCTAGGCTCCAATTTACCATTATCAACATGCATAAGCAGTACAACCAAATACTCTTAAGTCTGAATAATTTGCTGGAGAACCAGACTATACCTCAATTGGAGTTTTCTTATCAATGGCATAACTGGATGACCGATTAATAAGATAACAAGCAGTGGAAACTACTTTCGCCCAAAACTGTTTAGACAAACCTGCATTAAACAACATACAATGGGCCTTTGATATAATTGTCGTGTTCATACGCTCAACTACACCGTTTTGTTGAGGTGTATGAGGAACGGCGTAGTGACACACAATGCCTTTAGACTTACAATATGATTTAAATATATTAGAACAGAACTCTATCCCATTGTCAGTACGAAGTATTTTCACTTTCCTTTCAGTTTGTCTTTTAATCATAGTCTTCCACTCTTTAAACACATCAAAAGCTTAATATTTGTGCTTCAAAAAATAAGGCCAAACTTTTCACGAATAATCATCAACGATAGTCATCATATAACGAGCACCTCCAAAGGATGTCTTACGAGCCGGCCCCCATAAATTAGAATGCACATAATCAAGAATACCTTCTGTAGTATGTGTAGATGTTTTGAACTTCATCCTCTTGTGCTTGCCAAAGATACAATGTTCACAAAATTTGATCTTCCCGATGTCTTGTCCATCTAGCAATCCTCGCTTGCTCAATTCTGCCAAACCAATTTCACTCATATGTCCAAGACGCATATGCCAAAGATTAGTAGTATCAGAATTAGATAATGAATCTGAAAATACGGCAACATTACCTAATATAGTTGTACCTCGCAGATCGTACAGGTCGGCAGATTTAATGTCAGCTTTCATCACAACAAGAGAGCCCTTGGTTACCTTCAAAATTTCGTCTCCACCGGAATATTTGTAATATGAGACTTAAAGAGATGAGACTTCTCTTTAAAGTTGGAATATGCCGTACATCTGACAATGTTCTGACACAGCCATCAAACATCTTGATTTGAATTGTTCCAATACCTGCAACCTTGCATGGTGTATTATCACCCATCATCATAGTATCATCTTGCACAGACTCATAGGTGACAAACCAATCCCTGTTCGGGCACATGTTGTAGATGCAAGCAATATCAAGAATCCACTGGTCACTAGTTTGTGCACAACCAGCATAAGCAACAAGCAATTCTGCACCAGACTTATCATCAGTAACAACTGTGGCTTTACCTTCCTCTTCTTTATTACCTTTCGGTCTATAATCTCCGGTTCTCTTGTCTTTGTTTTGTAGCTTTCAACACTTAAAGATATCATGTTCATCTCTCTTACAGTATTTGCATGACTTATACCTGCCTTTGGACTTTGATCTCCCACGGTAGCTACTTGAACTTTTATCTCTTGATTGATTCTTTGTGTTCTTCTCCTGTTGCCTGTCCTAAACTGCCAAACCTTCTGCTTGTGAAGTTGAACTTTCAGAGGGTACCATCTTCTTCATCTTTTTTTTGGCATGCAAAGCTTCATAAACTTCTTTAAAAGTTAAAGTATCACGACTATAAAGAATAGTATCTCTGAAATTTGCATATGAGCTAAGCAACGAACACAATAGAATAAGACTATAAAGAATAGTATCTCTGAAATACTCCTCATCATACTTTACCTCCGTACACTCAAGGTCAGCAACAATTTCCTTGAAAGTGGAGAGATGATCCATCACAGACTCATCTTCTTGCAACTTGTGCAAAAATAACTTTTGCTTCAGGTGCATCTTACTGGTCAGATCCAGCTTCAACCACAGCTCAGCGTCTGTCTTCTTCTTGAGCACCTCCTACAAAATATTGTTAGATAGATGAAGATGAATATATGCCATAGCCTTACGATCCCTTGTCATCGTTGGACCAATCTTAAGTTCTCTTGTCAAATCCAGATAGCACGTCATCGAGGTTTTGCTGTGCAAGAACGGCTCGTATCTTTACTTGCCGTAGTGAGAATCTTGTGTCTCTGTTCAGAAGCGGTAGATCATACTTCAAACTCGCCATGGGAATTAATCCTGAATCTCGGGAACCGCTCGTGGATAGATGACCTTGCTTCTGCTTTTCTTTTCCTCTGCGTGCGCTACTGCCGCCGATGGCTTCTGCTGCTGCTCCTGCTTGTCTTCTCGCGCGGACGACATCAGACTCGACGGTTAGGGTGCCGAACAAATTGATTTGATGGTGATGACGAACACGCCGGTGGCTGGGAATCATAGATTAATCTAAAATGCTCTGATACCACTTGTTAAGAAAATAGATGCACAACGGAGACACGATTTTTTACGTGGAAAACCCTTGCGGGAAAAAACATGGGCGTCGACCGGTAATGATCACTATTGAGGAATTGATTACAAACGTAGAGAATAACAATGGGAACGTCTTCCCTTCCCGTACGGCTTACAAGAGTATATATATAGGAGATAAAAGAAAAGACTCCAAATAGGAAACGACTTGAAATCCTACTAGAAAACTAATTCGAATATGTTGTAGGCCTAAATTCGGATCATATATTTAACACAGCTGACCCTTGTTCTGACAAGGCACCAAGACATAATTGGTTGTGCGCTTGTGGTCCTGGGCTCAAGTGATGTGGCAGAAACACCGAAGTAGGGGGAGAATCCCCAGTCTCACAACATCGTGCTCTTGTAGGGAAAGACCAAATAATGGTCAGCATTGCATGATCGAGGTATAGGAGAAGTAATTTCTATGGTTATTGGTGAGTTGATGTTTCAGAGCAGCTAAGCACGAGAGATCATCTAGAGAGCAGAGAGCTTTGCTCCGTTCATAGAAAAAACTGTATTTTGGCACTAGATGCATGAGTCCTAGCGAACCATTGTGGAAAGTCGTGCTTTTGAGCAAAGAGTAAACTTCTGGGAGCGGCCTGATCAAAGATGGTGTGAGAAGGGTTGAGTAGTGGCAGTCTCAATGAGGTTCACGGTACGACACCGGTAAGCTATAGTGAAGGCATGCCTATGGTAGGGGAACACACAGCTTAGGCTCTTGTTGTGGTATGGATGGTGAGAGGAAGGGTGGTCCGGACAGCAGGTAACAATTGGGTAAGAAATATTATAGGAGCATCCACTATGGTGATTACCTAAGCACTTATGTGGGATTTGGGGAAGACGGAGGCAAAGGTGGCAGCACGTACATACTCCTGATCATGGCACTGTGCTACGGCCAACACTGCTTTAGTTTCGTGAGTCCTGTACTGTATTGTACCTCTAGAGTACATGTTTCTCTCTCTTATCTGTTGATCTTCCCTGCCCACCCTATGACCTGTGTTAAGTAAATTGATGTGTTCTTTCTAGGATCCAGATGAATTATAAAACTATTGACATTGGATGTTATGTGCTGTTGTTTTTCTGATTCTCTTGTAATGCATTTGCGTTATGATAAGAGTGTGCTGAAGTTAGTAGCACGAAGCAGGAGCTGAATTGGAAAATCACATTTTGTTGGAACTTTTTATAAAATTTATAATATTGCTGCATTATTGGGCGAATTTCTTTTGAGCCACTCTGGTCTCACTTACTTTAGTGAATCATGCATATATTCTTCCAAAATCACTTTATGACATGACCTGTTAGGATGCTAGATATTCTCAGTTTGTACCAATTCAGTTCTCACAGAATCCCACTTTTGTAGTACATGCAGAGTTTTATAAAACAATGCGTAGAGTTGTCTAGTCGACCGACACATCTGGATCACTAGTTTCCAGCTAGACGTATAAGGGATTTACAATTGTTGCTGAAAATTGCTGTTCAGGTTTTGTTCTATCTTATTGAAATTTATCAGTTTATTGTTGATGTTTGGTTTCTGGCTATTGTCTTATAACTTAATCAAAGATCAATAGAGGTGTGAAAGATCCAAGCATGAATTAAAAGAAATGTGCTATCAGAGAAAGTTAAGACTGGAGCATACCACCTTCACAGCACATCCTGGAGGTAGAGCGGATGGCTTCAATGGGCTGTGTTCTTTCGCGTGAGTTCCCAACTCACCTTTTTCGTTTTTCACGCGCACTGCTAAATGGTGTGTTTTTTTAAAAAATTTCTATACGAAAGTTGTTTTAAAAAATCATATTAATCTATTTTTTAAAAAAATTAGCAAATACCTAATTAATCATAAGAAAATGCGTCGTTCCATTTTGCGTGTGCGAGAGGTGAGTTCCCAACCTTACCTCCCGAACACAGCCTAAGTAGATGCTGTAAACCAAAAATGGAATATTATTTATTGTTTATTTGTTTTGATGCTTAATTTTCTGTTCATATAATAATCTATATTTTAGTTGTCTTCATTTGTTGGATATATTTATTTCTTGACTTCAATTTTTTTTAAAAACCAATCAGATATATTCACAACACAGAATGCATATTTGATCTTCAATTTGAGTTGAAAATAATGTATTTCCATCTCAGGTAAAGGCCACCTACAAACAACATACTTTCTCCATCCTAAAATATAACAATTTACGACTAGATGGAACAACCTGTCTAGATTCGTAATACTAGTATGTGTTACATCCGGTCCTAGGTTGCCATATTTTGGGACGGAGGTAGCAGTGTTTTATGAAACACATCTTTTTTGAAACTTTGTACTTCATAGAACTAATAGATGTTATACTTTTATAGAAGAAAAGAAAATTATATTTTCTTCTGTATAATTAATTATTTGAAGAGAAGCTGCTCGAACATGGATAACAAAATCAGGTCTTAGCTGAAATGCATGCACAGTTCAGTAGTCTATGTGCAGATATTGTTCTTTTAGTTATCAGTTATATATCACTGTCCTGTGCAACTATGGAAAAATGGAAAAATACAGTGTCTCTTAACTTTTGGTCTTGTAGGTTCTAGATTTGGATCAGATCTAGTTGTCCCACTTGTGCACACATCTGAAGCAATTAAACAGTCTTTGATCTGAAACAAACCTGTGCACCATAACAGTTCCATGTTGGATCGATCTGTCTATCAATACAGTTTCAAAAATAAAAGGTCTAGGTTAGCTATGCATCCAATTTGTCTGCCATTCCAATAGCAACAGACAAATTTTCAGGGGGGGACATGAATTTTATGCATCACTTATCCTTCAATTGGGATCCATAAGCTCTCGTGGGTTGAGAAATCAGACAACTGGATATATGGAAGGGGAGATGAACCTAGTCTCCTATCCTTTCTGATCAAGAGGAGGCATGTTATGTACCTTTTCATACCTCCTGAATTAAAGAAACGCAAACCCGGCTTGGTCTTATTTGCACCAGTTCTAATAAGCTCTACGACTTTCCACCCTTTGTATGAAAGTGTCTTCCGTTAAAATCTGAGGTGAAGGAGCTACTGCCTTTTAACAAAGCTTGTCGAAATATGAAAAAAAAAATTGTAGGCAAATTTTGTTCATCACTTGTGTTTTGTCTTATTGGAATAAAAGTCTAAAGATCATTGGTAGATTGTGATCAATAGATCTTTGAAACCTCTGCTCGAGACGGTACGATGGGCGTCAAACAACAGTGCGAATTTCTTAGCTTCTTGCCTTAGAGCTGCAATAATTGTTGTCCCATTTATTCCCAAAATGGTCCTTCTTGTACAAACTGGAATCATGGTACATATAATTTGCCGTATTGAGCTGCAACTGATGGTGGATATTGTGCCTTGTGTCTCCAACATACAGTGAATCAGTGTACGTTAAAATGCCAGGCACAGCAGCTTTTTGTCGTGCTAAATATTCTCCGATACAAGTTGGTACATTACTTACTAATGACGTATCTAATGACAGTACATGTCTGCACTATTTTAATACTGTTAGGTGTAATTAGAGTATAATTAGTGCTTATATTAGCAATTATTGATAAGTTATTGTCCAGCAAAGAGGCCATCATCCTTTCTGTTTGGGCATTGCCCAAATAATAACGTTTTAGGTATATATAACCTATGATAAATAGTAATTATAACATTGTAATTAGCCCCCTGAAAAAATGGATAATCCAACATTGAAGCACCATGGTGTTTGAGCATTGCTCGGCTAATGTTTGAGGTATATTTCGTCTATGGTAATTACTAATCATAGTATTCATTAGCCTGTATAAAGTATTAGAGTCATTCAATGAGAAAAGGAACCAAATGGTCACTATGAAGATAGGGAGACAAAAAGAGATGAAAGGGGCTTCCCCCTCCCCCAGCAGCCCTGAGGTGATACCGATTCCTCGATGCAATTCATACACATCAAAGTAATGAAAATATGATATGAAAATCTTGGCTCTTTCTTCCTGTGGCTCCTATGCAAACTTGTCATTCATTTGCTGCTACTGTCTTCTGACACTACCTCCATTCCATCTCCCACCATTCACAGCATTATTCTCCAAGCCTAGCTTGCCACTATATAAGCTGCACCGTTGCCCTTGCATTCTTGCATAGAAGCACAAACCAGCACTAGTCACTGCAAATCGCCTTAGCTTTAGTTTCTTTCTTGAAGAATTTCTTCAGGCACTAAGCATGGGTTCGTCGTGGACACTTGATCAGAACAAGGTCTTTGAGCTGGCACTGGCGACATACGGCGAGGACACGCCAGACCGCTGGGAAAATGTGGCACGGGCGGTGGGCGGTGGCAAGACCGCGGATGATGCGAAGAGGCACTATGATAAGCTGGAAAAAGACATCGGCCACATTGATTTGAGAGGTGCCAGCAGCAGCAACTCAAATGGCGGTGGCAGCAGTGAGGGGCAGAGGTAGTTAACTAGTCTATCTTCAGTTAAAGACTGTTCCATCCATGCATGCATCACCTCATAGTGACCACCCTCTGCTGTATGCCTGCATACTAATCATCTGGTGTGTGCAAGGACAGTGCTGCTTTCGGCTTGGCTTTCTGGGTGCAGCTATTCGCTTGCTCTGGGAAGCTTTTGCTTGTTTCATAGATCCCATGTTGGATTTTCTCCTCCTGATATGGTTTTTGCTTTTCTTTGTTCCTTTTGACTGTTCATGCCACATATCTGTGTATGAACACTTGCACGCGAGTAATTGACAAACAGGCCCCTTAAAATTTTATCATCAACTGGCCCGCTGTCATTGACTCTGAGAATTCAAGGAGTTCCCTGTTGGTCAAGAGTAGGGTCACAGTCTTGGTTATCCTGTCTTTAATGAAAAATATATGTTTTCTGGATTGACTTCTTTTGCAGTTTAAGTGGAAAATATATATTATCATTGGCTTGGCTTCTTCACCTTTATCTCGAAAGGACTGCAAACTTGCTGTTTTCTTTATTATTTATATTATGGTTGTCACAGAGTTTCCTACCATAGTCTGAAATCGAGCCCTCCTGTTTTTCTCGACAAAACTGTATTTTCAAGGAAGATATTAACCTAGTGAAGCAATTTTGTTATCTTTTCTCTACTAGTCCGAGTATCTTAGAAACCTGGGGGTTGTGATTCAACTAACTTATAACTTTATTCCTTTTTGGTTCATTCAATAATTCATTATTTACCTTTCTGTGCATAGCAAATTATATGCTTTGCTTGGCATGAGCAAATTGAAGTAAGAATATGCATGTTTTCACTTAAATTATGTTATCGCATATGATCGTAACCACTGCCTAATCTTCCCAAAATAAATTAGTTCAAAACATATCTTGTGCATGAGCTCATGTTCTATGATGTTCCTTGTTATATCTTAATCATGTTGTATAACATGGTCTGTCTGTTTAGTTGTTCGCAGATCTGTATTGGTCTATTTCACTCATAGAATGAATTGGTTAAAATCACATAATAAATGGTCTTACATGCTAGCTAGCTAGCTAGCAATTACGATATCCAAAGCATTGATTTCCTTTTGCAAGTGAAAACTCTCATTTGGTTTTCAGTACGTCTTGTTTTGTTATTGTCTAGGCTGAGCTCGTATGGTTGAGTTTGGAACTAATCTCCATTGCACGCAAAACAAAGCGACTCATTAGCACATGATTAATTAAGTATTAGCTAATTTTTTTTGAAAAATAAATTAATTTGATTTTTTTTAAGCAACTTTCGTATAGAAACTTTTTGCAAAATACACACCGTTTAGCAGTTTGAAAAGCGTGCGCGCGGAAAACAAAGGAGGTAAGTTGGGAAGAGTAACAAAAGAACACAACCTAATTATCGTGTGGAGCAAGTCCCTGAGCAAACCTGAGCTCCTCATCTGAAACATAGAGAATGTTTCTAGTGTGACATATTTGAGCAATAGTGGCCAAGGTAATTTGAACTATTTGCATTATTTAGAGCTTGGATAGCATCAATCCATCAGAACACAGATGTGAACGTATTCGTATTTAGCATTAATATGATTTCTAACAGTAACATACATATATACCTAGTTTTGAGGTTACAGAAGTTGTGAACTAATGTGCACTGTCAAAGAATAACTTCAGACATGCAGAATATCATCCTGATTCACCTATTCCTGAAATAACTTGTTTTTGTTCAATGAGGTTTCATCTATGATAGTTATTTCCCACCAAACTTTATTAAAAAGAGGGCTTTGTTTAACTTAATTTTAAGTAGCTTTGGAGATGAACCCAGCTGCCTTCAACAAGATTATATTCTTTTAGCTTATCAGTTGGTATTCTCAAGATGGTGGAGAGATATAGCACCCGTCAGATAATTAACTACTATAGCTTACCGCATTAGGAGCTTTGTTGTGCCTTCATCCAAAGTTTGTTAAGCATGGCCTTGATTAGCAAAGTGTTTACTGAAATTGCATGGCAGGTGAAGTAGGGATGCTGATATAGAATACAAAGGAAGAAAAAGGCTTCCCTTTTTTGGATGTTGGTAGTTAGCAGCTAGAGCATGCTTTGCTGAAGATTTGCATGTAAAGCATTCTGTGCAACATGACCCCACCCCAGTCCCTTAAAGCTTGCAGTCCTTTCGACGGGCATAAAGTGCATCCCTAACAGTTGAGAATCGTTCTCTCGCATAGAGACAAACACCAATCTTAGTTTTTTTAAAAAAAAACAAATATTTATTCCCTTGTCCCTAGATCCCTTCTATTCATCTATTCTTGAGGAAATTGATGTAACCATGGGCTCATTCATTCTGTCTACCTGCATATCCTTGCTGCTCCTGCACTCTAATAATCTCATTTATTTATATATACATATATACCTTCCTGCATTAATGTGAACCATGGATTAATGATTTGTTTACTCTCTTCCTAAGGTACCTCAAGCCCCAGTGATGGTTGGTGAGCACCTAGAGCTAGCCTGAAGCTCCAGCTAGCTCCCCCAACTTCAGTTTCCAGCATCCTACAAGTACCCTACATACACTAGATTATATACATAACATGGTGGTGATCGTGATGGAGACGACGATCCTGCTGCTGTCATGGCTGCTACAAAATCTTTAGCACTCCGATGGCGATGACGATGATGATGATTATGATGGGCCGTCTCCAGCTTGCTGGAAGGCGAATTCAGAAGTAATAAGGAGAAGGGGTCCGAGACATCATCAACCTCCGCATCGGGATTACTGTTGTTTGTGTCTTTCGTTGTACTACCCTCGTGTCTCCATGTCTACGTGTGTTTGTAGTATGTGACCCACCCACGAGCCTTGTCGACCGTTGGCTGCCGGCTGGAGATACGCTGGCCAGCTGATGGTCGATGTATGTGTTGTGCTTTGGTGTGGTACGTTAATTGTCCGTCTTCTCTGCATGTCTAATCTATCAAATATCTATCTAGTTTGTGCTGTGCTGCATTCGATTATTGCCAGATTGTCTGACGGGAATTTCCGGTCTACGGGGATACTCGATTGCAGGTGCCGACTCTTTGGGCCTATGCGCTTTCTTGATTTTGGCGAGCCACTGGATTGTTCGAGTGATGTATGCGAGTCTGGGATGCTTTGTTTTTTCCTCCTACTTGTTATACGAGTCTGATAGATGATTTTTTTATGGTCAGATAACCGATTTGGCGAAGCATGTTTACAAGGCAGAATCTCGTGCTAGATTTCCTTAAAAAAAATTTTATGGTCAGATAACCGATTTGGCAAAGTATGTTTACAAGGCAGAACTCGTGTTAGATTTTCTTTAAAATTCCTTTCATTTTATGGAAATTTCAAAAAAAAATGAGGAGAGCTATTCCTTCGTTCCAAAGAACCACATGAATTTTTCCATAGGAATCAAACCCTTCAAAATTCCTCTAGTTTTTCTTTAAAATTTCTTTAGTTTTTCTTTGTTAATTCAAAGGAGCCATAAAGAGAAATTTCCAACATAAAATTGTGGAACAACACTAAGCACAGTAAGGTAGCACCAAATGCAACCAAGGCAATTAGTTGTAATCGAAACGAATCAATCGTTCCACGAGTCACGACCAGTTTACCGCTTGAAGCAATCATCATATACAAGAAGGAAACTAAACAAAATTCAACCCTGAAAAGCGATGTCCAAATTGTGTTTAGAGGAAGTAGAAGCGGTTGCCAGGAGAGGAAGACTAAAAAAGTGGATGGGAGCCCCAAATCAAATTACATAGCATAATCGTTTTCGTTAATGTAACATTTTGTTTCAAATTATTCTGGCCTTGATATATTGAAGAAATTTAGTTGACACTGGATCTGTTGGAAATTAAGGTTGCAAGTCAAGCTTTACATAAAGTGATATCCAAAACAAATTTCCAATGAAAAAACTATGTTTTTTTATTCAATTCATCGTTATCCCTATAAGCCAAACTGGACATATGGATGTACAACACTTCATTTCAAGCTTCACTTGAGGGCAACGTATCATACGAGATTTGGATGCACTCACACTACTGCACACCAACTAGCGAATTACAAATAATTCTAAAAAGCAATTCTATATGGAGTTTCTAACCTTACTCCACCTATGTATAATAAAATTTCAAATACAAATTCATTACAAAGAGCAGCAAAAAAGAGAGATAACTGACAAAGTTATACTCAGAACTATCAGATTTTTTTTGTTAGCTATAAGATATAATCAATTTGGATTTAAATTTTATATATAGTTAGCCCCAAGCCGTTATATATGTAGCAGTATGTTCCACTTCCACAAGCCATTAGTTTAGAAGTACGTTCTTTCATGGACAAACCATTTTTAGGGAAGGGTGCCCTTGTGGGATCAGTGGTAGGATGACAGCCCAATAGCCAAGTAGTACAACTTAGGCTGAGTTCATTAGTGAGGATGGATACTAATCTCTCCGGCACGCAAAACAGAGTGACTCATTAGCGCATGATTAATTAAGTATTAGTCCATTTTTTAAAAAATGGATTAATATGATTTTTTAAAACAACTTTCGTATAGACTTTTTTTGAAAAAAAAATACTGTTTAGCAGTTTAAAAAACATGCACATGAAAAACGAAAAAGGTGAGTTGAGAAAGGTGGGGGAAAGAACACATTCTTAGAAACAGAAGAAACAGGAACTGAACCAAAGTAGTTCGGTTTTTCACTCGTGAGATCGGTTGTTATTTCCGCAAACCCGAAATCCACGAAACCACAGAAAACAAATTGAAGAACCCGAAAAAACTGCGAGGCCACTTTTAACAGAATTTTATTTATTATACAAAACATGTATATATACCACACTGTTAGTGAACAATTTTTTCCAGATATCCGCAGTTGCAGATCAATTTTAAGAAATACACATATATATACCTAAGTTTATCATACATAGTCGGATGAAGACAAATGTTATATTAAGAAATACACATATATATACCTAAGTTTATCTACAACTTTATCATTTAAGATTATTTAGAGATCTATATATTGTAGGATTGAACAACAAGAACTGCCAACTAGAATAGGGTGAATGGTTAGAGTACCCAACAACCTAAAAGTTTTAGCGGAATTAAAAGTTACCCTCGAATCGACAGCGATTGGTTTAACCGTTCGATGACCTCTGGTCTGACCGCCTGATGCGCCGCCGTCACCTGTCACCGTGAATGGTCCAACCGCCGTTGATCTGCCGGTCTAACCGGTGCGATGCTGTCTGTCTGTCTGCCGGTGTCCCATCGGTGTGACCGCCGAAAACCCGAGCAAACACAAATCGAAGATCTCTTAAAGTAGATTGAACTTTATTGCTTCTATTCGTGTTTATAAAGTGCAACAAAAGCATTCCTCTCACAAATCTCGGCTAAACTCAAAATCCTAACTTTTCTCTCAACTCAACTCTCTCAAAATCGATACCGAGAGGGCTCAACCTTCTCTCTATTTATACTCATACATAAGAAGCCTAAAGCCACAAATTCAACTTGCAAAAGAAGTCCTAATCCTCTAGGAAACATTCCCATACAAAAAACAAACTTTATAAACTCCAATCATACCAAATTTGGACTCCTTCCAAATTTGACTCATCCCATACGCACACAATATCTCTATCATATATCATATGAAATCTTTATCAATCACATGCATTGTTTTTTAGCCTAAGCATTCCGCATGATATCCTGATCATTCAGACGTCATCCTCTCCCAAGTGACTCCTAATCCATCACCGGCAATGCTCTCCCGAGGCATCAAGACACACCTAGAAATGAATCAAACAAGAGACCATATTCGAGCACAAGTTCCCTCCAACTGGAATCAACATTAGCACACAACAATATTATATATATATAAATAGAAATCATCTAGAAGTCATAAACATTAATTAATCATGAGTATCCAAATAAACAACCCGAAATAGAAACCGAAATCGACATAGAGCCGGTTGGTTAGACCATCGGGCTAACCGGTCTGACCACGCAACACACGCCTGTTTGACTGGCAACCACAGCCCAGTCTGACCTGTCCACTCGACCAAAAACACATGTTCACATTTGAAAACATTGTTCATAATCACCCTACTCTGGCCGGTTGCAAAACCACTTCACCAATAATCTCCAAATATCAAAACCAATTTTCTCACGTGCCAATTGTTCATTATAAAATAACAATCAAACACACTTTGATTTTACAAATATTCGTTACAAAATCTCATGTCTATTTTTACAAAGTCTTAGACTTATGATTCAAGCAACCTCCGATGAAGACGTGCTCTACATGAAAGTTGTAGAATTCGACTGTTGTAGAACTCGACGGGATCTACCACTTTCTCGTTTATAATGTTTTATTCTAAAATTATTTGGATGCAAAACAAACATTACAAGTTTTGGAGAGGTAAAATAAAATAAAAAACATCATGAATCTACACAACAAAAGCTTGAAAGGTGAGATAGTAAGTAAGCTATATGCGGAGGAACATATCTTGGGTTCAAGTAAGGATCAGGAAGTGGAAAATTATTTACACAAGGGTCTCTTAAGAGACCGACTATGAAAATTGATTTTCATAAATGATTATTCAACCGTCTACAGAAATTGATGATATAAAATTTTGAAATGTTGACCTATAATTTCCCAAAAATAGCAAGCCATATCGGTTAGTTTGTTCATGAAGCTCAATTTGAGGATTTTTTTATATTCCGACAAATATTCGTTACCATATTCATTTCATTTTGTATTTGCTTTGTTTTCGTATTTGATCATATTCGATTCCATTTTTGTATCCAGGGTTTTCGATTATAAAACAAATATGAAAACGAATATGGTAGAGCTAGTTTCCATCCATTTATGATCTGTTTTCATCCCTATGTTTGGGCCGGCCTTGTGCAACTTAATTAGATGGAAGGAACTTAGGTTGAAGGTGAAGAAGGCCTCCTTCTGGGGATACCAATATGAGAGAGTTCAGATTCTATATATCGTTGTGTCAGACCGATGGGTCAAGTAGACAGTTTCTATGGACAAACAATGGTAGTTCCAAAAGCTTAACTCCTCTGGATTGTGGCTTCGAAGTTGCTTTGGTTGTGGTTAGAAGGCCATTATAATAATTTGAGGATCGATGATGGAAATTTTTTTCCATTCACAAGCTATATCGTATTATGAAGGCATTGATATAACGCTACCGTTCATAGCAAGAACCAGCCTAATATTGTCAAGCTGACCAGTGTAGGATTGAACAACAAGAATTAAGCCTATCAGATAGGGGTGAATGGTAAGAACATCAAAAACCAAAACTTTTAGTGTAATTAAAAGTTACCCTCGAAATTCAATGGAGATCAGTCTGACCGCACCTCTAGCCGCCGGTCTAACATGAGTAGATTGGCTGGTCTGACCGCCTGTTGAGCCGCTGCCGCTTGTCGCCAACACCTGTCTACGTTGTCGGTCCAACAGCCATATAGCCACCGGTCTAACCGAGCAGTCGCTGTCAGTTTGACCGTCAGTATCCTGTTGGTGTGACCATCGAACCCGAGCAAACACAAATCAAAGAACTCTTGAAAGTAGATTGAACTTTATTACTTTTATTCGTGTTTACAAAGTGCAACAACAGCAT
Organism: Oryza officinalis; assembly: GCA_008326285.1. NCBI lineage: Eukaryota > Viridiplantae > Streptophyta > Magnoliopsida > Poales > Poaceae > Oryza > Oryza officinalis. Next base: position 25,416,779 of record BDMV01000006.1, read on the forward strand.
TCCTCTCATAAAATTCGATTAAACTCAAAACCCTAACTTTTTTTTATAAACTCAACTCTCACAAAATCGACACCAAGAGTCCTCAACCCCTCTTCTATTTGTATCCGAAGTAGGCAACCTAAAAGCCACAAATCCAACTTGTACAAGTACTCCTAATCCACTAGGAAACCTTCTCGTACAAGTGTCCAACTTATCCCAATACAATTCAAACTCTTCTCAAATTTGGACTCCTTCCAAATTTGACTCCGTTTTTCGTACGCACACAATCTCCCACCATATATCGCATGGAGTGTTCACCAACCACGTAGGTTTTTCTTTAGTCTAAGCATCCCGCATGATATTCTGATAGTCCAGACGTTATCTTCTCCTAAGTTGATTTATGATCCATCACCGACAATGCTCTCCCGAGACAAGACACACCTACCCATAAATCAAATAAGAAACCATATTCAAGCATAAGTTTTTTCTCAACTTGACTCAACATTAGCACACAACAGTATTACATACACATAGAAATCATCTAGAACTCATAATCATGAGATAATCACAAGTATCCAAATAAACGATCCACAACCGACACCGATCAGAAATCAACTTGTCAAATCGTTGGGTTGCTCGGGCTGACCGGCCTTCTCCATCCGGTTTGACTGGTCCCACACAGTCAGCAAAACACCACTTCGCCAAATATCTCTAAATATCAAAACCAATTATCTGTCATATCAATTGTTCATCACAAATTAATAATTAAGGTGGTGTTTGAATCTCCTGAAGATAAAGATAAAGATGAAGATTAAGTGTTTCACGTAAAACGAGATGACCTTAACGTGTGATTAATTAAGTTTTAATTATTACAAACTTGAAAAATGGATTTATCTGATATTTTAGAACAACTTTCATGTACAAAATTTTCGCACGAAATACACCGTTTAGCAGTTTGAAAAGCGTGTCACGATTATCTAAAAGTTTATCTTGTGTTTGTAGTAGTTTCGAACGCGGCCTAAAACACACTTTGATTTTACAACCAACTCATCGAGTTTCCAATATATGAAATATCTAAGGAAAAAGTCCACTTTTACTGCTTTAAAATATTGGTTGGATATTATTTGTATCCCTCAACCACAAAACCGGATCTATTGACCCTCTAACTATTAAAACTGTGCAAATGACTCCCTCAACAATTTTAAGGATGGTTTTGGCTAACGTGGTTTCCACATGGAAAAAATAGTGGGCCCAACTGGCATTGACTCCACCTTTTCTCTCCTCTATCCTCTCCGATCCTCATTCAGAGGCGTGGGTAGACCTCGCTGCCTCCGTCATCGACCTACCCCTTGTTCCCCGGCGAGCGTTATCATGCATGTGCCGGCAGAGACACCGCCGTCCTCTGGCTAATATGATGGGCATTGTCCTGAAGATGCTATCATCGATGAGAGCTTTGAGTGAGTACTCCTACTCCTACTCCTATAAAATGGTTGCTAGTCATGTTTCACGTCACAAGCAGCAAACTTTGTGGATACATGATGAACCGCATAGGTGTAGCTGGACAAGTGCAGCTTCACCTCTTTTTCTTCTGTGCCCAGCTGGTTCTTCGGCAGAACCAAATCACGGAGTCCAGGGCGCTGTCGTGGGCGGGGTTCCTCGCGGAGTAGGCGATGTGCGACGCATCCACACGCCAGCGCAGCAGCTGCTCCTCGCCGTACGTCAACACTAGCAACGGCGCCGTATGGAGCCCGTGCTCAGGTTGCGGGGCTGCCCGACCTCATCGCCGTTCAACCCGGCCAACCTCTGCCTACTACCAACCGAGTACTCCGTTCAACCTGGAGTCCCTGCCGTCGTCGGTGTAGAGGCAGGGACGCCCGCCGTCATCTAGGTAGTTGCAAGGACGCCAGCCATTGCCTGGGGAGATGCACGGGGAGAGAGAAGAGGTGGAAAGAAAGGAGGGAGGAAGGAGAGAAGCTGAGAGGAGAAAAAGAAGGTGACACTGACATGTGGATCCCACATGATGATTCAACAAGTTGGACTAGTCAATGAGCCATGTCAACAAAAATTGTCTTGAAAACAGTTAAGAAATTGTCTTGAAAACAGTTAAGGGAGTTAAATTGCATCGGTTTAAATAGCTGAAGGGCCAAGATATTTGGTATTACGGTTGAGAGAGATATAAATTAGATTGTGCCTATATTTGAGGGACTTAAAGTGCACTTATTCTAATATCCAACGATTCGTGCTAGACTTGATGAAGTCCTTCAAATAAACCAAGGCTAGGACGTGAGAGGAGTGGCTCACCCGTGCAAGTGTTACCTCCTGTGCGCTGAGCACCAGGCCGAGCCCAACAGACATTTGAGCAGCCACAGGAAAAGTTCGATGTATGTCCCTTAACTATAAGTCGAGTTACAATATGTATCCCTCAACCGTAAAACTAACTACAGAGCGTTTCCAAGTTCTAAAATCAGCTACAGAGCGTTTCCAAGTTCTAAAATCAGTGCAAATCAAATCCCTTGCTAATTTGGACGGCGGTTTTATTCTACATAGCACCCACATGGCATGTCGATTTGTCCTCATCTAACGTGCCATCTATGTGGCGTTTACATAGCATTACTGTTGGAATTAATAGATGGGCTTTAGCCCATTTGAAGATTAATTCTTTAAAAAATCATAAAAGCCCACCTCATGAGATGGCATGCATGGAGACATTTAGTACTACGTTGCCTATTCTAGGAGAGGAAAACCTCCTTATAAGGAAGGGTGCTCTTTTAACCACTTGACACATGTGTGGTGGAGAGAACAAGAGAAACACACCGAATAATCCGGTGCTTGAAGTGGCGTGGAATTCGGATAAGTTACACGCGACTTATTCGGTTTGGTTACGTGGTGTGAAGATCGTGCAGGCGTCCTGATCACGTGTCCTGGTATCTCTATATAAACTGAGCTGCCGCCTTCTCGCAACACATGCGAAATCAATCTAAGGTTTGCCTCCTCCTCTGTACTGCGCCGTCGCTTGTAGTTTACTCTATCCTGACTCGCTGGTGTGCACCAACAATCAGTTGAGTAGGTCTCCGAAATCTTTGCCTTCGACGTCCTGCACCGAGAGAAGGCAACAATAAAGTTTGTAGGAAGCGCTTTGTACAACTACTTTTTGTTTGTTCACCGTGGCTCGTCTTCCTCTTCTCTCAGGTGCTACGCACTGTCGTCAACATCCGATACCATGAGTTCTTCCTGCTGTGTAGCCGAATGTCCAGAACCCTCGGTACGACTTTACCATGTTTCGCATATTCGATCTGTTCATGTTTTACTGTCTAGTTTACATATGTAGATCGTATGATGCGATTATGCTAGTTTACATATGCAATGTCATGACTAAATAAAATCAATATCTGCTTATATATTAAAAAATTACAATCTAAAAAAACATTGGAACCCATTCCACAGTCGTCAATAAATCGGAGAGGAGAGAAGAGGAGAGAGGCAAGCAACAGTGCTCTCGTCGCCTGCCCTCCTTCCGTGCCCCACCTCGCCACCGCCATAGTACTGGCATTAGCCTTCAACATCCCAATAAATTGGATGCCACCCTCTCCGGAGGAGCGGCAACTATGGTGGCTTCCCTCTCCCTCATGGACATGTGCAGCAAGTCCGTCAACCTAGTATTCGTCCATCATCATCTCGTTGCTCATCATCAACTCCACCATCCCATACATTGAGGAGGCCAATGCTAGGGACGTCGTGACAGTGCTTATGGCAGAGATTCGATCCACCCCAGATCTGGAGAAGTTGCATGACCAGTCTAAACATGGAGGTGACAGAATAGTTGAAGCGACAGAGAAGGAGGTGGAGGCGGAAGTGGAGAAGAATGAGATGACGTTGGACTAACCAAATGCCACGTCAAGGAGTCAGTGAGGTCACGGTGGTGGTGCAGCACGGAGTCCATGCGGAGGAAGACCTTGTGTGGAGAATATGGGTACTGGGTACCCACACGGCCTTCATATTTGATTATAGATAGGAGGTCGGTTAGATCCATGTATTACGTAATAGAGTAGGACTCGGTCATAATATTGCCTTGTGTTATATGGCAGGGCTAGAGACCCGATTGAGTACTATCATATAATAGATTAGTAAATTGATGTCATGTCTAACTAGGTTTTTCTCTTTGTAACTCTGTCCCCAACCTATATAAGGTGGGCAGGGAACCCTCAAGGGGCATAACCACAACTATATCGTCAGATCAATATAACACCTGATGGATACAATCCCCAAACAGGAGTAGGATATTACCTCTCATTAAGAAAGCCTGAACCTGTCTAAACTCTTGAGTTCCATATCCATCTACTTTTAGGTCTCATACGCTACCCCCTTAAATTATTGTCGATTTCTAGAATCGACAGTTAGTGTGGGCATGCGAAAATTGTATCGTCCATTGCAATTTTTGACCACCACAAAATTTTGGATAAGTGGGATCCATACACGCATAAATAGCCACTCATACCTCAATGTGTCCATGATAACAAATTAACACCATTCGATATAAAATCCACAATGCCGAATAATGAGCAAAGGAGATATTGTTTGGACTTCAGCTTGAGATATGCTTGTCAAACCACACGAATGCGGCGACCAAATGTGTTACACATCTCAGGAGACTTGACTCAAATTGCTAAAGCTCTACAATATCTCAATTGCTCAAAATTCATACTCATGCTTAGCTCGTCCTGTCACGCCCGGAAATTCACTACCAGAATTTCCGAAACTGAATGTGTATTAAGACCCCTGTCCAGGACCAGCCAGGGTACACAGACGACAATGTTGACATACAGATCCACGTCTTACAAACAGAATAAAAGTCTTACAGAAATGCAGCGGAAAAACGAAAAGGCAAACTAAACTAGAACGGGACTCTTGCAGCGGGCTGGCACCATTCCACAGGCATCCTCGACGGCGGACGAAACCTACTCCTCTAAGAAGCCTCCATCAGACGCATACTCCTCTTCTGGTGTGGGGAAAAATTAAGCAAGGCTGAGTACTACCCACGGTACTCAACAAGTCATGCCGGAAAAGGAGGCATGATGCAAGATATTCCAAGGGAAGGCAGGGGTTTATTTGCATAAAGTAAGCATTTAAAAATAGTAGTTGAAAGCAGTAGTAAAACGTTGAATTAATTGATCAATATTAAACCATCACTGTCCAACGCTATATCCACGTTGCGACAGGCCCAAACCATCCACCTTTACTAAACCAGTTCCAATAATTCAAGTTATTAAGAAAGTGAGACTAATCACGGTGAATCTGGTTGATCGCCCATAACCGCGGGCACGACTATTCGAATAGTTCTACTCTGATCAGAGGTGTACATCTGTACCCACAAGACACAGCCTCAACATCATGTCAACCATGCGTCGCGATACTGGAAAGTACCCGAATAGAGACTGTGACAGGACCCTTCGCATAACCCCCTCTAACCAGCCGTACCACACCACAGGTTTCGCCCCCACCTTTATATCCAAGGTAGGCAGCCCCCTCTCGTGCCACGGTGAATCCGGCAGCCGATCAACGGGTATGTCCCCCGCCGACCCAACTCCATCACGCCCACCCTCTTCTGGTACGCCAGCCAGAGACAGCTACACTACAAGTCCAGCCGTTGCCCACGCTGGCTTGTGGTACGCACGATACTTCTTCCAGGGTTTCCCGTGAACCGGTCCTTAATTACCATGGGTGCTACCATCAAAACCATGCACCCACAGCCCACCATTAGCATATTTTAGTTAAATATTATTACCATGGTGGCTCCTAAACCAAAGTGTCACCATAGGGACTACATTAATTAATTATTCAAGGTGATCCCCTTTAGTGAGCTAGGTTAGCTAAGCATGGCTAAGCACTCCTAAAATCAGCGAACAATGTATTAATTACCCAAGCTATCAAAGATACAAGATAATCAATATAATTGGCTGAGCACCATAGGTATAATCCCACATGAAATGCCATTGCGAAATAATGCAGTGTTTACGGAAAAATAAGACATTTGTAAATATAGGTACAATATGATCAATGTGAAGCATGACTTGCCTTGCTCCTGAGCTGAGGCTACCTCTGCGACGATCTCGAAATAAACGGGCGCGTCGGAGGTTTCGGAATCTACGCGACAAACAAAGCAAACAACAATACACGCTATAAGTCTACTGAAACAAAGCACAAAAGTATTTTTAATGGATTCTCTGCATTTTTATGAATTTAATGAAATTTGAATGGACTTAAACGGAGCTCGGATGAATTAGTTATGAATTTTTGAAGTTATCTGTGTTTTTACTAAAACAGAAAAATCCTTAATTAATTTATTGCGCAATTAATCCCAGGGCTGGCGTCAGCGGCGGCGGCGGCCGGTCCACCGTGGACTCGGTCCACGGGACCGTGGCGGCGGGGTGCACCACGTGGCGCACACGTGGCGCCGACGCGGCAGCCACGGGGCAGCCACGTGGGCGGCCACGCGGGACGGAGGGGGAGATGGCGCGGGCGGTCCCGATCGGCCGAGCGGCCGATCCGACGGCCAGGAGCGCGCGGGCGGCGGGCGGATGGAGCTCGGCTAGGCCGAGGGCGGCCATGGCGCACGGCGGAGGCCGACGGGCGGCCGGCCAGCGCAGCGGCCGGCGGCGCAAGGGCGCCGGCGCCGTGCGACGGCGCGCGGGGCGAAACAAGGGCGGCGCTCGCGCGGGAAGGGGACGGCACGGCCGGGGAAAAAGAGAGGAAGGGGAGAAGGGGGAAGATTTCTCACCGGGCTCGGCCGGAGAGGAAGATGACGACGGCGAGGGCGGCGTCCGGCGGCGGAATGGCGGTGCGGAGACACGGCCGAGGGGCGGAGGCGGTCGGCGAGCGCGACGGCGGCGTCGGCGCGGCTCGGGGACGGCGCAAGCGGTGGAGAGCGGCGGCCGGAGACGGCGGAGGCGGCGGCGCACGGGTTCAACGGCGCGGCGGCGCTAGGGAGCTCGGGAACGGCGGCGGAAATGGGGAAAAGAGAGAGGGGATAGCGGGGGTGGTTTTTATGGGCACGGGGAGAAGAGATCGGGGCCGAGGGGCGCGGAATCGGCGGCGGAGTGGGAGAGAGAGGAGAGAGAGAGAGAGACGGCCGGGGGAAAAAAATCCCGCCCTCTCGCGCGGCGGTTGCGGGCGGAGTGGGGCGCGGATGGGCGCGGCGGGAGCGCACGCGCGTGCGGAGCGCGCGGGGCGCGGGGAAGTGGGCGGGAGCGGCGGCGTCGGCGGTTGCTCCCCTCCGGATCCGCCGGCCGGAGGAGGGAGACGACCCCGACAGGTGGGGCCCACCTGTCGGTGGTCCGGGCCGGGGAGGCCGAACGGGCTGCGCGGCTGGGCTGCGGCGCTAGCGGGCCTCGGCCTGCGGCCGGCCCGCGAGAGAGGAGGGGCGCGCGCAAGGAAAGGAGGCCGGCTGGGCCGGCCCAGCGGGAGGGGGAGAGGGCGCGCGGCGCGCGGCCGGACTGGGCCGACGGCCCGAAAGGAAGAAGAAGAGGAAAAAGAAAAGAAAAAGAAAAAGGAAGGAAAAAGGATTTTCCTGGGATTAAACAATTTCCGAATTTGATTTTAATTGGTTTAAAATTATTTCCAGGGCTCTGAAAATTCCACTAAAAATCCTGTTAATGTATTTTGACATGGGGAACTCAAGAAAAATTCCACCTTGCCATTTCCACTTCTTTAATGCATTAATTAATTGGATTTTTCTCCAGATTAATTAAACAATTTCTCCGATAAATTATTAAACTCGATTTTTACGATTTAGGAAAACTTCAGGGTGTGACAAACCTACCCCCCTTAAACGGAATCTCGACCCCGAGATTCGGAAGTGCTGGCGAAGAGGTGCGGGTGGGCGGCCTTCAATTCATCTTCTCTTTCCCATGTGGCTTCTTCCTCAGAGTGATGGCTCCACTGAACTCTGCAGAACCTGGTAACTTTGTTTCTGGTTCTCCTCTCGCTGGTTTCGAGAATACGGATCGGCTTCTCCACATAAGTCAGGTCCTCTTGAATCTCGATCTGATCCGGGCTGGCCTGCTCTTCCGGTACTCTCAAACATTTCTTCAATTGCGAGACATGAAACACGTCATGAATACCAGCCAGGTTGGGTGGAAGCTCAAGCTGATAGGCAACTTCTCCTCGACGTTCGCGGATCCTGTATGGTCCCACAAAGCGTGGTGCCAATTTGCCTTTAGTTTGGAAACGGTGTACTCCCCGAAGAGGTGTGACGCGAAGGTACACATAGTCCCCTGCTTCGAAAACCAACTCCCTTCGACGATTGTCGGCATAGCTTTTCTGTCGAGACTGCGCAATTCTCAACCTTTCCCTGACGGTTCTGACCTTTTCTTCTGCGTCGCTCAAGACTTCAGTTCCAAACAGTTGTCGCTCTCCAGTCTGATCCCAAAAGAGCGGGGTGCGGCACTTCCTGCCATACAACGCCTCAAATGGTGCCATCTGCAAACTGGCTTGGTAGCTGTTGTTGTAGGAGAACTCGGCATATGGCAAACTCTTGTCCCATGCTCCTCCAAAATCGAGCGCACAGGCTCTCAGCATATCCTCCAGTATCTGATTTACTCGCTCAGTCTGACCATCGGTTTGCGGATGGTAAGCCGTGCTAAAATTCAAACGGGTTCCCAATTCTTCTTGTAACTTCTGCCAGAACTTTGAGGTGAACTGACTTCCTCGATCCGATACGATCTTCTTAGGCACTCCGTGCAAACACATGATTCTTGCGAGGTAGAGTTCCGCTAGCTTCTTTCCAGAGTATGTAGTGTGCACAGGAATGAAATGAGCCACTTTAGTGAGTCGATCCACGATGACCCAAATAGAATCATGTCCAGACGACGTTCTTGGCAAACCGGTGATGAAATCCATTCCAATTTCTTCCCATTTCCATTCCGGAATTTGGAGAGGCTGTAACAGTCCTGCAGGTCTTTGATGTTCTGCCTTGACTCGCTGACATATGTCACAGAGTGCGACGAATTCAGCTATTTCTCTTCTCATGCTAACCCACCAAAATTTTTCTTTAAGATCCTGGTACATCTTGGTACTCCCAGGGTGGATTGAATACTGGGTTTGATGGGCTTCCGTGAGTATTAACTCCTTTAACTCTTTGTTTTCCGGGATGCACAGTCTTTCTCCCATCCATATCGTGCCATGCTCATCTTCGGAGAAATCTCGAGCCTTTCCAACCCTCATGTTCTTCTTAAGCTCTGCTATCTCCGGATCTTTAGCTTGAGCTGCTCGGACTTGCTCCACGAGCGTTGGTCGTGCTTCTAAAGCGGACACAAACCCATGTTCCACAATACCGAGGTTCAGCCGTTCAAAGTCTTGTTGCAACTGGCTGCTCATCTCTTCCATACTGGTGGAATTACAATAGCTCTTCCGGCTTAAAGCATCTGCCACGACATTCGCTTTTCCGGGATGGTAGTGGATTCCCATATCATAGTCTTTAATCAATTCCAGCCATCTTCGCTGACGAAGATTTAAGTCCGGTTGGGTGAAGATATACTTCAAACTCTTGTGATCCGTATACACTTCACAACGGTTCCCAATAAGATAATGCCTCCAGATCTTTAGGGCATGTACCACTGCGGCTAATTCCAAGTCGTGAGTGGGATAATTATTTTCATGTGGACGCAGCTGGCGTGAAGCATACGCGACCACTTTGCCTTCTTGCATCAGAACACATCCCAGCCCTTGGCGAGACGCGTCGCAATAAACCTGAAAGTCTTTCGTCTGGTCTGGCAGAATTAAGACTGGTGCCGTTACCAACTTCTTCTTAAGTTCCTCAAAACTTCTGTTGCATTCATCTGACCACTTGAATTTCTCATCCTTTTTCAACAACTGTGTCATTGGCTTGGCAATTTTGGAGAAGTTCTCAATGAACCGACGGTAATAACCCGCGAGTCCTAGAAAACTCCTGATTTGTGAAACCGTGCGTGGAGGCTTCCACTTGGTAACTGACTCCACATTTGACGGATCCACTGCCACTCCTTGAGCTGTTATAATGTGACCCAAGAATTGCACTTCTTTTAGCCAAAAGTCGCACTTGCTGAACTTGGCATACAACTGATGCTCCTTCAATTTCTCGAGCGCTAAGCGAAGATGCTGCTCGTGTTCCTCCTTAGACTTGGAGTAGATGAGTATGTCATCGATAAAGACCACAACAAACTTGTCCAAGAATTCCATAAACACCTTGTTCATCAGGTTCATGAAGAACGCTGGTGCGTTAGTGAGTCCAAAGGACATAACTGTGCACTCGAACAGTCCATACCGAGTGACAAAGGCAGTCTTCGGTATGTCCTCTTCTCGGATCCTCAACTGATGGTAGCCTGATCGCAGGTCTATCTTAGAGAACACTGTTGCTCCTTTTAGTTGATCGAACAAATCATCGATCCTGGGCAACGGGTATTTGTTCTTGATAGTGACATCATTAAGTGCGCGGTAATCGACGCACATCCTCTTGGTCTTGTCCTTCTTCTCCACAAAAATTACCGGAGCACCCCAAGGTGACGTGCTCGGGCGAATGTATCCCTTCTGTAGCTGCTCGTCAACTTGCTTCTTGACTTCTGCCAACTCGTTGGCTCCCATTCTGTAAGGTCTCTTGTGTATCGGAGCGGTTCCCGGTACTAAGTCGATCCGAAATTCGATCTCTCTTTTAGGTGGCATCGTCGTCAGATCGTCCGGAAAGACTTCAGGATACTCTTTTACAATTGGGATATCCTCCAACTTCTTAGGGATTTTCACCACTTCTCTGGTCTGCTCCTCGGTAGCAACCTGATTCAAACTTGTTGCGGGCTTATGTGGTGCCGGAGATCGGAAAGTAATCTTTTCTCCCTTGTCATTGGTTAGAGTGACGGTGCGTCTTGCGCAATCGATCACTCCCCTATGTCTCGTCAGCCAATCCATCCCAAGAATGACATCTAGGCCTTTTGATTCAAGAAGGATAAGGTTGGCTAGAAATTGTGACCTTTGGATCTCTATGGTCACTGAGGGGCAGTAGTGAGCGGTGTTCATGTTGTTACCAGGGGTATGAACCCGCATAGGCACTTTAAGTTCCACTACTGATAACCCATGTGCCCCAACAAAATGCTTGGAAATAAAGGAGTGTGTTGCACCAGAATCAAACAATACTGTAGCAGGAGTTGAGTTGACGGGAAACGTACCCAGTACGACGTCTGGTGCTGCCTGGGCTTCCTCGGCCGAGGCATGATTGACTCGTGCCTGCACGAACTGGGACCTGGCGCGCTTGGGCTTCGGGCACTTGTCGGCGAAATGTCCAGGCTCGCCGCAGTTGAAACACGTCAATGGTTTTCCTCCAGGGTCTCTCCTGGGTTGAGCCGGCTGAGTCGGCTGTGCAGGTGCCATTGGAGGGCGTGGAGCTGGATTGCGATGGTGCTGTCCACCACTATTGTTAGGGCCACTGCTGCTGCTGGAGTGGAAGTTCCCGGAGTTGTATGGCCGGTGCTGGCGGACAATCATGGTGGAGGGTCCACCCTGCTGTCCGGGCACGAAGCGGGGCCTCTGACTGTTGCCCTGGTGTGCCTTGAATTGGGCCGCTTTCCTCTTGCGGTCCATCCTGTTGCGCTGGTCTTCTTGACGAATGGCCTTGTCAACCAACTTCTCAAAGTCAGCGTAATCCCCCGAGATCAGCTGTTGTCAACTCATCGTCCAGGCCGGAAAGAAACTTTTCCTGCCTCTCTGCATCAGTGCGCACATCCTCTGGGGCGTAACGCGCAAGACGGTTGAACTCGTGGAGGTACTCCGTCACTGTCCGGTTACCTTGATGGAGTGACCTGAATTCCCTCTTCTTCTGGGCCACGATGCCGTCAGGAATTTGGGCCTTCCTGAAACTGCGGCAGAATTCCGCCCAGGTGACTTCCATTCCGGGCGGACGGGTGACCAAATAATTATCCCACCATGCTGAGGCGGGACCCTGCAACTGGTGGGTGGCAAAGGCGACCTTCTCTTGGTCATTGCATTGAAGAAGGTTGAGTTTCTTTTCAATGGCATGGAGCCAGTCATTCGCCTCCATGGGGTTGGTGGTGCTTGAGAAGGTGGGCGGTCGCACGCGAAGAAACTCTGGCAGCTTCGACTGGGGTGGTGGAGGAGCATTCTGCTGGTGGTGTTGCTGTTGCTGCTGTTGCATGTGATGCATCATCTGCTGCTGCATCTGCTGGTGCTGCTGCTGCATCTGCTGCATCATGGCAGTCATCATTTGGGTTTGAGCTGCCAACACTTGCGCGATCGTCGGGTTTTCCGGTGGTGGTGGTGGTGGTGCATTGCCGGTGGAACCATTGGCATGAGCCCTTCCTGTGGGCTCCTCGTTGCCGCTGGTGGAGCCGCTGGTTCTGGTGTTCACCATCTGGAGTAGGCCGAACCACAATAGAAGAGAAGAAAAAGAACTGCTTAAGAACTAAACTTTATTTCATTAAAATTAACTGCAATTGTTCTGATCTGAATTAAAAACACTGAAAAGATCAAGCAACATCCTTAATGGGCAGCCATACCAACACATGACATGAACCACCGACTACCCCACAAACAAACAGACCTAACACACAGAAACTAGCAGAAAAACAAACTAAGCAAAACGGTAAAAACTAAGGGTGACGGCTCTAAAACTCCGAGCGGCTCCTACGGTCGGTGGAGTCGAAGTCGCTCTCCTGGTCGTCGCCCTCATCCTCTGAGCGGCTCCTGGAGTCCAACATGTAGGTGTCTCCGCTGGTAGGCTCGGAACTGCTGCCACTGCCGTTGCTGCCACTGGGAGTAGCAGACAACCAACCTCCCTGCCACTGCCTCCCTGGTAGGCCGAGGCTGGAACGAAGGTAAGGAAAGGTGACGAGGATGGAGCTGGAGCTGCTGCGGGCGGTGGGTGCCTGGGCGCCAGCTGGATGCGGACAGGAGCGGTGGTAGTCTTCCTGGCGGTCGTGCGGATCCGCGATCCACCGGGTGCTGGCAATCCCCTCAAGATGGCGTTCTCCCTCTTGAGGCGTGCTACCTCATCCTGTAGGTCCACGACCTGTCTCAGCTTCTGGTCATTCAGGGCCTTCGCAGCCCTGTGGAGGTCGGCGTGCATCCTATCCAAGCCCTTCATCACCGTACTCATGTGCCCGAAGGTGGTGTCGTTCTCCTCCGCGGCTGACTGGTAGGTGCTGCTGTTGGAAGAACTGCCGCGGCGAGGGTGGTAGCGGTATGCTGAGCTGTGGAGAGCATGGTCATGCAGCTCTCGCATCCTGGCCATCATCAGGTAGGCCGCCTCTTGACAGGCGTGCTCATCAGTTCCTCCCGAAGCTGTGACCACCATGTTGGGGAGATTGGTGCCCACGAAACCATGTACCTCCAAGCGGACTCGGTGTGGCAACTCTCCCGTGAGAGGCAGCAGTGTGGTGTACTCTGGGGCTTCTTGATATCCAACTGCTAGGGCCATGCGGGCCAACTCTGCCACGAGACCTTCCATGTTCTGACCGTGGTGCGTCGGGGGATGGCCTGCCATCTATAGAAGACAAAGGAGTGGGAATCAATGCATGCTCAAATCCAAATTAAAATAAACAGCAAAAGACTAGAATAGAAGACACAATAAAGCTGGAATTTTTATGCATAAACTATTTTTGCATGAATACCAATAAAGACACTATCGACTCTAAGCGATAAAATAGCATGAGAAAATAAACATAATAATAGTGGTATTTGGAACAACAATAATATTAGTGACATAAATAAATTTTGCAACCCATAAATCCTATTCCAGACCTAATGCAGCTTTTCCCCAATAATTTCCCAACCAACTGTCGAATAAAGTTCTGATAAACCGAAACCGATTTACCCCAAAAATTTTCAATACTCTACGCCGACGTAAAATTTTTAACAAACGACCCCAAAAAAAATTTTTTTTTAAAACCGGGGAAACCAATCTTTGAAACAACTCCAAATGCGGAAAGGCATATGCATATGAAAGAGTTTCAGAGGGCTCTTAGGGTTTCCAGTTGGCTTGTCCTACGGTCAAGGTCGGCTCTGATACCAACTTGTCACGCCCGGAAATTCACTACCAGAATTTCCGAAACTGAATGTGTATTAAGACCCCTGTCCAGGACCAGCCAGGGTACACAGACGACAATGTTGACATACAGATCCACGTCTTACAAACAGAATAAAAGTCTTACAGAAATGCAGCGGAAAAACGAAAAGGCAAACTAAACTAGAACGGGACTCTTGCAGCGGGCTGGCACCATTCCACAGGCATCCTCGACGGCGGACGAAACCTACTCCTCTGAGAAGCCTCCATCAGACGCATACTCCTCTTCTGGTGTGGGGAAAAATTAAGCAAGGCTGAGTTCTACCCACGGTACTCAACAAGTCATGCCGGAAAAGGAGGCATGATGCAAGATATTCCAAGGGAAGGCAGGGGTTTATTTGCATAAAGTAAGCATTTAAAAACAGTAGTTGAAAGCAGTCGTAAAACGTTGAATTAATTGATCAATATTAAACCATCACTGTCCAACGCTATATCCACGTTGCGACAGGCCCAAACCATCCACCTTTACTAAACCAGTTCCAATAATTCAAGTTATTAAGAAAGTGAGACTAATCACGGTGAATCTGGTTGATCGCCCATAACCGCGGGCATGACTATTCGAATAGTTCTACTCTGATCAGAGGTGTACATCTGTACCCACAAGACACAGCCTCAACATCATGTCAACCATGCGTCGCGATACTGGAAAGTACCCGAATAGAGACTGTGACAGGACCCTTCGCATAACCCCCTCTAACCAGCCGTACCACACCACAGGTTTCGCCCCCACCTTTATATCCAAGGTAGGCAGCCCCCTCTCGTGCCACGGTGAATCCGGCAGCCGATCAACGGGTATGTCCCCCGCCGACCCAACTCCATCACGCCCACCCTCTTCTGGTACGCCAGCCAGAGACAGCTACACTACAAGTCCAGCCGTTGCCCACGCTGGCTTGTGGTACGCACGGTATTTCTTCCAAGGTTTCCCGCGAACCGGTCCTTAATTGCCATGGGTGCTTCCATCAAAACCATGCACCCACAGCCCACCATTAGCATATTTTAGTTAAATATTATTACCATGGTGGCTCCTAAACCAAAGTGTCACCATAGGGACTACATTAATTAATTATTCAAGGTGATCCCCTTTAGTGAGCTAGGTTAGCTAAGCATGGCTAAGCACTCCTAAAATCAGCGAACAATGTATTAATTACCCAAGCTATCAAAGATACAAGATAATCAATATAATTGGCTGAGCACCATAGGTATAATCCCACATGAAATGCCATTGCGAAATAATGCAGTGTTTACGGAAAAATAAGACATTTGTAAATATAGGTACAATATGATCGATGTAAAGCATGACTTGCCTTGCTCCTGAGCTAAGGCTACCTCTGCGACGATCTCGAAATAAGCGGGCGCGTCGAAGGTTTCGGAATCTACGCGACAAACAAAGCAAACAACAATACACGCTATAAGTCTACTGAAATAAAGCACAAAAGTATTTTTAATGGATTCTCTGCATTTTTATGAATTTAATGAAATTTGAATGGACTTAAACGGAGCTCGGATGAATTAGTTATGAATTTTTGAAGTTATCTGTGTTTTTACTAAAACAGAAAAATCCTTAATTAATTTATTGCGCAATTAATCCCAGGGCTGGCGTCAGCGGCGGCGGCGGCGGCCGGTCCACCGTGGACTCGGTCCACGGGACCGTGGCAGCGGGGTGCACCACGTGGCGCACACGTGGCGCCGACGCGGCAGCCACGGGGCAGCCACGTGGGCGGCCACGCGGGACGGAGGAGGACGGCCGAGATCGGCCCGAGTGGCCGATCTAACGGCCCAGGGCGCACGGGCGGCAGGCGGCCGGGGCGGCACGGCCCCGAGCTCGGGCGGCTCGGCCATGGCGCGCGGCGGAGTCCGGCGGCCGGCCAGCGCAGCGGCCGGCGGCGCAAGGGCGCCGGCGCCGTGCGACGGCGCGCGGGACGAAACAAGGGCGGCGCTCGCGCGGGAAGGGGATGGCACGGCCGGGGAAAAAGAGAGGAATGGGAGAAGTGGGAAGATTTCTCACCGGGCTCGGCCGGAGAGGAAGATGACGACGGCGAGGGCGGCGTCCGGTGGCGGAATGGCGGTGCGGAGACACGGCCGAGGGGCGGAGGCGGTCGGTGAGCGCGATGGCGGCGTCGGCGCGGCTCGGGGACGGCGCAAGCGGTGGAGAGCGGCGGCCGGAGACGGCGGAGGCGGCGGCGCACGGGGTCGGTGGTGGCGCGGGCGCTAGGAGGCACGGGAACGGCGGCGGAAATGGGGAAAAAGGGAGAGGGGATAGCGGGGGTGGTTTTTATGGGCGTGGGGAGAAGAGATCGGGGCCGAGGGGCGCGGAATCGGCGGCGGAGTGGGAGAGAGAGGAGAGAGAGAGACGGCCGGGGAAAAAAAGATAGATCCCGCCCTCTCGTGCGGCGGTTGCGGGCGGAGTGGGGCGCGGACGGGCGCGGCCGGGGCGCACGCGCGTGCGGAGCGCGCGGGGCGCGGGGAAGTGGGCGGGAGCGGCGGCGCCGGCGGTTGTTCCCCCCCGGTTTCGCCGGCCGGAGGAGGGAGACGACCCCGACAGGTGGGGCCCACCTGTCGGTGGTCCGGGCCGGGAAGGCCGAACGGGCTGCGCGGCGGGAGCGCGGCACTAACGGGCCTCGGCCTGCGGCCGGCCCGCAAGAGAGGAGGGGCGCGCGCGAGGAAAGAAGGCCGGCTGGGCCGGCCCAGCGGGAGGGGAAAAGGGCGCGCGGCGCGCGGCCGGACTGGGCCGACGGCCCGAAAGGAAGAAGAAGAGGAAAACGAAAAAGAAAAAGAAAAAAAAAGGAAAAGGGATTTTCCTGGGATTAAACAAATTCCGAATTTGATTTTAATTGGTTTAAAATTATTTCCAGGGCTCTGAAAATTCCACTAAAAATCCTGTTAATGTATTTTGACCTGGGGAACTCAAGAAAAATTCCACCTTGCCATTTCCACTTCTTTAATGCATTAATTAATTTGATTTTTTTCTCCAGATTAATTAAACAATTTCTCCGATAAATTATTAAACTCGATTTTTACGATTTAGGAAAACTTCAGGGTGTGACACGTCCCCAGGAAAAAGACTAGCCTCACACTTTCATCGGAAGCTATTAATAAGCATAACCAATGCATAATTATGGATAAAAGAACAGCAAGATACATATTTCATAATAGAGTTCAAGAGCCCATCATACAACACAAAATATAGCAACGGAAGTTTCATAAATTCACATAAGCAAAAGTAAAACCGGTGGTGTGCCAACCATCCCACAAGGGAAACCAACCAGGGCAAGAGCAAAACTGCAACTACTCACTACCCTCGTCACCCTTGGCAGGGTAGTAATAGGGCATATCAACAACGCTGGCATCCTCACCTAAAAATAGCAACATGAGTACGAAAGGTACTCTGCAAGACTTACACCATATATGATAGTACAAAGGAGTATGCAAGTTTCTACATCAATGATAATGGCCAAATGGTTTAGATTTTGCATAAAGCTAATTTTGTTGAGTAAATAGTATGTTTAAATTATAAGCATTTCTAAAACACTATAATCTGAAATTTTGGACATCAAGCATGAAAATCTAAAATTGAATTGTAAATAAACATAACTGGTGTTCTAAACATCCATGGGCCACCATTGCCCAAATAATTGTTTACCACATATCCATCACCCATCCATGACTAAACCAAGCCGTAATATCACCCAAATTTGATGCTAACATGAATGAGGCACACCTCAAGCGTCATCTGTAACCGTGGACACGACTATTCGAATAGTTTTTACTCTGATCAGAGGGGTACAACTTTACCCACACAAAATGAACAAGGATCAAATGCTTCAAACGCACATAGGTGTGACCTACAAGTGATACAAGCTCATAACATGTCCTTTCCTAGCTACACCCCAACCACCTAAACCACGCCTAGACCCCCGACGGCTTAGCCACGTGCATGTGATGTGGCTAAGGCGGGCTCACCATCACGGGAGAAATGCCTTGCCAAAACCAAGCACACCTGGGGCACTCCAAAAAAAAAATCACCCTCACGAATGACCAGCAATGCGTAGATGATCACAGTGCAACATAGTACTAAGACAAGCCAGTCCCAAATAAGGCATGTGGAAGTACGTATGGTGCTTGAATAGACGTCAACATGTCCGGTCCTTAATAACTCAGACGAGGGTACTTCCATCAGGGAAAACCCATCCCATCATCGCCCTATCACCCGTCCAATTTAAAGCATGTTTCCATATTAATCATTTAGTAAAGTAATCAGATTTTATGCCCATAATCACAGGTGGTGAATAAGTTCAATCGATGGCTCCATCCATCGAGTTTGAACAACACTAGACCTAAGCATGCTAAACATCAGTAAAACAATAAAACATTCCCAAGTACTTTCATCCAGGGGCTACAAGGATAAATGATAACAATGAAGCAAGAAAGGCTATGCAGCAATTAGGTTATAAACAACTCTAACCAATACTGATAATTTTGGAGTAAATCAACACATGCATATATATTGTTTCACAATCAAATCTTTTTTTCAAAAAGAAAAATATGGGTTCTATATGCTTAGATTCTTGCCTTGCTGCTGTGAGTAATCACATTCAATCTCAGGTTCTTGCTCCACGTACTCCGAAATGTCTTCCCAGCGGCCGGTAGGAAGATGAGGGCGAGGAGGACGAGGAGGAGTTCTCCCACTCTGGTTTCTTGGCTCTGGGTGAAGCGTGTGAGCAGGGAGAGCAGCTGGGTGAGTTGGAGTCAAAGGAAGAAGAGAGAAGCGGTGCCATGACATGAGGTACATGTCGGCATCTCTCTTTGCATGTCTCTTGTGGGTCCCACACAATTTTTGTGTGCACCAAGGGTGGAGCTAGCACAGGGACAATGACAGGTGGGCCTAGGATGTGGTGGTCTATGCATTTGAGTGGGAGATGGGTGAGGAACAGTGGTAACAATATAATGCTACTATTTTCAGGAATTTCCAGGAATTTTCTTTCTTCCTGTCTTAGTTAAATAGTTTGAACTAGTTAAAAGAATGCCAAAATTATGTGTCCTGGTGTGGATATACCCTGAGTTATCTAGTTTCCATTTTTCAAAGTTTAACTCAAAATTTCAAAATATTTTAATTCTGGCAAAAAGGTGAAAAGGGGTATGCCGAGATCTAAATTGAATTTTAAATTGAATTTTAAGGAGGTCAAAACTAACTGCAAATATTCTAAAAAAAATATATAGTCATGGTAAATAATCTAATATTTAAATAAATTATTAAACCTATACCCCTTTGTTCAATGCACGAATAGATGATACTTCAATTTGCCGAATAATGTTTTATTTTGCTCCAAAATTTATTTGAATGTAGAAGCCAATGCAAAAAATATTAAATATAAAACCTACTAAAATAGATAAGTAATCCTAAATACCTTGTATCAAAACTAGGGTTATGACTGCTCTTCCCCCCTTAAATAGAATCTCGCCTTCGAGATTGCAACGGGTCAGTGAAAAGATAAGGATAAGCATCACGAAGATGATCTTTGCATTCCCATGTGGCTTCATCCAGGATGTGATTACTCCACTGGACCTTAGAGAATTTGATGGTGCGCCTTCTAGTCGTGTGCTCTGCTTGGTCAAGAATACGAATTTGATGCTCTCGATAGGAAAGAATAGGTTGTAGATCAAGATTTTCCAACTTGGTTTCTTCGGTGGGAACTCGAAGGCATTGCTTCAATGGTGAGATGTAAAAAACATTGTGGAATTCTAAGAGTGATGATGGAAGATCCAACTTGTAGGCAACAACTCCTCACTTTGCAAGAATGCAGAAAGGACCGGTGTAGCGAGGCGCTAATATTCCCTTCACTCCAAAACGATGTGTGGATTTGAACGGAGTGACTTTGAGATAGACTTGGTCATCAACATTGAAGCTCAAATCTCATCGACGGCGGTCGGCATAACTCTTTTGCCACGATTGGGCCGTCTGCAAGTGCTCACAAATTACTTGCACTTGCTCCTCAGATTCCATAACCAAATCCAGACCAAATAATGGTCTCTTCCCAGACTCGGACCAGTTAAGAGGTGTTCTACATCTTGTTCCATATAAGGCCTCAAAAGGTAACATTTTAAGGCTTGATTGATAACTATTGTTATATAAGAATTCTGCGAATGGAAGACATCTTTCCCAATTTTTGCCATATTCAAAGACATATGCCCTCAACATATCCTCAAGAATTTGATTCACTCTTTCAGTTTGACTTCGGGTTGTGGATGATAAGTGGTGCTAAAAGAGAGTTTAGTGCCCATGGCTTCATTGAGACTTTTCCAAAAATGAGAGGTAAATTGAGGGCCTCGATTTGAAATGATCTTTGTTGGGACACCATGAAGACAAATGATGCGAGGGAGATATAGTTCTGCCAATTTGCTTACTCTATCTGTGGAGTGGACAGGAAGGAAATGAGCTGATTTTGTGAGGCGATCAACAATTACCCAGATCGAGTCATTCCCTTTTTGTATGGAGCGTAGACTGGTGATAAAATCCATACCGATCTCCCCCACTTCCACAACGGAATGGGAAAGGGTTGGAGTCTACCCGCTGGTCGTAGGTGTTCAGCTTTAACCCTTTGGCAAGTATCACATTCGGCAACATACTAAGCAATTTCCCGCTTCATTCGGGTCCACCAAAGTTTTTCCTGAAGATCATGGTACATCTTTGTACTCCCTGGATGGATGGAGAACGGAGAGTTGTGAGCTTCACCAAGGATGAGTTCTTTTAACTTCCGGTTATTGGGTACAACCAATCGCTTTCCAAACCATAGGACACCATCTGTGACCTCGTAGAAATAATTTGCTTTGTCTTCGACCATTTTGGCTCGAATTCGAGCCATGCCCTTGTTATTCTTTTGGGCTTCTTTGATCTGGTCAGAGAGGGTAGGTTTTAACTCTAGAGCAGCAAGGAAACCTTGTGGTACCATCTCTAATCCGAGATTTAGAATATCAGAATATTGGGTCTCCAATCGGGGTGTTACCGACAAGCAATTGCATTGTGGTTTTCGGCTCAATGCATCGGCGACAACATTAGCCTTCCCCGGGTGACAATGCAGACCCATGTCATAATCTTTGGTAAGTTCTAACCATCTTCTTTGTCTAAGGTTTAGATCTGATTGGGTGAAGATATATTTGAGGCTTTTGTGGTAGGTGTAGATTTCACATCTATTGCCGATAAGAAAATGCCGCCAAATTTTAAGAGCATGGACAACAGTGGCAAGTTCTAAGTCATGAGTTGGATAATTCATCTGATGAGGCCTCAATTATCGTGATGCATACGCTACAGCTCGTCCTTCTTGCATAAGCATGCAACCAAGTCCCTGACGGGATGCATCACAATAAATATCAAAGCTCTTGTGGATGTTGGGTAAGGTGAGGACAAGAGTGGTGGTTAACTTTTCTTTTAAGATTTTGAAACTTGCTTCACATTCATCTGACCACACATACTTCTTGTTCTTCTTTAACAATTGGGTCATAGGTTGAGCAATTTTGGAGAAATTCTTGATGAACTGGCGGTAGTATCCAGCTAGGCCAAGAAAACTCCGGATGTCAGTGGGATTTTGGGGCTATTTCCAATCTAGCACCTTTTGTACATTACTAGGATCAACAGAAACTCCACCTTCGGATAGTACATGACCAAGAAAACCTACTTCTTTCAGCCAAAATTCACACTTGCTAAATTTGGCATAAAGACGGTGCTCGCGTAATTTTTCCAAGACTAGACAAAGGTGTTTTTCAAGCTCCTCTTTGGATTTGGAAAAGATGAGAATATCATCAATGAAGATGACCATAAACTCATCAAGATACTCCATGAAAACTGAATTCATTAAATTCATGTAGTAGGTAGGTGCATTTGTCAAACAAAAGGACATGACAGTATACTCATACAAGCCATAGCAAGTAGAGAAGGCTGTGTTTGGAATGTCCTCTGATCTGACTTTCATTTGATGGTAGCCCAATCTCAGGTCGATCTTGGAGAATACATGGGCTCCGGTTAATTGGTCGAAGAGATCGTCAATTCGGGGAAGTGGATACTTGTTCTTGATAGTGACTTCATTCAACGGACAATAATCAACACACATCCGCAAACTCTCATCTTTCTTCTTTACAAACAGAACCGGGCATCCCCAAGGTGACGAGCTTGGTCGAATGAAACCTTTAGCTTTTAGCTCTGAGCGTTGTTTCTTCAATTCTTCTAACTCATTTGGAGCCATACGGTAGGGTTGTTTTGATGTCGGGGCCGTTCCAGGTAGCAGGTCAATGACAAATTCAAGTTCTTGGTCAGGTGGCATACCTGGTAATTCCTCCAAAAAGACATATGAGTATTCACACACCACTGGTACAACAGCAAGCTTAGTGGTCATGATACCCGAGAGGGAATTGAGTTGAGGTGGATGCTCATTTAGAACAAGAGTGACATCCTCATTTTTGTGCAGCCAATCCATGACTAAGATGACATATAAACCCTTGGTGTGAAGAATAAACCCTTGGTGTGAAGAATAATTAAGTCGGCACTAAACCCTACCCTGTGAACAACAATTTTGGTGTCTCGACAAATATATTCAGCTCTTATTTCAGAACCCGGTCTTTCAACTAGTAGAGGTGGATGTAAATTGCTAATTGTAAACCCACGAACTGAAGCAAAACCCTTTGTGACAAAATAATGTGTAGCCCCCCATAATCAAATAATACACTAGCTAGATGAGAGTTGACAAGTAACGTACCGACAAGAAAGTCCGGTGCGTTGCATGCTTCTTCGGCAGTGACATGGTTCACTCTACCCTTGTTTGAAACTTGCTGGCCCTGAGGAGCTGACTTTGGAGGTTGATTGGGATGCATCGGTGCTAGTCTTGTAGCATTGGATGGTGCACCATGGCCGCGGTTTGGGCACTTGTTAGAATAATGCCCCGGCCGCCCGCAAGTGTAGCAATTGACATTCAGACGATACAAGGGGTGATTTGATGGCTGATTTCTACCCATGGGAGGTGGGAACCACTGCTGTGGTGGGCACTGCACATAAACATATTGACGAGGTGGTGGAGGAGCTTGGAAACGCTGAGGGGGCTGCTGCCATGTGCGGGGTTTTTGCGAACCACCGGAGGCTGAAATTTGTGCAGCTCTCTTGCGTTTACGCTCGTTCTCCAGCTTTTTCATCTTGCTTTCTACAACCACGGACCTTTTGGAAAGGTCTTGGAAATTGGGGAAAACATGAGCAGCGAGCTCAAGTTGCATCTCCGCCGACAACCCATTGATAAAATGATTTTGCTTGCGGGTATCGGTATTGACATAGTCCGGAGTATAATGAGCCAAGTGATTGAACTCATGAAGGTACTCCATGACGGACTTGCAGTCTTGAGTGAGAGCAAGGAACTCGTGTTGCTTGAGGTCCATGAAGCCTTTCGGAATGTGTGCCACATGAAAAGCATCGCGGAACTCAGCCCACGTGACCGCATGACCGGCGGGCTGCATGGCGAGAAAATTTTCCCACCACGCACCTGATGCTCCTTGGAGTTACTCAGCTGCCATGTTGGTCTTCTCGGCATCAGGACAGCAAGCAAGAGTAAGCTTCCACTCAATGGTACGAAGCTAGTCATCCGCATCGAGAGGATCGTTAGAGCGAGTGAATACCGGGGGCTGAGTATGTTGAAAATCAGCAAGCCCACCGGCAGCTTGGTGACCGCCTCCGACCGTGGCTTGAGCAAAATGTGCAGCAGCAGCGGCAGTGCTAGTTGCGATCTGCTGGAGTGTGACATTCTGATCTTGATGGTTGTGCTCCACAGCCATCAAGACATCAGCCATGATGGGTGGAGGTGGTGGCTCATCACCATGGCTACGGGAACCCTCCAGAACATCATGGGATTGAGAGCGAGTGTTGGGACGATTCATCCTATGGACACATAGAGGTTAGAGGCCATTAGTGATGGAGAACAAGTGAGATGCGATACGGTCTTGCAGCGTCCGGGCGGCGTAGCGAGTATCATCTTCTGTCTTGATAGCTTGGTCTTGGGCTGCTGCCGACGTACTAGCTCCATCCCCAGGGCTCGGCATTATCACCTTGGATTTCTGAATGAGAGTGCCTTGCCGAGTCCTAGAATATGTCTGCAAGTATATATTCTGGAATTGCTCGACCAGTTTTGCCATCTCGGCCTTTTGCTCGTCATTGAGCTGAATAGCGGTGACCGAGACGACGTTTTCCTCAGAAATTTCGCTCTGCTTCGACATCTTAATGTGAGTTTGTTGCTGGTGTGAAGCTTGTGTTCTTCTTAGTCCCACCAGGCGTGCCAAAAACGTGTTGGCGCAGAATTTCAACCCGCCAGATGTCAAAATAGGTTCCACGTTTCCACGGCGGCCTGGGAGATCTGTTTAGCTCTAGTGCAGGTCCAATGGCTTGCCTAGGTGTTTTTAGGGCGTGCCAGTTGATTTTAGGTACAAATAAACCAAGTTAGTAAATGATGGCTGATCGACCGATAGGCCGACGTCACATCGTGGGGGCCTAACCGGTAGAGCGAAGCTGTATAGGCCTACTTGACGTTATAATGAAATAAGATTAAAATACAGATCTAATCCCATCGGCCTCCATCAACATGTTGATACTGATCTGATGGTATCGGCCGATGAGGGATATAAAAGATAAATACACTAGCTAATACTCTAATGCAAACCTATATGAATCAATCGGCCAATATAAATATACTGATCACAGAAGAGTCTTAAGATCAATCTGTAACAAATATACTTATATCCGTCGATCCACTCATACAAGTGAAAAATACATATAAAAACATAAAGTAATCACATGTATTAGATAAGACCGGCTGAAACCCCGGTACTATCCTTAATTACGATCGAAAACAAGCTTCGAGTTGGATCTCAAAACAGGACTAAGATCGATAGCAACTCAAAGTGTGAATTGAGAACTAACACAAATAAAATCAAGCTGTTGATCGTTTTTAGGGATGGTAAATGCTTTGAAGGATCTAGATAAGCAAAATAATTAGACCATCATCGGCAACAAACCCTAAAATGAGCTCATCGCTGGTGAGGCATAATTAAGAAGCTGTACCAAGATCATCCAAGACATGATAAATGACGATCGCATCATCAGGGCTTAATGTGTCTAAAATGACACGTTAGCCCCGACGATGTAGATCGTCGGGTACGAGTTCTTACCTCTGCTCTAGGGAAGCAAGAACTCGCCGAAAGTTAACCTCTTGCAAGGGTGTCAATGCGCCGAAAGTAGATTATAATTGTAGTGTTTGTTGTTGAATTGAGAGAGAGTTTCTATGTACAAACTACCGGGATATTTATACGCGTGATTTACAACATTATCTGGATAGGAGACAATTTTATCTCTAACTAACAAACAAGTCCTTATGGCAAACTCTTGCCATAGATTAGACCGAATCTATTCTAACCTCCTAATTAAGAGATATGATTGCCTAAAATCGGGCCTTATCCCTATTTGGCAATCTCCTTTGAAGCTTAACTCAAGCCCAAACCGAGCCCACGTTGCCTCCATCAGCTTCCTGCCTCCATCAGCCGATGGCTGCATTGAACCCGCATCGGCCGATACTGTCCTTCTGCTGATGCTCCACCTGGTCCAATGCACCGCTGAGTCCGATATGGAACTCGGTCCGACTCTGGCTTGGTCCGATAATATAACCGATTCGACTCACATTGCTCTTCCTTCTCTGCATCGGTTTTCTTTTTCCTCTCCGAGTAGATTATGAAAATCTGCTGTTAACAGTGCTGCTGCATGACTGCCATATATTCCCAAGTGAATGTCCTGCAATAACCGCCGACCTTCCTCAGGAGTAAAACATCTTAACAAAACACCAGATGGGTTTCGCTTGTATAACTTGAAATCTACCATGATGTAACCTTCGCTACGACATGGAACTCGTTCAGCTTCGTCTCAATCAGGAGGCAACTCCTCCCGAGTCAAAAACTTGATGAAAGGCATCCTCCAGTCGGTATCAAGCATGAAAATTTGTTTATGAACATCGTCTTCAACGATCTGTTTTTTAACAGTCGGCTCATGAAGGCGTTCAACAAAAACATAGTTGGAGCTACCTCCCGCTTGGATCCAAATTGAGCTAACTCATCAGCAGCTTCATTGTTATGCCTCAGAACATAAGATTGAGCTAACTCATTAGCAGCTTCATTGAGCTAACTCATCAGCAGCCATATTGTCATTTAAACAGGACCAATCCTTCATGATTTGATTCACTACCAACTGAAAATCTCCTTGTACAATCATATGCCATATTCTGTGTGACACAGCAAGACGCAAGCCATGGAGCAAAGCTTCGTACTCGGCTACATTATGTGATGCTGGGAAGTGAACCTGAAGAACATATTGCAATCTCTCTCCAGTCGGGGAAATGAGAACGACTCCAGCTCCCGTACCAGTGACCCTTTTAGATCCATCGAAATACAAAGTCCAATATTCCAGCTTTTCCATAGGTACATCTCCTTGACACTCGGTCCACTCGGCAATGAAGTCGGCCATAACCTAAGACTTAATTGATATCCGTGCCTTAAAAGCAATGTCTAGCGCCACCAACTCCAAAGCTCGATTGTGAAGAACATCGTCGAGTGGAAACAATGTAACTACCATAACCGAGTGATTCTCGCTAACGAAGTAAATCGGCCTCTAGACCTTCTGGACTCGGCCTTTCTCTTCTCGTTCAACAACCAAAACTGTGCTAACCACCTGAAAAGTAGTTGACACATAAAGTAATAAGGGCTCTTGCGGATGTGGCGAAGCCAACACCGGCGGTGTTGTGAGAAAATCATTGAAGTCCTCAAAAGCATCATGCGCTTCAGGAGTCCATTGGAACTTATCCGTCTTCTTGAGCAACTTGAAGAAAGGCATGCCTCGCTCCCTGAGTTTAGAAACAAATTGGCTTAAAGCTGCCATGCACCCGGTAAGTTTTTGAACGTCTTTCTGAGTACTCGGCGGCTTCATATTCCATATAGCATTGATCTTCTCCGGGTTGGCTTCAATGCCTCGATGAGACACCATGAAACCAAGCAGCTTCCCTAATGGTACTCCGAAGGTGCATTTTTCTGGGTTCAACATCATCCTGAAGGCCCAAATATTGTGTAAAGTCTCCTCTAAGTCGGCGATCATATCCTCCTTTTGCTTAGTCTTGATTACAACATCATCAACATAGGCCTCCACGTTTTGCCCGTGTTGAGTCTGCAAGCATCTTTGAATCATCCATTGATATGTAGCTCCTGCATTCTTAAGACCGAACGACATCGTGATATAGCAGTAGGCTCCAAACGGGGTGATAAATGAAGTCGGATTCTTTTAGGCTGATTTGATGGTACCCTGAGTAACAATCAAGAAATCTTAAAAGCTCGTAGCCGGCTGTTGAATCGACGACTTGGTCAATGCGAGGTAAACTGAACGGATCTTTGGGGCAAGACTTGTTGAGATCTATGTAATCGATGCACATGCGTCATTATCCTGTCTTCTTCCGAACCAGAACTGGGTTGGCCAACCAGTCGGGGTAGTAAAACTTCCTTGATAAATCCCGCCGCCAAAAGCTTAGCAAGCTCCTCATTGATGGCATCTCTCCGATCTTGCGCGAAGCGGCGAAGTCACTGCTTGATAGGTTTCACGTCCTCTTTAACATTTAATGAGTGCTCAATCAGCTCTCTCAGAATACCGGACATGCTTCCACGTAAATATATCTTTATTAGCCTAAAGAAAGGTGATGAGCGTGCTTTCTGATTTACAATCTAACTCGGCACCTATTACAGCTGTTTTGGAGGGCCTAGAAGGGTCGAGTGGAGTCTTCTTGGTTTTAGTGTCGCCCTCTCCCGACTTGGTCAACTTTCTTGCTGGGATTTCGCCTTCTTCAGATGTTGATGCAGCCCATCGAACTTCCTGAGATTGTGCCATGTCGCAGCTTTCCTTGTCACAGGTGAAGGCTTGCTTGATGTTGCTACGTAGGGAAATAACGCCGCGTGGTCATGGCATCTTCATCATCAAATAGGTGTAATGTGGTACTACCATGAATTTGGCCAGAGCTGGTCTTCCGAGGATAGCATGGTAAGCTGCTTCAAAGTTGGCAACCTTGAAGCAGACGTTTTTCGTGGGAAAATTTTTCCGAGTGCCAAAGGTGACTAGGAGAGTGATATGCCCGAGTGGAGTAGATGACAACCCTTGAATAAATCCATGAAACGGGGCTAAACATGGTTTTAACTCGGACCTTGGGATCTGCATCTCGTCCAATGTCTTGGCGAAGAGGATATTAAGGGTACTACCACCGTCGATAAGAACACGCTTGAGCTTGACATTACGAACAACCGGGTCTAGTACCAGGGGGTACCGCCCCAGGTGAACCACTCGATCAGGGTGATCCGAGCAGTTGAACGCAATAGCCCCTTCTGATCATCGTAGATATTGTGGAACTTTGGCTGCACTGCGTTAATCTCTCTGTCCGTTATCTTCTGCTCTCGCTTTGACTCGTAGGCAACTGACCCTCCGAAGATGTGATTGAACTTGGCCCTGGGTCTTGGAAAGGTTGTCGGCCGCTGTATTTGTCTTTCTTTTTATGCCCTGAAGTCCTGACACCATTAGATGGCTTCTGGAGCTAGGACGCATATTGTTCGGCGAATTGCTTATAGATGAAACAGTCCTTGGCTGCATGCTTGTGCTTTGGATGTTGTGTGCATTGAGCGATCATGATCTTGTCGTAGGCGGTGACGCGTGGATGTTGCTGGTGGTAATTTGAAGTTGCAGCCACCAGATCCTCGGGCTTGTGCTTGTGATCTTTTTGTCCCCCGTTGCTGCTAACGTTGCCATTCTCCTTCTTGGGTCGCCAGCTGCTTTCCGCTTGCTTCTCTTGATGTGATGCTTTGACAGCATCATCCGATTTGGCATAGGAGTTGGTTGTCTTGAACATCTTCTTGACTTTTCTTGAAGGTTTACGCCCTAATTTGTCGATAAGAAGCTCGTTCTAGTCGCTCTTATGAAAAGCTGCTATGATGATGTCGTCAGTGATATCCGGGATTTTGTTTCGCTTCTCCGAGAAACACCAAATGTAATCTTTTAAGGACTTGTCGGGCTTCTGGATTACGTTGTAGAGGTCAAAATGAGTTCTGGGCCTTTCGAAAGTGCCCTGGAAATTGGCGATGAAGTATTCCTGATGTTTGCTCCAAAAGTAGATTGAGCCCCTTGGTAGCGAGCCAATTTCGGGCTGAGTCGGCGAGTGCCACAGGCAAATAGTTAGCCATGGTCTTGTTATCTCCTCTTGCTGCGCGAATTGCGAGGGTGTAGATGGTCAACCATGACTCGGGGTCGGTTTTGCCGTCGTATTTTTCAATCCTAGTGGGCTTGAAATCACTCGGCCAATTCACTCGACGCAGGTCCTGAGTGAAAGCGGGTACTCCTTCGTCGCTGTTGTTGGGTGAATGTTTTCGTTCTTCCTAGTGAGCATGGTTGCGCTCGCGGTAGCGCTGGTCCAGTACATCCCTCAAATCACTTGGCGTAGGCTTCCGATAACCACTTTGATGACTGGAGTTATTGTTGTAGCGAATCCGATCATGGACTGGTGGTTGGTGGTGACGTTTTTCACGAGTGTCTGTCGACTGGTCTTGACGCTTCCAATCTTCGTGATGACGGTGTTCATTGGATTTTCCATGGGTCTTGCCGTGTTCAGACCTTCGATAATCCTTAGAACTCAGCGGTGGTAGGCGATTGCCATCAGGTGTTTTCGCAATGGACTCGATGAACCCCCGACTAGTTTCAAGGCCGAGTGGAGCAGTAGCCGCGACCATGGTTTTCACTTTGTCTAGTATTGGAATCATGATGGTGTCGATGAGGGTAAGGGCAGCGACTGCGTTCTGTTGGGGTGTGAGAAAAACGTTGGTGTTGTCGACTTGGGTCTAAAGTATGGCATCGCGGGCGGTATGCTCGGCTACTACCAGATCTCGTTTCCTCCTGTCGTCGTCCTCCTTGCGCTTGTGTTCTCATCCTTGCGCTTGCGTTCCTCTTCGAACTTGGCTCATTCTATTCCGCAACCCTCAGGGCAATGGTCAAGTCAGTTTCTCTTGCACCAGCAATGAAAACACCGAAGAAGAGCAGAGTGTAGTTATCATCGAAGTCGAAGCTGAAGTGCTTGGTGGAGATGTCGTCGAAATCGTCAAAGTCGGAAGAGCTGATGTAGTCGGCGATCTCGGTAGATGAGCAGGATCCAAGTGGTTGAAGCATGACGCCGATCTTCCTGGAGCTTGAACCTGTTGACTTGCTAGAGAAGTCACGTTCAGGAGTTGATGTAGAAGATTCTCCCAATTGGTTTGAAGCTGACTCGGAAGAGAAAAGATTGAAGTAAGTCCTAGCGGCGTTTGGTAACCCAAACGGTACCGAGAAGTTTTCTCTTCCTGATTGGTTTGAATCCAAGTCGAGAAGAGAGATCTTGCCAAAGCTTTCGGTCATGAAGTCGAGGCTGCCGAAACGGTACGCTTGCCCTGGGGGAAAGCGAAGTCGTTGATGCTCAATGTAGATCCCATCGTGTTTGTCGGCGAAAAACTTAACGCTGCCCCTACCTGACGCGCTAATTATCTAAACCTTAATTCGGCAATGAGAAAAGGGGTAGCGTATAAGTGCGAAACATGATGGGTTATGAGACAAAAGTTTATACATAATCATCATACAAAACCTATCCCCTATAACTAGTCGGATAGATCAGTCGTGTGGGTATATGATACCCATAATCTCCATATTTCCTCGCCATGCATAATCATAAGGCCATATGCGCAGCAGTGTTGTCTATACCGAGTCAGATTCATGCAACTACCGCCCGAGCCGACAAGCATACAGGCAGCTAGCTGATCGAAGAGCAGAGATGTCTCATTAAAAAAGAGGATGGAGGAAAGCGTATATAAGATCCCTGCAGTAGTAAAGCAATTAATAGCACATGCACATGGATCAATATTGCTCTGCCCACGTGGATCAATCTACAGATTAGTGTCAAGCGCAGATAGATTAAAATCATCGTCACCAAGAGCATGCACGCAATGGTTGAACTTCCCCAAGTCAGGAAGATGCGAAGCCATCAGATTCGCTCGCCACTACCGATGCAATAATACAATTCTTTATTTCCATCAGTATTACCATCGGCCGAGTACGACCTCAACTGTTGGTAAGATTACTGCTGAGACACCGCGAAAAAAAAAAGGCACCAGGACACAAATCAACGTACTTGGTAATATCATTGAGTTCAATAGCTTCAATCTCCGACGTCTATTGCTGAGATCGAGGTGAAGCTGTTGGCGTCTTCGCCATTGCCGACTGCTTTGTCTTCACCTTCCACTGTTGCCGACTGCTTTGTCTTCATCTTCAGCCACCTCAGTTGCAGCTGACTTGTGTCCTCACCTTTACGGCTATGCGATGCTGTCACCACTGGACGTCTTTGCCTTCATCGCTAGCAGCCTTCATTGTCGCCAACTGACGTCCTCGCTTTCACGGTTGGTGAACTCAGGGACGGAGCTAGAGCCAAATGGAGAGAGGTGCCACATGTTTGCTTTACTCTGTATTGGACCAAATTAAAGCTGATGCGAATGCCTAAGTTTGCACTGAGGGGTGCACATATGGTAAAAATAGACGAACTATAGCTAAGAAATTTTTTTGACCGGGTTCTTGGGTACCCCCATCTCAACATGTAGCTTCGCCCCTGGGTGGACTCCGCCGGCTTGCCTCTGGTACCTTTGCCGCTACGGTTGGTGGATTCCGCCACCGTTGCTAGATGACTTCGTCTTCACTGCCAGCCACCTTCGCTACCTTCGACTAGTGTTTTCGCCTTCATGGCTGGCCTATTACGCTGTATTTGATGAGCGTCTTCATCTTCAACGCGGGCCACCTTATCTGCTTTCACGGTTGGTGTCTTCGTCACCATTGATGGACGACCTTGTCCTCACATCGACCACCTCTGCCGTCACCAAGGAGAATACAAAAAGCTAAGTCATTGTTAATTTTCTTCTTTATATGATATTTTTATTTTTTTCTGTCTCACTACATCAACTGATTCTCCGTTGAGTAGTGAGTCGGGGGCTACATATGTTATATCATATTTTTGCAATAATTTTTATAATGTTTATCTCGATTGCTTGCGAATAAATCCGTGTAAAAAAAGTGCCGAGCAGTGAAGTTCTATTTTCCGTTGCTTCTCGTTTGGTGTGTCGACAGATGGTTGCCATGAGCCGGTTCCTAGCACCCGGGTGTTTATCGGGTACAATTTATAACGCAAGTTGCTAAGTACTACTCGGAAAAAAATCAAAAGCATAAAGATAAAGTAATGTGTTTTCTGTTCTTAACAAGGCAAAAGTATCCAAGTAGCACAAATTCTAATTCATGAATTTTTGCTCCATGAAAGACGAACTCATGTCACTCATACGCATGTTTGGGAAGAGCCATGAGCCGATTCCTGGTGTTGTGGGGTTATGACTAGTTGGGTAGAGTGTTTAAACGTAAGGAATCAACTACTCGGCAAAATTAAAATCGATAAGAGGAGAAATACATATTTATAAATACTGTAAAATGCTTGACCTTTTCTTGAGTATTATGTTTTAAATTAGATACTACTCATCCTACATATTTATACTGCAGGGCTTAGATATGGATATGCGTATCAAGAATTCATGGCCATAAGCCATCTCCTATGCACAAAGAATGAACCCAGTCAGTATGCCCCACGAGGGTCTATGCTAGTCGTCGTCACGATTGGTGCATGATGTGCGCGAGGGTGTTCCGATATTTCGATGAGAGGGTAAGTCGATTGAATGGAGCGACGTTGGCGATCCGACTACAACTATCCAGGGACGTTGCGCCTTAGCAATCGTTACACCAACTCCAAAGGAAGTCGTGAATCTCGACGAATGTACGGTCAGCCCAACCACGAGGGTATTTATTCCTGCAAGCAATTGAGAAATAGTAAGAACAAGATAAATAAGCAACTCAATTTGCGAAATAAAGATATAGGATTGAAGCAACAAAAATATCATAGGTGAGGTTCTGTAACGAGCAAACTGGCAATCTAATCGATCACAAGATTACACAGCAAAGTAGCGAAGCTAAACTTTAATTTAAACAAAACCCGAGTTGATCTATGATGAATAAGGTAAGTATATAGATGAGACGACAAGTTGGAGTCGTCCTCTTATTCTAAAACACGTCCCTAACGGACTAAACTTAATACATAGCCCATTGGCCCCAAATAAGATGACGTAGCAAGTTGGACAGAAAAAGGTCTCTATAGTAAAATGATGACTGCGGCCTCTCCAGAATAGATATGGACATGAGGCCGGATCCATTTGAAAGTTGACTTGATAAGCATTCCATGAAGTAGTTGCACGCCCAAAACTGAGTCCGTATGAAGTCGTGGCGGTCGTCATAATTCGGTGTTGTTTTGTAGTCCAAATCCAGCCCGCGCGAATATGTTTCCTTTTGGGTCCTATCCATCATTTCTAACCAAAACAAGAGTGCAAACATTTTCATGGTCTAAATAAAATGGATAAGAAGATAAGAATGAACTCACCTGGTAGTTTATTTGGTGTGCACGAGCGCGAGTAATCTGACCAGAAATCTGTTGTCATTGTGTAGATGCGGATGTATCGATCGCATTGATGTCCTCATCATCTTTTCCTACTTGCATTTGAGTCCTCCTCGACTCAATCTCATCTTCCTCTCCCAAGTATGGCTTTAAATCATGTGGATTTAAGCGTGACTTAGCCTTTTGACATGTAGTGCTACGAGCAACAAATCTCTCCACGTCTCTTCTCATCTTTGGCCAAAAGAAATGACCAGCAAATATGTCCTCCGTTTTCTTGGCTCCAAAATGCCCCATCAAACCACCTCCATGCGCTTCCTACAACAACAACAAGCAAACGGACCTAGCTAGAATCAATAGCTTGTTAGCTCTAAAAACAAACCCATCATTGAAGACGAATTTGTTCCATGTCTTTGAAATCGTCATCATACATATATTGGTTTTTAATTGTTTCTAAGTCAAAGATTTTGTAATCAAGTTATGTCAACAAAGTATATCTTCTAGACAAAGCGTCAGCAATGATCTCCTTCCCTTTCTTGGATTTGATAACATAAGGAAAAGATTCAATAAATTCGACCCATTTAGCATGTCTACGGTTCAATTTTTCTTGACTACGAATATGCTTCAAAGATTCATAATCAGAATGTATGACAAATTCCTTGGGCCACAAATAATGCTACCATGTTTCTAAAGTTCTCACAAGAGCATACAATTCTTTATCATAAGTAAAATAGTTTAGAACAGGCCCACTCAATTTTTCACTAAAATATGCAATAGATTTTCCTTCTTCTAACAAAACACCGCCCAATCCAATCCTACTAGTATCACATTCAAGTTCAAAAGTCATGTTAAAATCAGAAAGTTGGAGGAGGGGTGCATGTGTCAACTTATCTTTCAACATGTTGAACGCATTCTCTTGTATTGTGCCCCAAGTAAAAGGCACTCCCTTCTTTGTAAGCTCATTCAATGGTGCTGCAATGGTACTGAAATCTCGCACAAAGAGACGATAAAATCTCGTGAGTTCGACAAAGCTCCGCATCTGTGTGACCGTTTTAGGAGTCGGCCAACTCTAAATTGCCTCAATCTTGGTTTGATCAACCTCAATTCCCTGCGAAGTCACAACATCGCTAAGAAACGAGACTCGATCGGTGCAGAAACTGCACTTCTCAAGGTTATCAAACAAACGTGCATCATGCAAAGCATTAAAAACAACACGTAAATGTTCAAGATGTTCCTCTAAAGATTTGCTATAAATCAGAATATTATCAAAGTATACCACCACCAATTTTTCTACAAAAGCACGCAAAACCTCATTCATCGACCTCATGAATGTGCTAGGTGCATTAATTAAACCAAAAGGCATCACTAACCACTCATACAACCTGAACTTAGTTTTGAAAGTTATTTTTTATTCATCTCCCAACTTCATATGAATCTGATGGTAACCACTACGCAAATCAACTTTAGAGAAAATAGTAGAGCCACTCAATTTATCAAGCATATCATCTAACCTAGGAATAGGATGACAATATCTAATGGTAGTGTTATTAATAGCTCTACAATCAACACATATACGCCATGATCCGTCTTTCTTAGGTACCAAAATCACTGGAACAACATATGGACTAAGTGACTGTCTTACGTACCCTTTATCAAGCAAGTCCTGAACTTGACGCTGAATCTCCTTAGTTTTCTCCAGGTTAGTTCTATATGGCGCACGGTTGGGTAGTGAAGCTCCCGGAATCAAATCAATTTGATGCTCAATTCGACTCACCAGTGGCAGCCCTAGTGGCACTTCATTGGGAAAAACATCCACATACTCCTGCAAAAGGTTAGTGATGGCAGGAGGAAAAGAGACAGGTATATTCTCAAAAGAAAACAAAGCCTCCTTGTAGACAAAAGCATAACAAACAGTGTCACTTGTATCCAAACTGACAATATCAGATTTAACAGCAGGTAAACAAGAACCTTTCAGTTGAATCACAGTTTTCTTGCCATGGTCAGATTTAGATTCTATCTTGTTATGGTGCACAATTTCTTTGGCAACAATCTGATTTTCACTTTTAGCATGCTCCTGATTTTTCTCTTTCTTAGCTCTAGCAACATCATTCTCAAAAACAGCTTCAGCAGTCATAGGATGCAACACAATTTTCTTCCCATTATGTATAAAAGAGTATTGATTTGTTCTACCATGATGCAACGTGTCTTTATCATATTGCCAGGGTCTACCCAAAAGCAAAGAG
Source organism: Oryza officinalis (assembly GCA_008326285.1). Taxonomy (NCBI): domain Eukaryota; kingdom Viridiplantae; phylum Streptophyta; class Magnoliopsida; order Poales; family Poaceae; genus Oryza; species Oryza officinalis. The sequence goes on from BDMV01000006.1 coordinate 25,452,682, forward strand.
CAAGCATGCATAGGTACAACATCGTAATCAACAAAATCACAGTAAGAACCAATTGCAAAATTTAATCTTACCAATTGTGTTACCTTAATTCGGTCACTATGGTTGAACCACTGAATGTAGTATGGATGGGGACGTGGTTTCGTGCGTAAATGTGGGGACACCCCAGGTTAAATATTATGTAAGTTATCTGAAATGATAGCACGAAATATCTAGCTGGATGGGGTCTAATAATAGTCATGTAAAACAGTAACCATCCAACCTCATCGCTGCCCTATCGAGTCAAATGACATACATAGTATAAAATATGAAGCGTCGAGTAGAGAGCATAGGGGATATTACTGGGACTTTAGCATGCCAGTCAACTTCAGCCTGAGACATGCCCGTCAAACTACACGGAGGTGGCAGCTAGATGTGTTACACATCTTAGGAGACTTGACAAAATTCGCTAAAGCTCTACCACATCCCAAATGCTCAATACTCATACCGGTGTAGAACTAGATCCCAGGATAAGATCTAGTTTCACACTTTCATCTAAGCGATGAAGATTAGAATAATAAGGAGTAAACATAAATAAACTTTACTCTACATCTTTATTTAAATACATAGGCCAAATGCCGGAATAATTACTGATCCGTGAAAGCTTGGCTACCCGAAACCACAAGCAGCCGACTGGGGAGGTAACTCAAAGTGGACTAAGCATACAACCTGCAAAATGGATATTCCAGTATAACGAGAGTCAGTACATTAAACGAGTTAATATACCGGCAAGCACAAGATAATCCTAACACACTACATGCATGGCATATACTCAAGGGAAAGCTATTTGTGGCTCATTTTAGCTTAAAGCCAGTTTTGGTTCACAATTCTTTTTAAAAGAGTTGATGATTCAATTAACAAAACATTAACGTAGTTGAATTATAATATTCACCAAAAAAACATTATAAACATACTCTTGTTGCCCATACTGGCAACCGGTCATCATCTCACTGTAATAATATACTTGATTACCCATTCGGCATCAAGTCTCACATTCATCATAAATATAACATAATTATCATAACTTAACCCAAGATACCATTTCCAAATCCATAGTTCACAAAGCATCATTTGAAAACATAAATCAAAATCTATACTTATGACACTTCACTAAGTCGCTCATGACCGTAAGCACGGCTAATCGATTAGTTTTAGAGAACTCTGCAGAGTTTGTACAACTTTACCCACATGATATGAACACTCTAATTTGTTTCGTGTTTGCAAGGCACTACCACACTCTTCATGATGAATGTGGTCTAGAGGTCATAACGTAGCCTTTACATTACTTAACGCCTAACCTTGCATCAGCGACGACAAGTGTGAATCCATCCTGGGAATGACCCAGAACCGTTAGGTGTCGGGCTCACGCCCTAAACCTAACGCCGTGGCAGCAAACACATCCGTTCCCCCACGAGGCACTATACCGTTGAATTGGATAGACTTAGACGCCTAAACTACCCCCAATAATAAGCGGGGTAAATAGGTACCTCCTATTAATCATCTCTCAGACTAATTCATTCTACTCCGGCCTACCAATATGCAAGGCTAGACTTTAAGTAACTTAATTAGCTAAGGCCACCCCATAAATAGCACATGTGGATGTACGGTATACTTAAGTTGGTGACACGAAGTTCAGTCCTTAATCAACTCAGGCGAACACTTCCCCTATTAGTGTGCAACTACCACCATATGCACACCACTTGCTGCCAAGTCCAAAATCATTTTTTTCACATTTTAGTTCACAAATACTTAACATTTTCATTTTCAAACCAGCATTAACCAAATATTCAAAATCCTATTTATAAACCCATAAGAGTAATTATTTTGCTTAACTCTAAGCATGGCTAAGCATATAGTACTGTGATAAGCATGGTTAACCCCAAATGAGCACAATTAAAGTACTCTACCCAATACTAAGGTTACAAACTAAAGGAATCACAATTAGTCAAGGTGGTATATGCAGCAATAAGAATATAGCTACCATTTACTAAGTTTCAAATATCGTTTGTAGTCAAGTACATATGCAGTTTTGCAAACAACAATTTTCATCTCCCAGATGATGGGTTTCAATGTGATCAAAGGAGAGGGGAGGGAAGAACTTCCTTGATCTTGAACAATATGAATACCACATAAGTCACTCCTTCACCGTTGATGCAAATTATCGATACAAATGACACGATATGCAAATAAATACTAAAGTATGTGAAAGATACAAAATGCTCTAAAATGCATGATTTGTGCACAATGGATAGGTTCTGACCTAAGATGAATTTAGGTAAAAGAATTCCTATTTTATCTCGTTCCATTTGTGAGTTATGAATTTTTCAAGTCTGCATTGACATATAGTATTATTTACTTATGTATTGCTGTGAAACATTTTTAATATATGATTTTGATCAAGTTAACCTTACTGGGATGAAGAGGATTGTTTTCTAAGATTAATACATTTGGTTTCATAATTTTTAGAGCTAGTATGAATTTCTTATGTATTTTACAAGTAGTAACGTGTCCTATGTTACTAGTTAGCAATATTAATTTGAGGATATCATTTGTACTAAATGTTCCAGGTTTTAACCAATATAAATGTAGAGCATAATTATATGAGTCTAATCATATTTTTACTTCAGCTTATTTGGTGCTAAAATATATTCTTATATGGAATTCATAATTTATAGGTTGTGGTTTATCCCATTGTACCAAAAATATGATAAGGATGTTTTCCATATTAAAAGAACTGCATTTTATCATGCAGTGCACAATTGTACATGATTGTGAATCTAACATGACTTAGTCCACTTCATTTTGAGCTAGGATGAATTTCCTATAATTTTTAGAAATTAAATTATACATGTGGTGGTTATTTTACTATATATATTATTAGTACTGTTTCCTGCACAGAAAGGATCCAATTTTATATCATTAAATTAAAATTCATACTCTGCTGATTCTACAGAAATTTAGTTCACTCCATTTAGAGTATAAATGAATTTTCTACAAATTTTACAAGTTTTATGTTAACTATTTCTTATATGAAATTTTAAAAATAAATATCATACTGTAAGCATAGGATTTCATTCTATAACATTTAAGTTCACAATTTTATGACCCTACTGAAGTTCGTTTCACCTCAAAATGAGCTAAATTTGATTTTATATGGATTTTACAAGTTTGACATAATTTTCAATTGATAGATAAAGGTTTAATCATTTTCTTTTATATTTTCGAATTATAAATACTAGGCCAATCTCTGGCAATATGCAAAAAGGCCCCTAGAGTTCTCAGGAATTAACCCGTAGTCCAAACACATGCTAAAACAAATACCATTAGGAGTCCCCGAGGTTTTTAGATATCACTAATAAGTCCTTGGTCCCACATGTAAACCTAGCTTACAAATTAGACCCTACATGTTTTAAACTATCCTTAAGTGTAGTCCTCATGCTCTAATCAAATTGGGCCTGCATGTCAGTGGCACGGCTGTTGCGAGGTAAGGGCAGCGACACTCTGGCGAGGTTCTCGCCGGCGCTAGCGGCGAACGGTGGCCGATCTCGGCGAGGAACCAAAAGAGAAAATAGAGAGGCATTCCTAGCGAAGCTATTGGTGGTCTTCCCGCAAGCTACGGTGGTCGAAATCAATGGCGACGGCGGCATAAGCGGCGGTGTCTCTCGGGTTGCACGTGCATGTCGAGCTTCGACTCGGTTCAGTGCAAATGGGTGCATGCATGTGACGCTATGGGGCTCTTGGAGGCTTACTGAGGGGCGCGCAAGGGTCAGCGATGCTTGGACAGCGACAGCGATGGAGAAGATGGTTCGGCGACGGCAGGAACCAATAGAGCAATGGCGGCGGCGATCCTCGATCTTTGATCTACAAAGAAGAGGAGGGGGACAACTCAAGGATCACATAAGGATGCTCCACGAGTGAGGAATTGCTTTGGAGCTCACCGGAGAAGGAGAATTTGGAGATGGAGTCTGGTAGCCAGAGTTGGGGAAGAAGAGGCTGATCTCCTTATTCACAGCTCGTGGTTCGATTCCTTCGGTCGACGGGCTCCTGGGGTCGAGATGAAGACTACGGCGCGGTGGCTTGGCTTGGGGTGGTCAGGTTTGGCTGGATGACGATGATGTTGAAGCGGCGGCGCTCTGGAGCTCCCGTGGGCGCGGCGGCGTTCCGGTGTCACCACTACAAGACATGAGGCGTGATTAGAGGGAATCGACATCTTGTGTGGGTATTAGAACACAGGAAGGGAGAAGACGACCGTGGCTCGATGGCGATGGCGACGGTCGTCGTCTCCATGGCCAACGGTAATGGTGAGGGCAATGTGGTGGCAAAGGACCTCTCTCGGTTATCTCGCATCTAGAAGGGAGTAGATGGAAGGGTGACACGTCTGGGAGATGATATGGGTGAGCTCGGCAGCCAACACGTCCCGGCCACGTGTCGAGCACGCCGGCGTCGCTTACTCCCGCTCTCTCTTTCTCTCTCAGCTTTCTTTGAGCGGTGGAGATGGTACACAGAGGTGAGAACTAGCGCATATGACTGCCAAGTGGGTCCAAGCCGATGTAAACAAGGCTAGGGTGAGAGAGGTGGGTAGAACTCTTGGTGAACTACTGTTAGGTGATTTTCCAGGATTTTTCACTATTTATTTCTTTCTCCCATCTTTGTAATTCCATAATTTAATTTGTGTGCATGATAAATTAATGTGGACTTTCTGGAGGTACATAAATATACCTAGATTCCATTTTCTTTGGTTTCACACAAAAATTCCCTATATTTTATTCTCAGGAAAATAAAGAAATTAGGCCTAGCCAAAATTGATTTGAATTTTTAAGAGGTCAAACCTATAAAATAAATTCTGGAAAAATTTATATTAATTCATGATAAATAGAGTAGTATTTGAATAAATTATATTCCCTATACATTCTCATGTGATAAAATACATATATAAGAGGTGTATAAATTTTGCCGATTAGGGTTTAAAATAATTTATGGTTTGACTACATTGACCAAATTATTTGAGGTATCAAATATACATATTAAACTATACCAAAATTCCAGTGATATATATATATATATATATATTGATTAATCTCTACATAAATTTCCCCATGATTTTATATCATGCCAAATATTTTTTAAATATTTAGTGAGTTCACCTACATTTAAGTGTTCCTATTTTAAATATATATTTAAATGATTGAAAAATTATATTTTGATTTGTAATTAACCAGAGATGATGTTGTTAGGCTTTACTTTCTATTCACCATACTTAAATTCACAAGATACTTGAGCACTAGTGTGTATATATTTGAGTTGGTCTGAGGTACTTAACGTGGCAATTAAGATAATGCTTTTATTATATATATGAATTAACATGTATGCATACTTGTGTTCATGAGGCCTAACATGTAATGCATCCAAGATCCAAAAACATTTAAAAAGACTCAAATCACAAACCACATCTTGTGTTTATGCAAGCATGCACATGTTTTGTAGGTCAAGTTAAATTAGGAAAGAAAAGTTTTTGAATTGTTCTCAAATTTGCATATGGGCACCAGCTAATTTAACCTTACCTAGGTTGTATATTTGAAAAAATTTTGGTCATCAACTGAAAAATGCATTTTTATTATTTAGGTGAAATTAAAATTCAAAGTTTGATGGTATGTTACAGTAAAGCTAGCTTGGGGATCATCTCGGTACTCACCAAGTTTCTAAAACTTCCCCCATCGATGATGGTGTGGCAAAAACGATTGTTGACGACACACTTCGTCTGAAAAAGAGTAAGCCTCTGATTCTGCTCCGCTTTGCCCATTTGTGCACTCAGAACACGCTACATAATAAGGCTCTCATATTGGTCCACAACGTCAGGCCCAATGTGTTCCTCATCTTTACTACCTGTGTCGTTAGCTGCAAGCAAAGCGAGTGTGTCCTCATCCAATTCACTAGGCAGAAGAATACTCACCATCGTCCCTGATAATCAGAACACGTTTGTTAGGGTAGTCCTTTCGCAAATGCCCAAAGCCGTTGCATTGATGGCATTGAACATCCTGTGTTCGTCCTGTGGAAGCAACAGAAGAGGCACTCTTGGTAGGCTTGTCTGCAACCCCTTTAGCGCAAGAGGGAGCTGAAGAAGGTGCTGGCCGCTCTTTGTTGCTGTTGGAGGGTGTCGGTGTTGGTGTCAGTGTTGAGGCCGATGATCGACTTGGTGGGGCAGCGGTGCCATTCCGAGCCATTCAAGAAGTTCGACTTGGGTATGCGCATGTCATCCCTATACTTCTCTTTCAACTTTGCAAGCATAGTGAAATAACCGAATCATATTATTATACTCTTTGTAACTAAGAATATCATAAATTTCTCGGTCTAAACCCCCCAAAAATCGAGCCATGACAGCCTCCTCGTCCTCTGCTAAACCACAATGCAACATACCCATTTGTATCTCTTGAAAAATATTCTTCCACACTCTTACCATCCTGTTTCAATTGTTGGAGCTTATTTAATATGTTACATGCATAATATGAAGGTACAAATTTAGTACGCATAATTCGTTTCAAATCATCCCAATTAAGTGGTAAACATTCATATGAGTACAACGGTATTCAGTCCACCAATCAGAAGCAAAATCAGTAAACTCACTAGTGGCAGCCCTAACCCTCTTATCCTCAAAAACATCATGGCAAGCAAACTTTTGATCTACTGCTAACTCCCATGAAAGGTAAGCATCAGGGTCATACTTACCATCAAAAGCAGGCATAGTGAATTTAATCTTACCAAATGAATCGTCATTAGCATGTCCCACATGGTGTGGCCGACGATGAGCCATACCATGGCAGTTGAAGCAAAGCCACCGCTGGTCTAGATCATCCTCAGAATCACCAACATAGTCATGGTCATCCATCTCACAGCCATGGTGGGATCCTCGGGTGATCTCATCAAGACGCCTCACAATATCATCAAGAGTGTTCACGGTGGCCATAGAAGCTTCCAAGATTGTAAGCTTGGTGTTGGTATCAATTTGCATGTGCTCTACATGACCAAGCTGTTCGTTGGTGACACGAACATCCTCCTCGAGCCCTTGGGTGCGGTCCCTCAGTAATCTATCAAAATGTTGAATGATTCCTCTTGTTCGCAGTGAGTGGGGAACACCCTGATTGGAAGGCTCTTTACCTTACATGGTTAGAAAGAAAAGAAACAGACAAAAACAAATACTATATGATAGGAAAGAAGGGGGGAAAATCTACAAAACTACTTGGATGTGGTTCTATCAAATCACTCACTCTCAACCTGTTCAACAAGCTTTTACCAGTTCTCACCACGCTAAACAAGAGGTGACGACAACCATCGGACTGGACAAACCTCTAGAGAAAGGTGTATCGATGTCTTGGTCGCTTAATCCCTGTCAAGTATTAGTCGAACCGGTGGAGCTATGGGTGGGCTGGTAATGAGAAAAAGAAAAACTAGAAACCATGTTAGTCAAAAGCAAGCTGAATAATTATTCAAGCTTGGTACCATGCTGGTGCTAGGCTAGATGTAGTAGAGACGCGAGCCTAACCACAAAGGACGCCAGTAGACGCAAACCAGGAACGATGACAGGAGGTGACAAACAAAGAAGACAGGATATATCAAAAGCTCACAAATCGGCTCTTTTTCTGTCTTTTTTTTCCTTTTTTATATTTGTTTTTCACGCCGAGGAGCAGATATAAACCAACCACAGAAATTCTTAGGTCGAACGGACAAAATATGAACCCTGTAGAATTTTTCAAAGTTCTATCCAAAGGAGTCCCGAAGCTTGTCGCCTCGAAAACAAAATTTTGCAAGCGGATTTTGGCGATTTTAAATTTTCCCAAACCAACGTTGCCCATTTTTCTATAGATATCCGTGGATATATGATATGTCTAATTCCGAGTTTGTATGAAAAAGATATATTATTAGCTGTTTTAAGGGAGGTCACTCGAATCAGGGTTCTATTTCTTTTCTGGTGACGGCAGACTCAAAGGCAATCAGATTCAAGGAAAGGAACAAATCTAACACAAACGAAAAGCGATTTGCTGGATGACAGTCATGGTGGAGATGACGACAAAAGTGGTGATGATGATTGCGATGGGCATGGCAAGAACTCGAAACTCTAAACGATGTAACGCTAAGACCAGCAACTCGACAAATAAATGTAACAGAAAACTTAACAAGCCCTAACTAAGCAGTACTAGCAGAAAGGCTCGAGGGTTTATAAGATTACGGAAAACTAATCTACTAATATATATATATATATATTTTGGTTTTTTTGGACTGTAGGTATAAGAAAATTATGAAACAATAAATCTCTCACCAAGCAACCTAAAAGCTTTGATACCACCTGATGTGCGCGAGGGTGTCCCAATCTTTCGATGAGAGAATAAGTCAATTGAATGGAGCAACGTTGGCGATCCGACTACAACTGCCCAGGGACGTTGCGCCTTAGCAATCCTTACACCAACTCCAGAGGTAGTGGTGAATCTCGACGGATGCATAGTCAGCCAAACCACGAGGGTATTTGTTCCTATAAGCAATCGAAAACTAGCAAGAACAGTATGAACAAGCAACTCAATTTGCAGAATAAAGATGTAGGATTGAACCAGTAAAAGTATCACAGATGAGGTTCCGTAACGAGCAAACCGGCGATCTAATCAATCACGGGATTACACGGCAAAGTAGCGAAGGTAAACTTTAATCTAAACAAAACCCGAGTTGATCTATGACGACTAAGGTAAACATATAGGTGAGAGGATGAGTTGGGGTCGTCCTCTTACCCTAAAACACGTCCCTAACGGACTCAACTTAATACATAGCCCATTGGGCCCAAATAAGGAGATGTAGCACCTTGGACAAAAAAAGGTTTCTGTTGTAAAATGATGATTGCGGCTCTCCAGATTAGATATGGACATGAGGTCAGATCCATTTGAAATGTAGACTTGATAAGCTTTCCATGAAGTACTTGCACGCCCAAAACGGAGTCTGTATGAAGTCGTGGCAGTCGTCACAAGTCGGTATTGTTTTGCAATCCGAATCCGGCCCACACGAATATATTTCCTTTTCGGTCCTGTCCATCATTCCTAACCAAAACAAGAGTGCAAACGTTTCCATGGTCTAAATAAGATGGACAAGAAGATAAGAATGAACTCATCTGGTAGTTTATTTGGCATGCACGAGCGTGAGTAATCGGACCAGAAATTTGTTGTCGTTGTGTAGGCGTACATGTATCGATCGCATTGATGTCCTAATATGTGAACTCCGCTGTTGTTGATAGGCAACATCATCTTCACCATTGGCTTGCCTCCGCCACCATCGGCTTGTGCCCTCGCCTTTATGACTGGGCTATTACACCGTTGCTGATAGGCGTCTTTGTCTTTACCATCAACTTGCCTCCATTGCAGTTGACTCATATCCTCGTCTTCACGGCTAGCCTATTTATGCTGTCGCCGATAGGCCTCTTTGTCTTCACCATCAGCTTGCCTCCGCCTCCACCGCCGCCGATTGATGTCCTCGCCTTCTTACCTGGCCTATTATGTCGTCGCTAATGGGCGTCTTCGTCTACACCATTGGCTTGCTTCCACCGCCATCGACTAGTGTCCTTACCTTCATGGCTGGCCTATTATGCCACGCTGATGGGCATCTTCGTCTTTACCACCATCGTTTGGAGTCATCGCTTTCATGGCTGGCTTATTACGTTGTCGTTGACGGGCGTCTTCTTTTTCACCGCTGGCTTGCCATCATCGCCGTCGTCTGGTGTCTTCACCTTCATGGCTAGCCTTTTACGCCATTGCTGATGGGTGTCTTCGTCTTCACCATCGGCTTGCCTCTTTCACCGCTGACTGGTGGTCTCGCCTTCATGGCTACGTGTCTTCACCATTAGTTTGTCTATGCTGCTGTCAACTGGTGTCCACGCCTTCACGGCTGTGCAACTCTATCACCATTGTTGGGAAACTTCATCTTCATTGTCTTTATCACCGTCAACCTATGCTGTCTTTACTTCGACAGCTTCGCTACTTTACCAACCTCGACGTCTCCGAGAACCTCAACACCTCAGCGTGTGCCACCAGATACGACGTCGTGCTAATCTACTACAAAAAGTGATGCTCCAATCCTCAAGTTTTCTACTCGGACATCCTCAATGAGTATCTTCACTCAAGCGATAGATATTCAACAACAAGAAGCTACTGACTCTATGTGTCGGGGACTGCATGACACACATGATTGAAATTCGACAAGCGTTTTTTCAGCAACTCCAACTTTTCAACAACAATATCGACAAGTTCTTCTTCTTAGACCCGAGTTTGAATTAGTCGGAGGAATTAACAATCAACCAGATCACGTTCGAGCTTCTGTACGCTGTCATAATCTACTCCAAGTTTCTCAAATGACAAGTTCGAGATCTAAATTATGGGTCTAGGGAGGATAGAGTCATCAACCTATCACTTCAGTTTGACTACTTGAACGACATCTACTCTCCTCCACATGGAACAACATCAATGACTACGACACCAAGTTCTACCATCATCATCATAAATCAAGAGGCGTTGCATCAATCTTCGCCACGCACATGCTAACGTCAAGACAACTACTCGAGCTTGGTCATCTTCTTAATAGTTTATTATGGTTGATGTCACCATCATTACCTTCATTGTCGGCATTATATTCATGTCCAACGAACACTGTCAGCCAGGTTCTTTGATTGAAGAGTTTGGGCTTCGTCAACACCAAAATCTGACTGGATCACCAACATCGTCATATTCATCAACATCTTGTTATGCCTCTTCAGCCTAGCCTACTCTACCGCCGTTGATGGGAAACTTCATCTTCACAATCGATTGCCTCTGCTGTTGTTGATCATCGTCACCACCGGTCGCGTCTATCATTGTCGGCTAGTTTCTTTGCCTTCATGCTTGGTGGACTTCGACGTCGTCGCTGATGGGCAACTTCATCTCCACTGCTGACATCTCTGTCGCCTCTGATGAGCACTCTCATCTCTACCGCCGGTTGCCTCTACTTCACGGGCTCCAACGTATCTACCACTCTTGATAGGCGACCTTGTCTTCACCGTTTGTTGCTTTTACTTCGCTGTCATCGATTACTTCATCGTCATCAGTTGGTGATCTCGCATCCATGCCGATTACATCAACCTCCACCAACGGGCAACTACGATTGCAACAAAAGGACAGGCGATATGCTCGGGGCTCATCAGCTCAAGCGCGAGGATCACATTTTCATTCCTAACTTATTTCGGATACGCGCAACATGAATCCATGGCCATGAGCCTAGCTCCTACACTCAAGGTCTGGATCAGTCATTATGCCTCATGAAGGCCACCTGATGAGTACTTGCACCAGTCGGGATTCAAATACCACCTTTACTTCGGTACACCCTATGAAGGATAACCACTCGGATCAGAAGCTACTCAGATAAGGTGCACTCGATCTACATCACTGGAGAAATTTGTCACTCGGGAGTAGATTAAGAGGCGCACACTACACGCGTCATCTTTTTTAAGCGTATCGGTGGACATATTTTGGGCCTAAGCCCAATATGTGCGTAACCCATATTTTTAGGTATGGTGAAGCAATGTGTATTATAAGGACTTAAGCATATTCGTTTTTGTGATATGCGCACAATGTGAACCCAATACCTTAAAAAATCCTCTACTTGCTACATAAAGGCTTTATATTAAAGTTATTTGCTATGTAATTTTTAAAGGTGACCAATAGCATGCTTTCATGGCTTTGTGAACTGGCTTTTCCTTCATAAGATTCAAGTGCTATTTGGTATCATTTTAAGAGATGTAGTTGGCCTAATGCTACACGCATTCTATACACGGTTAGCCTAGCACTACGTGTTTTTTTATTAAGTCGCAGTTGGCCTTGAGCTATGCGTGTTATATTTTTAAGACGTGGTTGCCCTAGGGCTACACGCATTATGTTCATAAGCCATGATTGGCCTAGAGCTACGCACATCATATTTTATGCAGTCAGTATATCACTCGGATCATGTTACTCGAGGATTCACACTGCATTTCCTGTAAATTAATATTAAGTCATTTGGCTGACTAAAATTATAGTTCTTGATTATATGTTTAGTTGTTTCCCAACTAAGCACATAGTCAAGGACTACACCTATTAGGTGCATCTATTCGATGCACCTATCTATTTGATCTATTTGACAAGCCCTCCACAGTGTCTTTACAAGACATCAAAACAAGGACTCAAGAAGTAAGCACTCGCGAAGATTTTGTAGGGTAGATTGAAACATTTAGTATTGGTTATTAACCACGAAGAAGACTACAACTCGGCTGTGAAGATCTTGGGGGCTACTGTGGAGAATATGGGTACTGGGTTCACACACGGTCTCCATACTCGACTAGAGATAGCAGGTGGGCTAGATTCATGTATTATGTAATAGAGTAGAACTCGGTCACAATGTTGCCTTGTGTTCTATGGCAGGGCATAGAGTCTCGATTGAGTACTATCATGTAATAGATTAGGAAACTGATATCGTGTCTAGCTAAGTTTTCCTCTTTGTAATCCTGCCCCCAACCTATATAAGGTGGGCAAGGAGCCCTCTAGGGGCATAACCACGACTAGATTGTCAGATCAATATAACACCCGGCGGATACAATCTCTAAATGGAAGTAGGGTATTACCTCTTATTGAGAGGGCCTAAAACTGTCTAAATCCTAGTCTTTCGCATCCATCCACTTTTAGGTCTCATGTGTTAGCCCCTTAAATTATTGTCGATTTTCCAGAATGGAGACCTTGGCAGGGCGTTGTGTCTCTATCGAGCTCCCAATCTATACCGTCGCCATCCTGATCTTGTCTTGAGCACTGTCCTCCTCTCATCGCGGTCTCGACTGCTCGGCCAATGCTAGTACAGCCGAGCACAAATGGGCCAGCTCCAAACATTAGTGATGCAGTGGATCTTGTTGACCTGAGCGGCTATGAGGACCCGCATGTTGGGCTTGATCTCGACTATTGCTGCATCAAGGCTATTGTCCCTAGTGTTGGTCCTAGAAATCGGCAATAAGATCTAAAGTGGATGAGTAAAGAGACAAAGGTTTAGACAGGTTTAGGCTTTCTTGATGAGAAGTAATACCCTACTCCTATTTCGAGGATTGAATCCGCCGAGTATGTATTGATCTGACGATCGAGTTGTGGTTATGCCCTTAGGGGGCTCCCTGCCCTCCTTATATAGGTTTAGGAGTAGAGTTACAAGGAGAAAAACCCAATTGGACATGAGATAGGTTTCTTTATTTCTTGTCGTAATCATACCTAACCAAGACTATAGGCCTTACCGTAGAAAATGAGGTAAGGCAACTCCCAAGTACTAATCTATTGCATGATATATAGACGTGGTCCACCTCTTATCTTTAGTTGGATAATTTGTCCGTGTCGGTATATGTTACCCATAATCTCCACAACAGCCCTTGAAACCTTTATAGTTGAAAAGAGAATCTTCTCCCAAACTCTTTGTTGAAAAAGCCGAGTGCTTCAATACCTCTGCCATGGTCTCCCGAGTGCCTTTGTCCAAACATGAGGTTGTGAAGGGCTGAATATTTTTTTAAAAAATAATAAAAATATACATTTAGGTGCATCGACTAGATGCATCTAATTAGATATAGCTTTCAACTATGTGATTAGTTGAATAAAACTAAACATATAGTCAAAGATTAAATAAATCAACCAACCGAGTGGTTTTATTAAAAAATCATGACATATGTAGTGTCAAATCTGAATCAATAAAACTCAAGATAGATTTACCAACCACCTAATAATGACCAAAAAATATCATGAATAGCAAAAAAGCTAAAAGATATTGGTCTCGAAAAGAATGCACATATATGTGACTTCTTATAAAAAATAATGACAAGACATTTAGCCAACCGCATTACGAAAATATAAGTCAAACAGTGTTTTAACTTTTAATAAAAAGTGAAAGTATAAGCTATAAAGACTCACTGTGTGCCACCTTTCTAAAATGCATTGTACTATCCTCTGTAAAAAAGCCATGCAATTGCTGTAAGACAGGATTTTAAAGGTATTGGGCACATTTCATGTGCATACCGTAAAAACTTAAATCCCTAAGGACACGCGATAAGACACACCTAGAATTGGTTTGCAAGAGCTTAAGAGGCCTTGGCCCAAAACATTACTTGCTGATACCCTTAGAAAAACTCATGAATCTGTACATCATCTCTGCCGGCTTCGTCTTTTCAAAATTTCCCCTTTTTCCCTTGTTAACAGCAAAATTTGGCTATGATACACAAGGATAAAGATAGAGTCGAAGCGGATTCGGAGGAGATAGGGTTGTTTCCAAAAACAGAGCAGCGCATCGGGTGGAAGCCGTATTGACCGATACAAAATCGGACTCGGTTAGCCTATACAGGCAGTGCGAGTTCATATCGGACACGGGGAAGATCTAAAGATATTGCCAAACAAGGATTGAGTCAGGGGGAGGCAATTGTATCTATTAATTAGGAATAAGAGTTAGTTGTTTCCTTTAGGGAATTAGTGGTAAGTGTCCGCCTAGGGTCCTGTTTGTTTATTTTGTACTTAAGCAAGTTTGACTCGTGTCCGATATGGACAAGGTCTATATGTTCGGATATAAATATATGCCCAGGGTCTTATAAAAATAACAACAGTTCAATACACACTCGGTGCATTACCACCCTTTTACTTCTCAACGAGTTCTTATTTCGAGTTGGGTTGCATCGGCTTCGATCTCCAGCAAGAGGTATGGCTTGTCACGGCGGTTTGGATCGATGGGTTAGGGTATCGTTTTAGATGTCCTAATCTATCTCGTGCAAACCGCTGGCTGTCATAAATCTTAACTAATCTAACTTGATGACTCAATTTACTCGTATCGCCCAAGCTTTTTCTAGGGTTTTATTGGTATCGGCTAAATCGTTTCATTAGTTTAGATTAGCTGAGTACCCACCACCCTGAAAATCAGTCAAAGGCATGATTGTTTAGACTTTATGTTTCTTTTCATACTTGGTGCTGCATCAATTGAGTTTGGCCTACTAAGTCATGTTTAGAATCATAAAAACTAACTTGCTTATTGATTGTCAATAAGGGTAGAATCGGGGTTTCAGCCGATCTTACCTGATATAACTGTTTTACATTTAAGTTTACATGCATTATTTTGTTTGATGTGTTATATCTATCATCTTATATAAAATATATCAGTCCATTAAATTTATTAAGCTTGTTTCAAACCTTATGTTGTCATCGGTTAGGTCTGATCCATCGAGATTGAAACATGTTTAGTATGTTTGATCAAGACTGATATTCTTATATAAGGCCGTATCGGAGTTCTAGCTGATACATTATCTGAAATACCCTAAAATATCTCACCTGCTACGATATGAGTTTATGTAATTATTGATTTATTTGATCTTGGTTATAAGCAAGTAATACTGTCTCGGTTGAGTCTGATCTATCATAATTGCTTGCATCTAACAGAAAGATTAAATGAGTAATTGTCTGCTACTTCTCTCATTATCATTCTCATCCAACCTAACCTAATTCATCATTTTCAAGTTAACATTTCATAAACACAATTTAAAAACACAAAACTATACTCATGACACTTCACCAAGCCGCTCTTGACCGTGAGCACGGCAAATCGATTAGTTTTGCGAATTCTGCAGAGTTTGTACAACATTAACCATATGATATGAACACTCTAGTTGCTTCATGCTCGCGATACACCACCACACTCTTCAAGGTGAATGTGGTCTAGAGGTCATAGCGAAGCCTTTACATTACTTAACGCCTAGTCCTGCACAACCACAACAGGTGTGAATCCACCCTAGGAATGACCTAGAGCCGTTAGGTGACGGCCCACGCCATAAACCTAACGTCGTGGCAGTGAACACATCTGTTGCCCCACGAGGCACTTAACCGTTGAATTGGACAGACTTAGACGCTTAAACTTCCCCAATAAAATGTGGGTAAATAGGTAGTTTCTATGAATCATCGCTCAAACTAATTCATTCTTTCTTGGCCTACCAAAATGCAAGGCTAGACTTTAAGCAATGTAATTAGCTATGACCACCTCATAAATAGCACATGTGGATGTATGGTATACATTAGTTGGTGACACGATGATTAGTCCTTAGTTGACTTAGGCGAACACTCCCCCTATCGATGTGCAACTACCACCATATGCACACCACTTGCCGCCTAAATCTAAAATCATTTTATCCTCGTTTTAGTTCACAAATACTTAGCATTTTCATTTTTTTTCCAACAATAAACAAATTCCCAAGATTCATTTATAAAGTGAGAGAAATGGCTTTATACTTGGTTCTAGGCATGGGTAAGCAATTAGCATATTTATAAACATATTTAAACCCAAATGAGCATTTAGAAAATACTCAAACCCAATTTATGGTTACAATAGAGGGATGTCAATATGTCAAGGTGGATTATGTAGCAATAAGGTTATAGCTACCATTGAAAGTTTCAAATATCACTTTTATCAAATACATGTGCAGTTTCGCAAACAACACTTTTCATCTCCCAAACCATGGGTTTCAATGTGGTCAAAGGGAAGGGGAGGAAGGACATGCCTCATCTTTGGATAAGTTGGACAATTCCCAAATATCTCCTTCACCGTCAACGTAATAATCTATACAATTAACACGATATGCAAATAAATACCTAGATATGCGAAAAATCCAAAATGGTATAAAATGCATGATTTGTGCACAGTGGATAGGTACTATCATTAGATTAATTTAGGTGAAAGAATTTCTATTTTATCTTTTTTTATTTGTGAGTTTCGAAGTTTACAAGTTCTATTCCCGATATATGTTAGTTACACTTTATTCAAGTTTAAATGTGGTTTGTATTCATGTTTTGTGAAATATAGATTTACATCAGCAGAGCATGAGTTTTGCTAAGTCCATCAAAGTGGAGTTCAGAATATTTGGATCTAGGATGAATTTACTATGAATTTTGCATGTTGTATAAGACTTTCTATCATTATTTTCTTAGGTAAAGTTGTGGCATATTTGTAAGAAGTGATATTGTTACTTTTAACCTTACAGTGATGAAGTGACTGGTTTTATAAAATCAACCCAATTAGTTTCACAATTTTTAATGTTCATATGAATTTCTTATGCATTTTATAAATTGTAGTGTACTTTATATTAGTTATTTGCTACACAAATTTATAGAGGTGTTCTCTTTGCATAATGAGCCATGTTTTAATCTTCAGCAACTAAGATTATGAGATTACGAATCAAATGAATCTGGAATCACTTCATTCGGTGTTAGAATTAGTTTACTATAAATTTTATAGAAGTTGAACTATATGTATGGTGATTATTTTATTACACAAAATATTTGTGCTGTTTGTGTACAGCAAGTAGAAGATTTTATTTTACAAAATTACGTTTATACTTTTCTGATCCTACAGAAACTTGGTTCATTCCATTTGGAGTTAAAATGAATTTTCTATGAATTTCCAAAGCTTGAGCATGTTTTATGTCAACTATTTAATATATAAATTTTACATATATTTATTATACTGCAAGTATATCTTTTTATTTTATAACATTAAAGAGCATAATTTTATGAATCTACAGAAATTGAGTTCATCTACAAAGGAGCTAAAATAAATTTTCTATCATCTTATATATGTATATCAGTCCTTTAAATATATTAAGCTTGTTTCAAACCTCACGCTGCCATCGGTTAGGTCTGATCCGTCGAGATTGAAACTTGTTTAGTATATTTGACCAAGACTGGTATTCTTATATAAGGCTGTATTGGAGTTCTAGTTGATAAATTATCTGAAATACCCTAAAATATCTTATCGGCTACTAATACTATCTCGATTTATCTGATCTTGGTTATAAGCAATTAATACTATCTCGATTAAGTCTGATCTATAGTAATTGCTTACATCTAAGAGAAGGATTCAATGAGTAATTGTCTGCTACTTCTCTTGTTCTCATTATCATCCAACCTAACCCAATTCATTATTTTCAAGTTCACATTTCTTGTATATCTTGTTGGTTGTAGGATCATATCAACTAGCACGCCCTGAACTCGAAAGCAAGATTTGGACCTGCATTGGAACTAAGCAGAACTCTCAGGCCATCTTGTTTTCTCATCAACATGCATTTGGCATGCCCAGTGAGACATATTTTAAGACTTTCATCATGTCTGCTGAACTTATAGAAGAAAATATTATTTCAGTCACTGTTGAACTGCTATCGGAAGAACAGAAGACGAGATGGAACAATTGATTCAAGATTTTCAAAAGATATTTTTGGAATCCTTGAGTGTTACTTGGCAAGGAAAAGTAATAAAAAAGGAAAAGTGATTTTCCCAAAGCCCAAGGAGAAACCAAAGTGAAGGTTAAAGATCAAACAATTAATGACAATATGACCTTACAAGACAAAATTGATTATGCAGTACACCATGCTTTGATTAATCAGTCAAATGTCTTAGTTCATACATTAACTAATGTGGTCAAGAAGGTGGTGCATAGGACTATAGCTGAGGAAAAGTCCAAAGGACAAATATATTTCCCAAATAATGTGTTCTCAGCCTATAAAACAATCAAGGCTGAGATTCCAACTTCTTCATCAGGTATACAACAACAACCTATGCAAGGAGGGCAAACATCTCAGCAAGTGGCATAGAATCAAATTATGTAACTAATACAGGGCACGCAACTATCATCAGCTGGAATACCTCAAAATCTGCAGCTGATGGGAGAACAGATAGTTCAGCAGCCCATGGCTTCACAACCTGCAATTTAGTAGCCGATCGTGTCACAACCACCAATCGGACCACAGTATATGCCTGAGGTACCACAGAATTTTCAACATTAATCACCTCAACCACATTTGGGCCAATACATGAGTTCTCAATATCAAGTAGTCTTGTCACATCAATATCGGGCGGAGCCTATGCCAAAGTTTCAATATCAACCTCAGTACAACTATGAATAAGCACCATAGTATGGAGGTAATGAACAACAGCAGCAATGGGCTGATATGATTACAGAAGTGATGAGGGAACAATTTGGACTCAAGCCCAAGGATAATGGGATTATGTATCAGTATCCATATCCAGAGCATTTTGATAGGATTCCTTTGCTAAACTGATACAAGATTCTAGATTTCTCAAAGTTTTCAGGTCAAGGTAATTGTTCAACATATGAGCATATCAGCCGATTCTTAGCACAATGTGGGTAGACATCGGTTGTTGAAGCTTTGAGGGTTAGACTCTTTCCATTATCCCTATCTGGATTGGTGTTTACTTGGTTTCTTCCTTGCCTTATAATTCTGTCAAAGGATAGGCCGATCTACAAAAACAGTTTCACAAATATTTCTTCAATGGGGTTCAAGAGATGAAGTTGTCAAACTTGACATCCAAAAGGCAGAGATCTAATGAATCTCTTCTAGATTATATTCAGAGGTTCAGAGATATGAGAAATAGATGCTACAATCTTAATTTGACCGATTCACAGCTTGTTGATTTGGCCTTCCAGGGATTGCTTGGGCTGATAAGGGAAAAGTTTTCCTCTCAAGACTTTGAAAGCATAGCTCATTTAGCTCAGAAGGTATTGGCACATGAACAACGATTTCAGGAGACAAAAAGGTTTATCAAAAAGGCTAATAATGTTAGCAATGTCTACGATTATACCTTTGACTCAGAAGGTGAAGACCTAGAGATTGACTTGGCAGAATGGTCACGGAACAAAAAGACATCAATGGGTTAAGGGCACTGGAAAAGAAGAGAGGTATGATTTTGATATTAACAAAGTTGATAGGATATTTGACTTGCTGCTACAGGAAAAACAGATTCAACTTCCAGTAGGTCATGTGATTCCATCGGCTGAAAGATTAAGAAAAAGAAAATATTGCAAGTGGCATACTACAGGATCTCATCACACCAATGAGTGCAAGGTGTTCAGGCAGGAGATTCAATTGGCTATTGATCAAGGAAAAATCAAGTTCAATGATGGCATGAAGCCGATGAAGATTGAGGGCCACCCTTTTCCTGTGAATATGGTCCACACAACAGCAGGTGAAGCCAATAAAAAGGATTATTAGATTTATCAGCAAAATAGATTTAATTCTACAAGATTGATCAGTAAGTACTAGAAGAGGTTTTGCTAGAATGAAGAGATGAGATTGCCATCAATTGAGGATTGCCTAGGATGTAATGATGCAGATGCAAGATACTATGATAGTTCTCATCAATTAAGCAGTTCAAGATATGAGAATCAACCGATACAGAAGAAGTTGCTAGTTCATCAATGTCTAGGGCCATTTCATCAGGATTATTTCGAAGATGAAGTTAAGAAGGAACAAGAAGATCAAGTCTAGAACCCTCAATGGTGCCCAACCGGAATTTTCACAAGAAAGAAGAAGAGAAGAGTACAATGGTTGAGGAACAAAGAACAGATGCAGAAGGTTGAAGAAGAAATCAACCATCGGCTGAAATGCATAAGGAAGGAGTGGTGTGCCAATTCTAAAATTGTGTCAGCCGATGAAGTTAAAGCTGATAAGACTAGAATTCCAGCATCTGCCAAGGGTAAAGCTGTAGCTTCGTCTTCGATCAATATAGTGTTTTTGATCAAAGCAGAATACAACATACATTCAACCGATGAGCACTACTACAAAAACCATTTTCGTTGACGGTCAAAATGGGTTTTCGTTGCCAGCCAGCTGTACCGCCAACGACCAAAGGTAGTGAAAATAATTCATTTGTGCTGACGGGCAGTTGGCCGCTAGCGAAAATCAATTTTCGCTGATGGCCACACTACAACAGTCGCTAGCAAAAATCGATTTTTGTTGGCGACCGAGCTAAGACGACCACCAGCAAAAATAGGATTTCGCTGGCTGTGAAGTTCAGATACCCGCCAGTGAAAACATTTTTGAAGCAAACAAAATTGAAAATCCAAGTCCAAACCAGCTTGTAGAGAATCACAAATTCCAACCATAAACCCCTAATCCCCAATCAAAAATCCCTAATCTGCAATGACTAATACCTAATCCCTAATCCCATGTCATTATTTGCCATCGTCAAGCTGCGTCGGTGAGGGAGGGAGCTCGCTGCAGACGTCTTTGTGGCTGCCACAATTGCCGTCGTCGCCACCCGCCAAAGCCCACGCTCGAGCTGAGCAATAATCGGCAGGTGGCCCCGACCCGCCACCTGTCGGATCTAGGAGAGGGCCTCGGTTGGAGAAGCCCGACCGTTGTCATCATCGTGGCAGCCTCCGCTGGATCCACCTCCTCCACCACCGCTGCCCGCTGCCCGCGCCCCACCCAAACAAGGATCCGCTGCCCGTGACCCTCCTCGCTGTCGAATACACCTTATCCACTGCGACTACCCTTCTCCTTCCCCGCTTGCTGCTGCCTGCCGCCCACACCCTCTTGGCCAGGGATCCGCCACCCATGTCCTTTCGGGTTGCGGATCCGCCCACCACTCCCCTCCCTGTCACCGGATCCACTTCCTCCACCATGACCGGCCCTCTCCTTCACTACCCGCCGTCGGATCTATCCCCTCCCCGCCACTTGCACCCCTCCCGGCCGCGCCCCGAGCTTCGCCGCCACAGCTCCCCTTGCCACCCTCGCCACCCATGATTGAGGGAGAGGAAGGGAGAAGAGAGGTTGAGGGAGACAAAGGGAGATTGGAGGGATCTGGGAGAGGTGGGAGAGGTATGGAGAGGTGGGAGAGATGCGGTTGGGAGGAAGGAGAAGTAACCAGAGAAGAAGGAGAAGGAGGAGAGAAGGAGGAGCGGTCGGTGAATAGGGAGCGGTGGGTGGCAATTTTTTTAATGCACGGTAATTTTTTTATGTGCAGTGATGTTTTTCACTAGCGGTGCTCTTTAGAAAATTCGATTTTTGCTGGCTGTCACTTAAGAGACCCGCTTGCAAAAATACTTGTATCTTTGCAAGCAGGTTTCATAAGTGACAACCAGCAAAAATTGATATTCACTGGGAGTAGGTGACCGGAATA
Organism: Oryza officinalis; assembly: GCA_008326285.1. Taxonomy (NCBI): domain Eukaryota; kingdom Viridiplantae; phylum Streptophyta; class Magnoliopsida; order Poales; family Poaceae; genus Oryza; species Oryza officinalis. The sequence continues at coordinate 25,474,719 of BDMV01000006.1, forward strand.
CCTCTTAAATATCTTTACAAGCAGGTGTTCATTAAATCCACCAGCGAAAATAAAATGGTGGTGCTATGAAAAATGGATTTTGTATTAGTGGAGGGAATTGAAGAATCATTGGCAAAGTTAACATCATCACTAGAACAAACTGTTTTTGAGAAACCCGAAGACAATGAACATCGGCATCTTAGACCTTTATACATTAAGGGATTTGTAAATGGGAAGCCAATGTTGAAAATGTTAGTCAATAGGGGAGTAGCTATAAATTTGATGTCTTATACCACATTCAGGAAGCTTGGCAAAACTCCAGAAGACCTGATCAAGACTAACATGGTGTTAAAAGATTTTGGAGGCAATTCATCTGAGACAAAAGGAGTTCTGAATGTTGAGTTAACAGTAGGCAGCAAGACAATTCCAACCACATTTTTTGTCATCGATGGCAAAGGTTCATATAGCTTGTTGTTGGGAAGGGATTGGATACATGCTAATTGTTGCATTCCTTTAACAATGCACCAAAGTTTTATTCAGTGGCAAAGAGACTTGGTAGAAATTGTGCAAGCTGACAGCTAATCGGTGATGGAGAACCCCAACTTTTGCTGTGAAGGATGGTAGATGGTCCCAATTTTTATGCTGAAGACACTGTAGATGATCCAGGGGGCAAATTGGGACAAGCATTTATGTCGGCTGATGATTTAGAAGTAGACATTGGAACTTGTGATAAGCCAAGGCCAACATTTGTAAGTACTAAATTGTCAAATGAATTCAAGAAGAAATTAATAGAATTGTTAATAGAATAGAGAGATTGTTTTTCTTGGGAATATCATGAAATGCCAGGACTTAGCCAATCTATTGTAGAACATCAGCTCTCTATCAAATCAGGGTATCGGTTGTACAAACAACCTCCAAGACGATTTAAACTAGAGATGTATGATGCTATTAAGGCTAAGATTACAAGACTTTATGATGCCAATTTTATAACGTCTTGCCGATACCCTAAATGAGTTTCAAACATAGTACTAGTGATCAAGAAAAATGTGAAGCTTAGAGTTTGTATTGATTTCAGATATTTGAACAGAGCTACACCCAAGGATGAATACCCAATGCCGATTACTAATTTATTAGTTGATGCAACCTCTCGACATAAGATTATAAGTTTTATGGATGGCAATGCAGGATGTAATCAAATTTTTATGGCTAAAGAAGACATTCATAAGACTGCATTTAGGTGTCCTGGTGCAATCGGTTTCTATGAGTGGGCTAGTATGACTTTTGGATTAAAGAACGCTGGTGCTACATATCAAAGGGCAATGAATTATATATTTTATGATCTCATCAGCTTGTTGATTGAAATTTATATTGATGATGTGGTTGTGAAATCAAAAGAGGTTGATGAACATATAGCTGAGCTACGAAAAGTGCTAGAAAGGACAAGAAAATATGGCTTAAAGATGAATCCTAACAAATGTGCTTTTGGTGTATCGGCTAGACAATTCCTTGGTTTGCTAGTTCATGAAAGCGGGATTGAAATAACACAAAAGAGTATAAATGCTATCAAAGATATTGAGCCTCCACAAAATAAAACCAAGTTACAATCCTTGATCGATAAGATTAATTTTGTGAGAAGATTTATTTCTAATTTATCAGGTAGAATCGAACCTTTCACTCCATTATTAAAGTTGAAAGCCGATCAAGAGTTTATATGGGGAGAGCAAGAGCAAAAAACTCTCGATAGCATCAATGAATATTTGAGTTCTCCGCCGGTATTGATGCCACCTCAAAAAGAGGTTTCGTTCAATTTGTATTTGTCAGCCGATGAGAAGTCTATCGGCTCAATTCTAGTTCAGGAAGTTGAAAGAAAACAAAGAACAATATTTTATCTCAGCAGAAAACTTTTGGATGCAGAAAAAAGGAATACCCTTGTAGAAAAGTTATGTTTGTGTTTATGCTTTTCATGTACAAAGTTGAGGCAATATCCACTTTCAAATGAGTGCACGGTGGTTTGCAAAGCCGATGTAGTAAGATATATGTTGTCGGCTCCAGTCTTGAAAGGCAGAGTTGAAAAGTGGAATTTTGATTTAATAGAGTTTGATCTTCGATATGAATCGGCTAAAGCGGTAAAAGGACAGACAATAGCTGATTTTATTGTTCATAATCGAGATAGTTCAATTGGATATGTTGAGATGATGCCTTGGACATTATTGTTTGATGGATCCGTCTGCACGCATGGTTGTGATATCGGCTTAGTAATCATATCACCTTAAGGGGCAAGTTTTTAGTTTGCCTTTACAATTAAACCTTTTTAAACAAACAATCAGGCAGAATGTGAGGCAGTGCTCAAGGGGTTGCAGCTTTTGAAAGAGGTTGAAGCCGATGCAATTAAGATTGTTGGCGATTCATTGTTAGTTATCAATCAATTGTCAGGCGAGTATGAATGCAAGAATGAAGTTTTGAGAGCTTATAATGAAAAGTGTCAAGAATTGATGAAAATTTTCAAAATTATCACGATGAAGCATGTTCTTAGAGAACAAAATATTGAAGCTAATGATCTGACCCAAGGTGCATCAGGTTATAAGCTGATGTTGAATTATGTGGAAATTGAAATTGCCGATGTTGATGCCGATGATTGGAGGTATGAGATTATTTAGTATTTGAAGAATCCTTCTCAATCGGCGTCAAGGAAACTAAAGTATAAAGCCCTTAAGTATGTTTTGCTTGTTGATGATTTATATTGTCGGACGATTGATGGAGTTTTGCTCAAATGTTTGAATTTAGAAGAAGCCAAAGTTGTTATATGCAAGGTATATGAAGGTATTTGTAGCACACATCAATCGGCTCATAAGATGAAATGGTTGTTTCAAAGAATTGCATATTTTAGGGCGACAATGCTGTTTTTAGTATTATATAGGATGTCAAGATTGTCAAAAATTTGGAGCAGTTCAAAGAGCTCAGCATCGGCTATGAACCCAATCATCAAGCCATGGTCGTTTAGAGGTTTGGGGACTGATATGATCGGCCAAATTAACCCATCATCAAGTAAAGGGCATAAATATATTCTAGTGGCAACAGATTATTTCACAAAATGGGTTGAAGAAATTCCTTTAAAGAAAGTTGATCCCAAGGATGCCATTGAGTTTGTTAAAGAGCATATTATTTATTGGTTTGGGATTCCACAAATGATAACGATAGATCAAGGATCTATTTTTGTGTCCGATGAGTTCGTTCAGTTTGCTGATAGTATGGGTATAAAATTGTTGAATTCCTCTACTTATTATGCAAAAGCCAATGGGTAGGCTGAAGCTTCTAACAAAAGTTTAATCAAGCTGATTAAAAGAAAGATTGCAGAACAGCCTAAGAAGTGGCATTCTACTTTGGCCGATTCATTGAGGACATATCGGATGGCATGTCATGGAGCTACACAAGTGCTACCTTATCAACTTGTATATGGGCATGAAGCTATTTTGCCTTGGGAGAATAACATTGGCTCAAGAAGAATTTCTTTACAAAATGAGCTATTGGCTGATGATTATCACAGTTTAATGATTGATAACTTGGAAGATTTGGCGCAGGTCCGATTACATGCTTTGGAGAAAATCAAGTGGGATAAGGAAAGAGTTTCAAGGCATTATAAGAAAAAGGTTATGCCAAAATCTTTTGAGGAAGGAGAGCTTGTTTGGAAGTTAATTTTGCCGATAGGGATAAGAGATAACAAATTTGGAAAATTGTCACCTAATTGTGAAGGGCCCTATCGGATTCATCATTGTGTACCCAAAAATACATATATGCTTGAAGCGCTTAATGAAAAATATTTGAAAAAATATTACCCAAGTGTTTGAATTAACTCATAATCAGTTATGTAGCCAATGTATAAACTAGATTGCCTCAAGATGGCCGATATATACTATCGCCCTTAGACCAAAATTTCGAGAATGTACAAGTACGAAAAGAGCAGAAATAAAATCGGCTCAAAGGTCGATGATTATATTACACAAAAATGTTTTAAACAAAAGTATCGAGGACTTACATAATTACATCAACCCAGGAAGTTCTGGATTGAAGATATCGCACGCAGGCAAATTTGATCTACTTTATTAATGATGCGCACATCATCAGCTTCTATCCGTGGTACTGGCTTCAAAGCTTTGTTTAGAGCAGCTAGGTGTTTAGCCGATACCTTCAACTTAGATTTTTGTTCTTCAATGGCCTTTGGCAAATCAGCTAGCTTTTGCTTCTTTGAGGCAATATCCTTACGAGTCTGCTCTAGTTTGGCTAGGAGATCAGCTTCTTGCTGCTCTACTTTAGAGAGTGCCTTTTGAGTTGTTTCAGGCCTAGCAGTCAGTTCATCAAGTTTGGCCTTGTTCTCATTCACTTGCTGCCAGCTGGCCTAAAGAGTTGATTCCATCGCCTTGAGTTCATGGCGATTGGCAAGTCTTTGTTTGGCTCTCTAGACCTTGAATTGATGGGATTTAAGAAAGGCTGCTGGAGATATGGCATCAATCACTTCATCAAACAGTTGGGTTTGAATTTCTTGAATCCTGCTTCTAATCAGTCCACTGTCATTGACTAAAGCGTCCAGTGAAGCATTTAGCCGATCAGCGATATCTAGTAATTGGGATCTTAAGCCTTCAGAGATAGGGGATTTTGCCTTGCTAGTTGTTTCTTCATCCTCTTTGTCCAAAAATTGCCTTATGTCAAAAGCGAACATGTCTGCTAGATTCTGCAAGTCAAAGATTGATGATAGAAGAATAAGTAAAGTTAAGATGATAGATAATGTTTTTTGATTCAAGTATTCTTACTTGGACTATCGGTGCAGCAACAGCAGTTGCTTCTTCATAGTGGCTGCAGACAGAAGGACTATGTTCACTTGAAGCAAACCGATGGTGAGAAGCCGATGGAGATTTGGACTGAAAAAAGAGCAATTATTAGAATTATTTTGGTGTTGGCTCAAAAGGAAAAGGGATAAAGTTAAAAGAACTTGCCGATGGTGAAGGTTGAGGACTCAGAGAAAAAGGAGACATGACGCTGTGCTTTAGGCTAGCCACAGATGATATGGTCTTAGGCTATAAAAGAGATGAATGTTGGCAAATGTTGAGGGAGTTTTATCTTAAGGCAATACGATGTTTACCTTGATTTTACGAGCAGCTTGGCAACAACGTGGTGGTGGTGGTGGTGGCTGTTCACTGGCCTCACTGCTTTGATCTTTAGGATCGGCTGCTTCAACATCGGCTGGGTCCTGATCGGCTTCAATGTCTGGTTCGTCGTTACTCATAGCAGCAGCAGCCTCATCAACTTCTTCTTGTGCTACTTGATCCTTCAGGTATTGATCAAGGTCTAGATCAATGGGAGAGAGCTCATCATGGCAATTTTCTTGGGTGTATCAGTCTTGGGTTTCTTGGTGGTCTTTTTGATTGCTGATTGTTTGCATTTGCCTACAATCTTGGAGATTGGTTCTCTGACTTAGCCATGAAGCAAGGATTCTACTGGAGGGGCAATAAAGCCGATGAGTGATGGAGCTAATTTTTCTCCAAATGGTAGTAAAGTCAGTGCATATACAATCAGTTGACCACTTATACTATTGGCAGGAGGAGGAGCACCGGTAGCCTGCAAGATAGATATGTTAGTATTTTGAAGAAAACAAAGAAGTTGAAATTGTTCAGAGAGAAAAAATAACTGATGGAGGGAATGACAGTGGTCAAATAAAAACTGGCCGATAGATGAAAGAGGAGTTTTTTCCATTCACTCCACCATCAGTCAAACAGTTGGCTTCGCAAGAGATGAATACTGATATGTTCAAAAGCACCAAGGATAGGGCCTTCAAGATTAAGTACTTTGTCCATCAAAAAAGCCGATGTCACAATCTCTCTAGTTTGAATCTTCCTTGCAAAATGTAAGCTGATCAGAAACTAGACTAGACTTAGTTGCCTTGCTGCTACCATTGTGTGGTAGAACTCACAGGAGACTTGGACGTTTCGGCCTTGAAATATGCCAGTAGGAAGTATGCAGGGAGCTATGGCTGAAACAAAATTCTCTCTGGATGAGGGGTTTTTTTCATCATTGAGATCATTTAGCGTCATATCGGCCGGGAGTTTATAATTAGTGAAACTGTCATAAGGGAACCAAATTCTGGCATTCTTAGGAAATCCATCATAAAAGTGATAAAACCAATCTTGAAATGCCTCGGTCGATCGTCCTGATCGTGGGTAAACTGATGTTGCCTCTCCAAAGGACATGCATTGGAGGGTGGTTGCTTCTTCATCGTCAGAATGATCAGAGGGGAAACAGGATGACTAAAGAGGAGCTCTTTCAGCAACATTAATGGTGTATAGGTTCAACCAAAGCTGTACTAACCACCAAGGGCCACAATAGGCGATAGATTTGCCCATCAAGATCCTAGTCGAAGCTTGACGAATCATTTGATACACAGCTACAAGCAAATATTTTCCAAGGGGAAAGCTCTCTTTTCAACAATGGCTTGGGCTAAATGCTACATGTTAGCTGTTGGACCACAAGTTGATCCACAAAACACAAATCTCTCCAGCCAAAGTTTTAAGAAGGTGATGTGTTCCCAGACTGAGACAGATCCTGTTCCAATATGCTTGGCTATATATCCAGACCTGCCACCTACACTTTTGATCGTCAGCTTGTTTTCACATTTGACTTTCAGGCTAAAAGGGTTGGCCGATGAAGTTATGTCCAAGCCAGTCAGCAACTTAATGTCCAAGAGAGTGCGAGTCATTGGCCATTGGTTAAACATGAAAGTATTGAGGGTGTCAGACCAGAAGTAAGAACCCGATGACAGCATAGGCTCATCTTTTTTCATATCGGCTAAAGACAAAGCCAAGCATTGGGCTATTCCTGCTTCTTCCCAGAGGGTTTGCTTGGTAGCTAATATTCTTTTGTAGCAATTCCTCCATCTATCTAAGTTTGAGGGCTAGAATCTAAAAACTGTTTGCAAATTGGCTAGATTGGACTTGGTTTGTCTGAAAGGAATCCGATTGGTTTCAGCATTTATAAAATGAGTAGGGTCTACATCACCCATCGGCCCAAGGAAAAAGTGAGATGTTTTCTTAAGAACTAGAATTGCAATTTGGTTTCTCAAGTGCTATAGTGATGAAGAGCAGACAAAGGGAATCAGAGAAATTTAGAAAGGGGATCTAGAGCAAAATTTGACCTAAGTGTTGCAGATTAAAGATGAATTGAGATGATAGAGCAAGGATTGAGAAAAGCTTACCTCAGGGACTTCCATGATGGTTGCCATTGAGCTTGGAACAGGGGAGTCGCGAAGGATCGTCGGAGCCACCGCCAGAGAAGCTTGCATCGTTGATACGGTCGCCGGAGATAAGAGAGAAATAGTGCGCGGTTTAAGCGATGGTACAAAGTTAGCGGCGTGAAGATTGAAGCAGGGGCTATTATTATTTATAGATTGCGCTTTTAATGATCGGAATATGGAAACCCTAGATTTTTGTGGATTTAAGAGATAATTCCGCAACATATTTATGTATACTCCAGAATTGAGGGGCATGTGTTAACAACAAATTTTGGAAAGGATACACAAGGATAAAGATAGAGTCGAAGTGGATTCGGAGGAGATAGAGTTGTTTTTCAAAAACAGAGCAGCGCATCGGCTGGAAGCGGTATCGGCCGTACAGAATTGGACTCGGTTAGCCGATACAGACAGTGCGAGTTCATATCGAACTCGGAGGAAAGATCTGAACATATTGTCAAACGAGGATTGAGTCTAGGAGAGACAATTGTATCTATTAATTAGGAATAGAAGTTAGTTGTTTCATTTAGGGAATTCAAGGTAAGAGTTCGCTTATGGACTCCTTTGTTTATTTTGTACTTAGGCAAGTTTGAGCTGTGTCCGATATGGACAAGGTTTGTATGTTCGGGTATAAATATATGCCCAAGGTCTTCTAAAAATAACAACAGTTCAATGCACACTCTCGGCACATTGCCACCCTTTTACTTTCACTTCTCGATGAATTCTTATTTCGAGTTGCGTTGCATCGGCTTCGATTTCCAGCAAGAGATATGGCTTGTCACAGTGGCTTGCATCGGCGGACTAGGGTATCGTTTTAGATATCCCAATCTGTCTCATGCAAACTGCTGGCTATCATATATCTTAACTAATCTAACTTGATGGCTCAATTTACTCGTACCGCTCAACCCTTTTCTAGGGTTTTATCGATATCAGCTAAATCATTTCATTAGTTTAGATTAGCTAAGGTCTCCACCACCCCGAAAATCAGTCAAAGCCTTGATTGTTTAGACTTTATGTTTCTTTTCATACTTAGTGTTGCATCAATTGGGTTTGACCTACTAAGTCATGTTTAGAATCATTAAAACTAACTTGCTTATTGATTGTCAATAAGGGTAGAATCAGGGTTTCAACCGATCTTACCTAATATAACTGCATGCTTTATATGATTTGATGTGTTATATCTATCATCTTATACAAGTATATCAGTCCTTTAAATATATTCAGTTAGGTTTGATCTGTCGAGGTTGAAACATGTTTAGTGTATTTGATCAACACTGATATTCTTATATAAGGCCGCATCGGAGTTCTAGCCAATACATTATCTGAAATACCCTAAAATATCTCATCTGCTACGATATGAGTTCATGTAATTATTGATTTATCTGATCTTAGTTATAAGCAATTAATACTGTTTCGGTTGAGTCTGATTTATCATAATTGCTTCCATCTAACAAAAGGATTAAATGAGTAAATGCCTACTACTTCTCTCATTATCATTCTCATCCAACCTAACCCAATTCATCATTTTCAAGTTAACATTTCATAAACACAATTTTAAAACACAAAACTATACTCATCACACTTCACCAAGTCGCTCTTGATCGTGAGCATGGCTAATCGATTAGTTTTGCGAACTCTGTAAAGTTTGTATAACGTTAACCATATGATATGAACACTCTAGTTTGTTTCATGTTCGCAAGACACTACCACACTCTTCAAGGTGAATGTGGTCTAGAGGTGATAGCGAAGCCTTTACATTACTTAACGCCTAGCCCTGCACAACCACAACAAGTGTGAATCCATGCTAGGAATGACCTAGAGCCGTTAGGTGACGGGCCCACACCTTAAACCTAACGTCGTGGCAGCGAACACATCTGTTGCCCCACAAGGCACTTAACCATTGAATTGGACAGATTTAGACGCCTACCCCAATAAAATGTGAGTAAATAGGTAGAGGAGGAGGAAAACTTAGAATGTCATCTTTTGTGACAAAACCAAGTCCCTCTTGCCCGGTTCGGAGAGGACTCAGCTGTTAGTTAGTACCCCCCATTTTTTTTATTTTTTCTTGGCCTATCAAAATGCAAGGCTAGACTTTAAGCAACTTAACTAGCTAAGGACACCTCATAAATAGCACATGTGGATATACGGTATACATTACTTGGTGACACGATGATCAGTTCTTAGTCAACTCAGGCGAACACTCCCTCTATCAGTGTGCAACTACCACCATAGGCACACTACTTGCCGCCTAAGTCTAAAATCATTTTATCCTCGTTTTAGTTCACAAATACTTAGCATTTTCATTTTTTTTCCAGCAATAAACAAATTCCCAATATTCATTTATAAAGTGAGAGGAATGGCTTTTTGCTTGGTTCTATGCATGGGTAAGCAATTAGCATATTTATAAACATATTTAAACCCAAATGAGCATTTAGAAAATACTCAAACCCAACCTATGGTTACAAACAAAGGAATGTCAATATGTCAAGGTGGATTATGCAGCAATAAGGTTATAGCTACCACTGAAAGTTTCAAATATCACTTTTATCAAATACACGTGCAGTTTCGTAAACAACGCTTTTCATCTCCCAAAACATGGGTTTCAATGTGATCAAAGGGAGAGGGAGGAAGAACTTGCCTCATCTTTGGATAAGTTGGACAATTCGCAAATCTCTCCTTCACCGTCGACGTAATAATCTATAGAATTAACACGATATGGAAATAAATTCCTAGATATGTGAAAAATCAAAAATGGTCTAAAATGCATGATTTGTGCACAGTGGATAGGTACTGTCCTTAGATTAATTTAGGTGAAAGAATTTCTATTTTATCTCTTTTTGTTTGTGAATTACGAATTTTAAAAATTCTTTACCCGATATATGTTAGTTACACTTTATTCAAGTTTAAATGTGGTTTGTATTCATGTTTGGTGAAATATAGATTGACATCAGCAGAGCGTGCGTGTTGCTAAGTCCATCAAAGTTGAGTTCATAATTTTTCGATTTAGGATGAATTTACTATGGATTTTGCATGTTGTATAAGACTTTCTGTCATTATTTTCTGGTAAAGTTGTGGCATATTTTTAGGAAGTGATATTGTTACTTTCAACCTTACAGTGGTGAAGTGACTGGTTTTATAAAATCAACCCAATTGGTTTCACAATTTTTAATGTTCATATGAATTTCTTATGCATTTTATAAATTGTAGTACACTTTATGTTAGTTATTTGCTACACAAATTTATAGAGGTGTTCTCTTTGCATAATGTGCCATGTTTTAATCTTCAGCAACTAAGATTATGATATTACGAATCAAATGAATCTGGAATCACTTCATTTGGTGTTAGAATTAATTTACTATAAATTTTAGAAGTTGAACTTTATGTATGGTGATTATTTTACTATACAAAATATTAGTGCTGTTTGTGGTATAGAAAGTATAAGATTCTATTTTACAAAATTAATGTTTATACTTTTCTGTTCCTACAAAAATTTGGTTTATTCCATTTGGAGTTAAAATGAATTTTCTATGAATTTTCAAAGCTTGAGCATATTTTATGTCAACTATTTAATATTAAATTTTACATATATTTATTATACTGCAAGTATACCTTTTTATTTTATAACATTAAACAGAACAATTTTATGAATCTACAGAAATTGAGTTCATCTAAAAAGGAGCTAAAATAAATATTCTATGCATTTTACAAGTTTGCTCGATTTTCAGCTGAATAGAAAATACAAGTTTGCTCGATTTTTCAATAGACTAGCACAATGCCCGTGTATTGCACCGGGTGATGGTGGGGTAGCTGAAGTTTGATCTTAATGATTTATCGAAGCACCTAAGCATGATCATAAGCATCGACGATGTGTACAGTGACCAAAAGTCCTATTGTTCTTAACGATTAATCTGCTTTATATTTGTGGATGTGGATGACGTTTCTGACATGTGGGTCTGACGGTTGTAGCATGGGATGAACAGATGTTGAAACCACAGATAGAAATTTGTTTGACAAATGGAAATATCAACATATTTTTAAGTACATAAGCCTAACGGTAATGACTGAGCTTCGGGAATACACTCGTGCCTTGATATGTGAGGAAAATGCGTGGAGTTGAAAAATATCGCTCCCTTCGTAAAAATACAAGACACATTTCTTTTGTCATCAACACTAAGGAGAAATTAACTCATCCCCTATGTAACAAAACCAATTAACTATATGATTGCATATAATCAATGAGTAATGAGTATCAAGATTTCTGCTTGGGTTCTGATCAATAATTAATAAGTACATGGAAACTACAAAGATCAGTTTTTAAAAAATAAAAAATAAAAAATATGATCAATACATTTATATAGAAGAAGTAATAAATAGGCAATAAAAAAGTTGAAGCAAAGCAGACTGGAGGGAAAGAAGGGACGGAAAAATTATAAAGCAGATCAGACAGGGATGGAAAAAAATAAAAAAAAGAAAATCAGAGCGGATAAAGCAAAGCAAAGTGCACTCGCTAGCTCTCTCGTTACTTCATCTCTGTCACCGGCTAGAAAAAAAATGCAGAGTGGACAGGGAGAGGAGAAAAAATAAAGAAAAGCAGGGAGCATAAAGTGGAGACAGGTCATAGGTGTAGGCTGGTCTGGATCTTGCATTCTCGCTCTCTTCTTCCTCCTCTCACATTTCCCTTTCATCACATCGTCGGCCAGATCCACCACATTGCCGCGGGCTTTCTTCACTGGATGATGTCGATTTTGCTCAATCTAGCCTCTTCCTCCTCGCTACAGCTACTGGATCCGACCGATTTTTCTTGCATCATGATCTCTTTCATGGGATTCGGTCTGATTGGGGTTCTTCATTTTTCCTCCCTCTTCTGCTGGTAGCGCTGCTGTTCTCCAGTTGAGCGAGCACGCTGAAGTGACCACAGTTTTGGTGGTTTAAGATTAATTGAAGTGCTCGGCTGGGATGGATAGCCGAGGGAGGCTGCCATGTAGCCTGAAGCTGCTGAGGCTGGTGGCGAGGAAGGTGCCGGCGCAGTTCGGTGATGAGCGGATTGGGACGGCCTCGCCCCTCCTCGCCTAGATCTAGCCACCACCATGGCTATCTCCATCGTCGGCTCCTCTGCCGCCCCACCGGCCCCTTGGAGCTTGAGTCCACCGAGGAATTGTCGATGGTGAGCTGGAGAGGGCCGAGGTGCCTGAACTGGTGATTTTTTTTTAAGCTGATATGGGCCTTTGCTATCTTTTATATCTTTTATAGTTTGACGATTCGGTAATTCTAGAGTTGGGTTTTATTTTTGTCAAAATAATTAGGTCGGACCATAGTTTATTTGATTTGTTTGGTTTCAGTGAATCAACCAAGAGCACATGTCTAGGTGAAGAAGTGTAACTATCACTACTCGACAAGTGATCTTCGGAATGGCAAAAATCACATTAGTCTCGGTTCGAACAGGAACCGAGACTAAGGATCATTTTTAGTTCCGGTTAAAAAGTGTGTCAGGACTTTATGATTTTTAGTCTCGATTGGTGTTTAGTCCTGGTTCACTTTTTGTCAGGCTGTGTCAAGTCGTCGGGCATCTTTAGTCTCGATTAGTGTTACCAACCGGGACTACAGATAAAAATGATATTTAGTCCCGGTTGTTGTTACCAACCAGGAGTAAAGATCAAATACCTTTATATACTTCTTCTTCCTCCTTTAGCCCGAGCCATTGCTGCAAAGATCGGGAGGAGGAAGGGAGGTGGTGCCAAAATTTTTTGTGAAAGTATTTTGGTGATAATATATAAATCGGAGTGTTCTAAAAGGTTAACAACTTTATCCAGAAATGATGTATGCTTAGCATATTACATTTATAGCTATGTTTCTATACATTATTGTCTCTAAAAAGGTTTATGAAAATGATAAGAGAGAAAATTTGTTTAGGGAACTGAGGTTACTTTTAAAATTAGAAACAAGTGGATAAAAATGTTATAAAAAGATGACAAAGGAAAAATATAGAAAATTACGATAAAAGGATAGAAAACTAAATTAATTTAAAAATCTTTAAAATAGTTAGAAGTAAGTACGACACATTATGTTTAGAACTTTAAAAAAATTAAACATGAATAATATGTGGGATTATTGTATAATTGTTGTATGATTACTTATATATAATTATTGCACGATTATTTAATTAGTTTGACTTTCGTGGATTTTCTTTTTACGATTTTTGTGCATTTCAGAAAGATGGATCGGCAATGGATGTACCCCGCGGACTGACGGTCATTAGAGTTTATTAAAGGCGTGCGTTATTCTTTGAGTATTCCCAATGCCAACAAGCAGAAGGGTGTTATATGCTGTCCATGCAAAAAGTGCAAAAACCATAAAGAGTATTCTCCATCAAAAACTATTCATGTCCACTTGTTTGAGTTGGGATTCATGCCTATCTATAATTATTGGACCTCGCACGAAAAGTTAGGGGTTGCAATGGAAAATGATGAAGAAGAAGAGGTGAATATTCCTGACTGGGCTCAATACAGTGGATTTGAAGGAAATACAATAGGCGAGGCGGACGAGGCTGATGAAGATAACGACGGTGCGAATGATCTTGGTTAGATGTTGTGCGATATAAAGAAGGACTGTGAAAGTGAAAAGGAGGTCCAAAATTTGGAACGTATGTTAGTGGACCACAAAACGTCCTTGTACCCAGGTTGCGAACAGGGGCACAAAAAGTTGGGTACCATGCTGAAATTCTTGCAATGGAAGGCAAAAAATGATGTGAGTGACAAGGCATTTGGCGAGTTGCTGAAACTCGTAAAGGACATTCTTCTGAAAGGAAACAAATTGCCCGAAACAACGTACGAAGCTAAGAATGTAGTCTGCCCTCTAGGTCTGGCAATACAGAAGATACACGCATGTCCGAACGATTGTATCCTCTATCGCGGTAAGGAGTACAAGAACCTAGAAGCGTGCCCTATTTGTAAGGCACTACGATACAAGATTAGACGAGATGACCCAGGTGATGTTGATAGACAGCCTTCGAAGAAGAGAGTTCCTGCTAAGGTGATATGGTATTTTCCAATAATAACACAGTTGAGGCGATTGTTCAGGAGCAAAGCATGCAAGAATGATACGCTGCACGCAGAAGAACGTCAACAAGACGGGATGCTGAGACACCCAGCTGATGGGTCGCAGTGGCGGAACATCGATAGAGTATATCAAGACTTCGGAGAGGATGCACGAAATGTAAGGTTCGGTTTAAGTACGGATGACATGAATCCATTTGAAGAGATGAGCAGTGGCCATAACACTTGGCCTGTGACCATGTGTATCTATAACCTCCCCCCTTGGCTATGTACGAAGCGGAAGTACATCATGATGCCGATTATTATTCAAGGCCCAAAGCAACTTGGTAACGACATTGATGTGTACCTAAAACCATTAGTTGAAGATCTTTAAGTTCTGTGGAAGAAATAAGGTGTCACCGTGTGGGATGAGGACAAACAGGAGCAATTTAACCTACGAGCGTTGCTGTTCGTGACCATTAACGGTTGGCCCGCACTTAGCAACCTATCCAAACAGTCAAACAAGGGGTACAAGGTTTGCACCCACTGTATGGATGAAACTGAAAGTATATATCTGACACATTATAGGAAGGTTGTGTACATGGGTCATCGTCGATTTCTTGTTGCAAGCCACCCTATCCGAAAAAAAGGCAAGCATTTTGAACAAATGGCAGACCACCGTACTAAGCCTAAACATCGTAACAGAAAAGCCGTGTTTACTATGGTGAAAGATCTAAAAGTAGTATTTGGAAAGGGACCTAGCAGCAAACCTATAGCAAGTGAAGATGGTCATGCGGCGATGTGGAAGAAGTCTATTTTCTGGGAGTTACCCTATTGGGAAGTCTTGGACGTCCACCACGCAATCGACGTGATGTATCTCACTAAGAACCTTTGCGTCAACCTGCTGGGCTTCCTAGGTGTATACGGGAAGTCGAAAGATACACTTCAAGTACGTAATGATCTAAAGCATATGAAACAACGCAATGGCCTTCTTCCAGAACCAAAGGAGAAAGGAAGCCATTACTTGAGTCTGCCCAGTTACACTTTGAGCAAGGCAGAGAAGGAAAGTATGTTTGAATGTTTGGAGAGCATCAAGTTACCATCTGGATATTCCTCGAATATAAAGGGAATAATAAGCATGAAGGAGAAGAAGTTCATAAACCTAAAGTCTCATGACTGCCACGTGTTGATGACACAACTGCTTCCTGTTATAATTTGAGGGTATCCTTCCTAATAATGTCCAGACAACAAAAACAAAGCTATGTGCTTTCCTCAACGCAATTTCGCAGAAGATCATCGATCCATACAGTTTAATAGCCCTTGAAAATGACGTGGTGCAATGTCTTGTCAACTTTGGGATGAACTTTCCACCATCCTTCTTTAATATAATGACGCATCTTCTATATCATCTTGTTAAAGAGATCCATCTTATCGGTCTTGTATACTTACACAACATGTTCCCTTTCGAGAGGATGGGCATTCTGAAGAAGTACGTTCGTAACCGTTCTCGTTCGAAGGCAAGCATCACCAAGGGGTATGGAACAGAGGAGGTCATTGAGTTATGCGTAGAATTTATTGAAGACCTTCGTCCAATCGGGGTGCCTGAATCAAGCCACGAAGGGAGACTACGGGGAAAGGGGACTCTTGGAAGAAAAGAAATAATGACTGTAGATAACAATTTATTTCGTAAAGCATATTTCATGGTTTTGCAACAATCTTTGTTGGTGGCTCCTTACATCGAGGAGCATTTGGCGATTGTTCGCTCCAAAAATGTCGGAAAGTCCGATGCCTGGATTATACGCCATCACATTGATACTTTCCCCGCTTGGCTACGACAAAAACTCATGGGTAACGAGACGATTGACCAACAACTAGCCTTCTTGGCGAGGGGACCATCTTGCTCAATCTTGACATTCCAAGGATACGAAATCAATGGGTATACATTTTACACAAGAGCCCAAGACACAAAAATCACGAACCAGAACAGTGTTGTTCGTATTAATGCCATGAGATACAATGGGACAACCAACACGTATTACATATTACGATGACATTGACAAGATATGGGAACTCGACTATGTACCTCTGAAGGTGTCTCTGTTTCAGTGCCAATGGGTTAGGCTAACTGGTGGAGGCGTAACGATTGATGATAGTGGGATGACAACGGTTGACCTTAACAAGGTTGGATACTCGGACGAACCATTCATCCTAGCCAATGATGTAATGCAAGTTTTCTACATGAAGGACATGTCTAGCAAACCAAAGAAGGGGAAAAGGCCCGACGAGCTAAAGCGCCACGTGGTTCTCTCAGGCAAAAGGAAAATCGTCGAAGTCGAGGACAAGACTGATAAAGATTACAATCAGTTTGACGGGCAACCACCGTTCGTGGTGACGGTTGACCCAAGCATCATCCTATCAAATAAGGACACCCCTTACTCACGCAACGATCATAGCGAAGGAACATTCGTGAGGACAAAGTATGTGAGGTTAACCATCACGTTGTAAATTATTTTTAATGTAATGACCTAAGTTGTTGTATGGACGATGTAAATTATTTTGAATGTATTGAATTATTTAAATCGGGCATGAATTGTTTATATATGATTATTTAAATTTAAACTTTCAATTTTAAACTATTTAAATTGGGCATATGTTATTTATATATGATTTTTAAAATTTAATAACTATTTTAGACTATTTAAATCGGACATATGTTATTTATATCTGACTTTTAAAATTTAATAACAATTTTAAACTATTTAAATCGGGCATATGTTATTTATGTATGATTTTTAAAATGTAATAGCAGTTTTAACTATTTGAAATGTTTTGTTATTGTAATTTGTAATTATTTAATTTTTAATCCCGGTTGTTAACCCTAGCCGGGACAAAAAAAATTTTGGAACTAGTGATAAAATATCTTTAGTCCCGGTTGGTGGAAACAACTGGGACTAAAGATGGGAGCTTTAGTCCCAATTGTGCCCACAATCGGGACTAAAGATATCTTTAATCCCGGTTGTTTCCACCAACCGGGACTAAAGCTTCCGGGGTATAAGGCGCATCGTCTTCTCTGGCACGATCCCACGCTCAGCCATTTTCACCGATATCTTCGCTGAGCACCATCACCGGCTAGGGTCTTCACCGTCGCCGCCGCCGTCATCTCGCCGTTGTCATCATTGTTGCCGCTGCTGCAACCATGCGTCGTCGCCCTCGCCATCGCATTCGCTTCAAGGTTAGGCCCAATATCTCGGCCACCTCTCCCTCTCCGATCTCTCTCTGCTCCAGGCGGCCGCCGCCGCCACCGATCTTCTGTCGCATCGTCATCGTCGTCGTCGCCGCCGCACGCCACCACCGCCGCTGCCATAGCCGACGCTGCCGCGCCACTACCGCCATGGCCGCCGCGCCACTGTGCGCCAAGAAAGTGTCACCGCCACCATACCCCACCACTCCTACCACCACCGCCGCGCACCAAATGTGAACGATCGAACATGAACGAACAAACGACCGAACATGAACGAACGAACGACCGAACGTGAATGAACGAACGACTTTAACGAGTTTAACGAGTTTCACGACCGAACGAGTTTAAGGAGCGAATGAGTTTAACGAGTTTAGCGACTTTCACGACCGAACAACTTTAACGATTTTCACGACTTTCACGACGTTCACGACCGAACGACTTTAATGACTTTAGCGACTTCCACGACCGAACGAGTTTACCGACTTTAACAAGTTTAACGACCAAACGACTTTCATGACCAAACGACTTTCACGACTTTAATGAGTTTAAGGACCGAACGACTTTCACGACTTTAACGATTTTCACAACCGAACGAGTTTAACGACTTTAATGAGTTTAAGGGCCGAACGACTTTCACGACCGAACAAATTTCACGACTAATGTATATGCAATCTACATGTTTTAACTAATTATTTTTTTATTGTCAGAATTACCTGGTCCGGCTGCTGATCGCCGACGTCGCTCAAGTTTATGTGGTCCCATGGCCTCCAAGCAAAACTAAGGCAAGTTTCATGAAACTATAAAAGTTTTCGTACATTCCTATGAAATATATTAGCTGTATTTAAAATATACACATGCGGGTTTCATATTTCTTAACTAGGTGAAATTTATCATAGGTTTCATATTTCTTAGGTAGGTGGAAATTAGCTGGTCATCGTAGTTTTCGAGAATGTTAATATATATATAACAATATACCTCGTTCATGTTACGAACAGATGGTCGATCGCGATGATGAACAGATCATCTACGACCAGATCGCAGAGGGCAGCAGCCAATACTGGGTGGATGAGGATGGGAACGAGGACCCCAAACAGTATTTGAACGAAGAGAAAAACGAGGAGGGCCACGAGGAGAATAGTGACAGCCAACCGGCCATTGGAGAGAAGAAGGGACGCGGACAACGAGGTGTCGCGAGTAAGGTGGAGGGGAGACACATTATTACTGATGTGAATCCAGATGGCCTACTAGTTGCCCCTGCTGATGCAGCAATAAAGTTTGTGTCACACAGCGGTTGGGTCGTGAGGGATCACGTGCCCATCAGCATAGTAAAATGGTGCCAAACAAGGGCACATGTGGATGAGGACGAACAACCTTATCTCCCTGATACAGAGAAAGAAATGTTGTCGACCACGATGCTTGAGACATTCACGGTCCCTCAGGCAGAAAAGCAAACAGTGAAGGATTGGACTTTAAAGAAGATGGCCAAACTGTTCTGGCAGTACAAGAAAGATCTGTACAAGAAATATATCACGAAGGGCCTGACACCTGACTTTGACAAAATGACCAAGCTGAAGGATCATTGGGATGTGTTTGTCGCATACAAGCCAGGGGAGCAAGGGCAACGACAGATATAAAAGAATAAAGCCAATGCCGCTAAAAAGAAGTATCATCACTAGCTAGGGTTAGGCGGCTATAAGAACTTAAGAAGGCAGTGCCGAAGTGGGAGAAAATGGAAGCAGGGTTGCTAGAAAGAGGTATCGTTCCGGCCACAGCCAATTGGCTAGAACGATCAAAGCATTGGTACTATGCTCACGGTGGAATGCTCGATCTTGGTGATGGCTCCCTGATATTCGACGATGAGATTCGCAAAGCAGCATGCTGACTGACGGAAGCAGTAGAGGCCTCTGCTCAGGGAACATTTAGGCCTGATAGAGAGAAGGACAAGCTTATGCTCGCACTGCAGAATGACGAGCATCCAGGCCGAACGCGAGGAAAAGGCTTGGTTCCACAGAAATTTGGATTTCAAGAGGATATCCACACGTACAAGAGTCACATGAGGAGCAAAAGAGATGCTGAGGTGAAGTTAACAAATCTTGAGTATAGGGTCGTGACGCAAGAATTAAGGATGTAAGAAGAGGTGAAAAGACGGGTGGACCAACACCTGGCCGAATAGTAGAGGGAGCAGACCCAACAACATGTTCCTCCCGTCATGGTGAGCCCCCCAGGCAATCGGAGTAGCTACGCTTCTACAGGGCAAGTAGGAGAACATGGCATGGAATATGCAGCAGGGCCAGCTCACGACGAGTCACCGTGCCCCGTTGATGAAATCACGCAACGGACACCATGTGAGCTGCATAGTCCTTTCATGAACATATTACTCAAGGTATACTCGTAATTTTATGATATATGTCTTGTACGTTGCAAAAGTTGGTGCACATGTTAATACTAATTAACCTCGATTCTCGTGAAGGTGGCGTCGAGCATGGCCATACCAGTGGACCCTTTAGGGACATACCTTTGCAGGCTATTCCACCTGGATACTCAAGGGTCGAAGTAGAACTGGTGGAACGAGGTTTTGAGGACCTCGAGCTGGACATCCCCGGAGGAGACGGGGAGATGAAACTAGGAGACACAGCCCACGCTATCATGTTTCCCAGGCGAGAAGCAACATCCATTCCTACATCTCCTCCACCTACACCATCTCCTTCGCCTCCTCCGCCTGCATCGTCTCCTCGGCGGGCACCGACTCCTCCTAGGACTCCACCACGGGCATCGTCTGCTCCATCTTCAACGCCACAACCAGCTGCAAGTACAACATAGACTTGCCCACCTCATCCTGCGTCGTCAAAGTCCAGCGTACAAACGAAGAAGCCAAGACTTGACGAGCCTAAGCTCCCCGCTCTCAAGACTAGGGCATACGACCGCACTCCTGAGGAGACTGACGAGATTGTAAGAGCGCAAGTGAAGGCACACTTCAAGCCACGGAGTCCAGTAAAGAAGATTCCTATAGACCCGTCATCTAAGGAGTTCTTTAAGAAGATGAGGACATCGGTAAAAAAGACCATACTATCCGACTTTGACCGATCAATAACGAAGTCTTTTAAGAAGGCAAAAGGAAAGTCCAAAGAGGTCCCTCAGCTCGGAAAGCAACCAAAACAATCGATTGATCCGTTGCTACAACCTGGTGAAATGGAGATAAGACAATTTATGGCGGAGACGGGACTAAACAGGGAGCAATTGCTGGCCGATGCACCAATAAAAAAAGCAACAGCAGAGGATCTGAAATACAAATTTACCCTTGGTGAACCACTTGTCAAGGCTGATTAGGTTCAAATCATCTCTGCACAGATGTACCAATTCCATCAATACTACATGGAAAAATCAACCGCCAGAAGAGTGATGTTCGGTGCGAGGGTAAAAAACTCAGATTATTTCCAAGGAGATGATGAGTTGTTGGTCCGTTTCTAGGAAATCTTCGACGTGTACCATTGAGACACCCTTGACGTCTCACTTCTCAGTCTATGGGTTCTGTAAGTATTGTTTAATTAATTTTATTTTGTTCCTTAGTTCCTTGTATGTAGCATCGAATGATTGCAGTGTGCGGATAGCTGATGAAAACGTCCTTTTTTCCGTTGTAGAATGGAGATTCAAATATGTCATAAGCAGGGAGCTTTCAGGGTTGGATTCATGGACCCCTACAAAGTTAACACTATGGTGACAAAGGATTTTCAGCAAGAAACAAAGGATAATATTCTCTATTTCCTAGTGCAACAATATTTCAAGACCTTCATACTATTGCCGTACAACTCCTCGTGAGTTTTTACCTCCTTTCGTACCAATTTTCTTCTCGTACTCATGCTGTGACATATATATCATCCCACTAGGTCCTTTTTGTTATAGATCTTACTGAAAGCAAAATTTATGTCTATGACTCAATGAATAAACTGAAGGAAACTTTCAGCAAAATTTTTGAAGTGCTAGACAGGTAATGCCATCCATTGCACTGTCATTATGAGTGTTGCTATTTCTACCATATATGTGGATCTCGGATAATTAATCATAGCTTGCGACTGTGCATAGGGCATGGACATGGTTCCATACACTCGTTCGCGGGAATTTCAAAGAAGAACGAGATGTCAGGATGAACTTTCCGGTAAGTACATGCTCCAAAATTATATTGAATCATTTAATTTGTTCTAAAATAAAATTATATATTAAATCTGTCATTTTGATCTCCTTTAATGTCCAAAACAGAAGCAAGGGACGAACTTATGCGGCTACTATGTTTGCAACTATATTCATACCATAACACATGGAATCAATAGTGACAAGGATCTCGATGTACGTAAACATCATTCATACATTATGTCTCGATTTTTTATTGATTTCATATATTATATCTCATTTTTTGAAATGATAGGTTTTTTGGATGATGGAGCAACTCCCCTACGATGTATTTATACAGGCCGTTAAGAACAATTGATGGGATTTATCATGGATCAGGTTATTGATCCCGCTGAAGAATTTCACCACGATGGAAAACCTATTCGTCAACCCCACCCATGATTAGAATAGAAGGATTAGAAGGATTGTAATATATATATACATACCATAGATTTTGTGTAAATGTAATTACTTATATGTCTGTATATATTTTGGTAATCTATATATGTATATATTCACTTATGTGTCTCTACATATTTTGGTTATACATATATACATATGTAATATATATATATGTGTATTTATACATATATATGCAATATATATGTATAAATACATTTATTACATATATATTATATATATTATGCATATATATTATATATATTTATATATATATATGCATAATATATAAACAAGCAGCAAGCAGCATATGTAATTAAAAAAAATGTAAAAACATGACCAACCGGGGCTAAAGATAAATCTTTAGCCCCGGTTATTTCAACCGGGCATTTTAGTCCCGAAATCGACGTCCCGGTTTACAACCTAGGACAAAAGGGGGTTGCAAACCGGGACTAAAGTTGGATTCCCGAGTAGTGTATATTCATTAAAACCTTGTCCAGTTACTCTGTATTTGTCGAATGCCGATGCTTTCGTGTGATATTTTTTGGTGAAATATGAAACAATAGCAGTTCAACACTCAATTTTTGCCCAATTTGTCTAATATCCAAGTTGGTTTCACTCACGGTTTCTCCTCTCGTTTGAGAGGAAGGTGCCAACGCGATAGACGACATTCGTAATTGGGAGAAATATATGTGATTAATTTTATTTCTGACGTAAATCAATTAACTGTGATTTGTTTGTGCATTCTTGTTCTAGTTCTTTACCTTAGATTTCTGTTCTTCTTTCTCCTTTCTTCTTTATCGATTCGGTTTTAACATCATCCCCAATAGATCTCCTAGCAATACTATCGATCAATTTGTGTCCAATTTGTCTAATATTCGAGTTGGTTTCACTTTTGGTTCTCCTCTCGCTTGAGAGGAAGGTGCCAACATGGCAGATGCGCGAACGCGCGCCACGACAGACGAAGATGGGTTGTGACGATTAGAAAGTTATGAATTTTTTAAGTAGTTAAGATGGGTCCACAGGTCAGTCACAGAAAATTTTGCAAAAAAGTCTCCTGAGGTATTGAATTAAAATCCGAGGTCCCCCACGTGTTCTAGACAATTTTCGTTAAGAGTCCTCAGATTTTAATTGAATTGCATTTAAGTGCATAGGCCCACACGTGAGTGCCTGAAGTTCTACGGTATGAACCCTAAGTTTATGATTAATTAGAGGAAAAAGTCCTTGTCTTCAACCTCCAGCCGTCCGATGGACAGGGAGGCACAGCCGTGGGCTTGGCGTGCTCGCCGGCGGCGAACGGCGGCTCGAAACGGGGTGAGGTCAAAAGATAAAATGAAGAGCATGTTATTGCGATTCCATTCCTCTAATTTTCTCAGCCAGTGGAGACTGGAGTTGCGCCAGCGGCGAGTCCGAGCGGAAGGTGTCTTCGGGTGGTGATGCATGTGCGCCTACGGTCATATAGTGGTACAGTGAGTGCATGCATGCGGGCCTACACAGTACTAGGGACCTTACCGAGGTGTTGGCCGGGTTTGTTGAGCTCCGGACGGTGGTGGCGGCTTGCGGAACCCCTCGGGGACGGCGGACAGTACCCGGACAGCGACGGTGAACGACGGCCAATCTCGGCGAGCGACCAAAAGAGAAGTTGAAGAGCAGCTTGAGGAGAAGCTATCGGTGGCTATCTCGACGGCTGGGGTGGTCGGAGTCGATGGCGATGGCGGCACAAGCGGCGACCATGCTCGGGGTGATGTTGCATGTCGGTTTGGAGGCCGGAACTAAGTGATGTGGTGCATGCGTGTGGCTTGTTTGGTCACTAATAAAGAGACTCACCGAGCAGTTGGCAAGGGTTGGCGAATCTTAGTCATCGACGACGACTCGTGGAACAGCTCCACTCCGGGAAGACGGCGACGGCTTGCTCCAGGTCCGGATGTGCTTCGAGATGATGCGCGCGAGGTTAAGTGATGACATTGGAGGGCAAGGGTGGAAGGAATCGTGCTGAAGCTCACAAGAAAGCGAAGAAACGGCAGATGGAGGCGGCGGCCGGAGAGGATGAAGAAGATGGGGATCTCTGGTTCTACTGCGTCTCTCACCGATTCCTTGGGGGTTCCTGGTTTTCGTGGGATGGCGATGAAAGTGGCGCAGTGGCTTGGCCGGATTTGCACCGTGGTGGTCGGACGACGGTCGAGGCACCACGGCGACACTCCGGAGCGTGGCAATAGAGGGCGGTGGCGAAGCTCGTGTTCCGGGTGAGTCACTGCATGGATGACCACGAATTTGGTGTTAGAGACGGCATTGAGAGGTGATTACAGAACGGTGCTTCGAAACCAGAAACGCTCACCGGAGAAGAAATGCAACGGCGGGGAAGCTTGCGGCGCTAAGGTTGACGCCTCCATCCCCGGCGAATCAAGGATGGATTATCTCGGTTCTTCCGCGAAATGGGAAGAGGGCGAAAAGAAGAAGGACGACGGTCGGCTGGAGGGGTTATATACGGCGGCGACGACGAAAATGGAGGGGAGGGGCAGCTCAGCGCCGGCCGACACGTGGTGCGTGTGTGTCGCGTGTGTGCTGCGTGTTAGAGTGACGTGGGCACATGTGTGTGAATAACTAGTGGGTCCCACCATGCCCTGTGCCCGTTTGGCAGTGAGAGATGCGAGAGAGGTTTGAGTGAAAAGTGACCAAGTCTTGACTGTGGTGAACTTTTAAATTTGACTTCATGTTTAACTTTTTTTCCCAAGTTATTTTAATATGGTCTCTCGTTTGGACCAAGTCCCACAGTCAAAATTATTTTGGTCCAATTTTGGGAGAGTGACAAATTAGGCTGCAGAGAAACTGTAATTTTCCAAATTTTGTAGTTTTGAGTGATTTATTTGAGGTACTATAATGTGTGATAAATTACAGTGGGTTGTACGTGTTAGATAGTATTTATGTGAATTTTTTTATGATTTAATGTTGCATCAAATATTTTAAAAATTCACCAGGTCTATCTTTATATATATCTGTTCCTATTGTATAAATGCAACAAGGTGTTTGCAAGAATTATGTTTGAATTATGTTTGACCTGAGGTTTTGTTGTTAGACATGACTCTCATGTTCCTATATATACTTTCCAAAGATATTTGTAGGTTTGTACACATGTATGTTTGTGTTTAAGTAAAGTTTAAGGTAGGATTTTAATGTGATTGACTTGATAAGAATTTTATCCACCTTTCATATTCATGAGACCTATCATGAGATGAAAATAAGATCCAAAAACACTAAAAAGGACCGAAATCACACACCACTCATTGTGTTGATGCAAACATGAAATGTTTTACATGTCAAATTAAATTAGGAAGGAAAAAGTTTTAAATTGTCCTCAAAATTTCCTTTTGGGTTCTAGCTATGATGGGGTAATCTAGGTCTGTGGCACAAAAATTTTAAGATTTCTATTTATGAAAAATTATTTTCTGTTCTTACGTGCAAAATTTGAAATTCATATTTCTGGGTATGTTACACAACTTGAATGGAATTCTCAACTACAGGGCCCAGATTTGGTAGAAGCCAACACTCTCTTGGAGAAAATCATGGAATTCAAGAAAGCCGGCTTAAAGGGATAGCAAGTCACTCGGTATTTTATCAAATGCCGATTGGCTCCTATCAAGGAGAGATCAAAGCCAGATAGACCCAAACTGTGGAGATCCTGACTCCATTGAATATAAAATCATGTGTGAAAGAATGTACAAGGTCTTCTTGACAGGGATTGCCATTGATTACGCACAAGCTCCCAATTGTCCCTTTTAGTCTACACCGACCACCTCCTCTGATAAGCAGTCCTAGACTTTAATAACTTTTATAGCCTTGTTAAAATTGACGATAGTATGATTGTCAATTCCTCATTATAATAGGAAAATGCTTTTCTTGTCTCAAACCCTCCTGCTACCGTCATCACCACGAAGAGGCCCAGATGGCAGCAGTCAGCCCAGCGGGGCACCCACAACCAAAACACAGAAAAAGGGCAAAAGACTAGCAGCAGAGCAGAAGACAAAGAAAACTAAGAAGAAAATGAAACTGCTCCTTAGTTCTTAGATGAAGATGAAGATGAAGCAGCAAGTGTTGGTGCTGCCCAGGTGACGCCCTAACCAAAAAGGGCGATTCCCAAGTTCAGGACATCTTTGAGGTAACTATCTTACCACTCAGACTTCATTGTGGTTGATGATTCCGAATTGGATTGATGAATGATCATTGTTGATTAAATAAAACTCTGAAAACCTTATTCCATGCTTTGTTCCGTATTTGCAGGAAACCTCTAAACATAGACCCTATTGGCACATCTGAGACCGCACCATCAACCATGGGAAGTGTCAGCCAAACAAATTGGGACTAGCTAAAGATCTGGCTACAAATCAAGAACCCTCGACTGGAAACCAATTGGGGCTGTCTGAAAACCATGCTACTAAACAAGAGCCCTCGACTAGAAGCCAGTTGGGTCAAGAGAAGGTGACTACCGCCGACCAACGGCCTTCAATTAATAATCAATCAACAAAAACAACCACAGCTACAGAAGACCAGGAGCCTCTAGACTCAATTCACGCAAGCCAATTAAGAAACCAGAGAAGAAACTGCTCCTAGCACTGCTCCAAACACCAATCAACCGGAAAATGTCCAAAGGCCTCCTATCCAGCGACCTAACAACATTACTAGTAAATTCCCTGTAACTTTAAACTTCAAATCCATTTTTTTTCTAACTTCTGCTGGTACTAGAACCCATGTAAGGAGAAGATGAAGAAATCCTCGGGATCAAGTTAGCTGAGGATTCTCTCCCTCCAGTCAAAATCCAATGGCGCGATTCGAAATGCAGAGCTCACGGGATAATTCTAAACAAACAAAAGGAAGCCGAAGAGCGCAACCTCCTGGTGAAGAGTCTATCTGAATCCACCAAGCTCCTAAATGTAAGTTAATCTGTTGCATTTGCCAGTCTTCCCTTTGTCTGTCATAATCTGAGTCCTATTGTTTGTCCATGAAGAGAATATATCGGCAATCTCAGGCTACGTCTAAAACACTAGAGAAACTAGTACATCACCTTGAGACACTAGCAGTCAAACTAGAATTGAAGGATGCCAAAGATGACGCCAAAAACAAAGAGTGACAATTGATGGATGAGATCAACCAGCTGCGAGATGTCAACTTCGAATACTGTGGCTCAGTTGGAGGTTAGTAAATAAATCCAACAATTCTTGAAAAATCTTCGATAAATGTGCTCTAAATAATCACAATGCTTGATCCAGAACAAGTATCACAAATAAAAACCTTAGAAGCCCGACTTAAGGAAGCGGAAGAAAGCATCACCAAATTGAAGGAAGACAAAGCCAAGGCTGAATTTGACCTAGAAGGTAATTCCATTTATCTTTCGCCTGCCATATTAATTCTTGAATAATCAACTGAATCCTGCGTCTTTTGATCTTTAGCCCATAAAATGTAGTCAAAGGCACAATTTGAAGTCTTTGCTCAAAGAATTGAAAGAGCTGAAGCTGTTTGGGATGATATAGCCAATGCAGCTGCTCCGGTATTGAATGCCATATTCCAAAATGGCTTGGGCTCCAGTTCAGAAGATGCAACAGATATCTTTTACAAGCTAAGGACTGTCCTTGACAAGCACTTTAAGAACATAAATGAAGCAGCCATTATATCCCCGAGTGGATATAATGGCAGCCGAAGAAGGATTCGCATATGGGACTTCAGAAGAAGATGCCCTTGAATTTATAATTGAAGCTCAGGAATCCGCTCAGAAGATAACTGTAGATGCATTAGAAAACTTCCAAAGCTAAACTTCTAATGCATTTAAACCATATGTATATGAATCTGCCTGAATGCATCTGTTAAACTTATTCATGACTTTACTTTATCTGTAGTGTATGTTAAAAGTTGAAGATTTCTCTTCCAACTGCACTAAGCCTAAACCTTGGTCAAAAAATTCCAAATTCTAACATTATACAATTAAGATGAATCAATAATAGGCCAATCATGAAGAACATGAAAAGTTTTTGAAGAAACATAATACTCTATTGTTATTGATAGCTCCCGACTGACAATTGAAGAAGGTAACTTACTTGTCGTCGGCAGTCAAGAAAGAAAGATACATAAGAATAATCGTAAATATAAAAACGACGTAAATGCTCAATGTTGCAAGAATTCTCAATGGGTGATCCATCTTCATGCTTCAACTAAGCCCTTGGGTGAGTTACTTCTGATATAATAAACATCCCTTCCCAAAGGGGAGACAACATATGTGTATCCTTGGTGGTTTCAATCTTTCACAGGACCAAATCCCCAACAATGAATGCTTTGGAACAAACATTGCGATTATGATATCACCGAAGTCCTTGAAGATACCTTTCCGACTGGATAAGAGCAATATCACGAGCTTCTTCCAGCCAATTTAAGTCTTCCGCATGATCTTGGTCACTCTTATCTTCATCGAAATTACGTACCCGAAGGAACTCAAATTTCATCTCACTCAATAGCATAGCTTCGACTCTATATACTAAGAAAAAAAGAGATTGACCTGTTGCCCGATTGGGTGTAGTCCTTAATGACCAATGGACTGAAGGCAATTCTTCTACACATCGGCTAGCATAAGGTCAAAATCTATCAAAAACATGAGCTTTAACTCCATGGAGAACCATCCCATTGGCACGTTCAACTTGGTCATTGCTCTTCGGATTCGCAATTGAAGCATAACATATCTTCATCCCAAAAACTTAGCAGAAATCTTTAAAAACCCCATCGGTGAATTGAGTATCATTATCTCTTGTTAGTAACTCCAAACTGATGCACAAAGTTAAGAAAAAAATCCCGCGCCTTATAAACTGTGATTGTAGCAACCGGCTTAGCCTCAATCCACTTGTAGAATTTGTCTATCACAACAAACAAATATGTAAAACCTCCTAGAGCCTTTTTGAAAGGACCCACAATGTCTAGCCCCGAAATGGCAAAAGGTCATGAGAGCGGTATTGTTTGCATCTCTTGAGCCGAAACATGAATCTGTGTTGCAAAAAACTGGCAACCTTCGCAAGTTTGAACAATCTTCTCTTGATTTGTTACCGCCGTGTGCCAGAAAAAACCCTATCTGTAAGCTTTGAGATCAAAGACGAGCCGTAGCATGACTGCCACAAATGCCCGAGTTAATATCTTGTGGCAACTGTTGTCCTTCCTCAAGCGACACACACCATAGTAAAATGTTAGTCGGGCTTCGCTTGTAGAGTTCTACTTCTGAAAACATATAGCATTGACTACAACGACGAACTCGTTCAGCTTTGTTTCGGTCTTGAGGCAATTCTTCTTTGTTCAAGAACATAATAAATGGCATCCTCCACTCAGTATCCAACATCGAGACTTGC
This sequence comes from Oryza officinalis, assembly GCA_008326285.1. NCBI lineage: Eukaryota > Viridiplantae > Streptophyta > Magnoliopsida > Poales > Poaceae > Oryza > Oryza officinalis. Next base: position 25,504,179 of record BDMV01000006.1, read on the forward strand.
CTTGACTTATCTTCTTCAATAACTTTCTTCTTCGAAACAGTGGGCCCATGAACGTGTTGAATGAAAAAGTCTATGGGCGCAACCACCCTTTTCAATCCAAAGTTTGTCAATTCATCAGCAGCTTCATTGTGATGCCTTAACACATGAGAAAACTCTAATCCATCGAACTTGTCTTCTAATTTGTGAACCTCCTGATGATAAGCGACCATATTGTCATTTAAGCAAGACCAGTCTTTCATGACCTAGTTGACAACCAACTGAGAGTCCCCACGCACTATCATCCGACGTATTCCTAGAGATATAGCAAGGCATAAACCATGAAGCAAAGGCTCATACTCAGCAAAATTATGCGATGACGGGAAGTGAATTTGAAGAACGTATTGTATCTGCTCCCCAGTCAGGGAAATAAGGACGGCCCCAGCTCTAGTGCCTGTAGCTGTTTTAGACCAATCAAAATACACAGTCTAATATTCTAGCTTCTCCACTGGTATCCCTCTTGGATCTCCATCTACTCGGCAACAAAATCTGCCAACACTTGGCATTTGATTGAAGTTTGAGCTTTAAAGGTTATATCAAATGCCATCAATTCTAGAGCCCACTTTGCAATATGCCCAGTGGCTTCACAGTTATGGAGATCATCAAGTGGAAAAGACGTATTCATAGTAACCGGGTAGCTTTGGAAATAATGTGCCAACTTTCGTGTTGTGATAAGTACTCCATATAGTAACTTTTGGACTTGTGGATAATGCGTCTTGGAATCAGCCAAAACTTTACTGATGAAATAGATAGGCCTTTGGACTTTCTGAATGTGTCCGTCCTCCTCGCGTTCAACAACCAACACTGTGCTAAGTACCTTAGAAGTCGCCAAAACATATAGTAGCAATGGCTCCCGTGAGAGATGTGAAGCCAATACGAGAGGTATGGTGAGGAAGTTCTTGAAATCTTTGAAGGCTTGCTGGGCTTTGGGCGTCGATTGAAAATCGTCGGTCTTCTTTAGCAACTTGAACAAGGGCATGCCACGTTCTCCAAACCTAAAAACAAACCGACTAAGTGCTGCCATGCATCCGGTGAGTTTTTGAACATCTTTCAGGGTGCTCGGTGGTTGCATATTGCGAATAGCATCGATCTTCTTCGGATTGACATCAATGCCATGATGCGACACAATGAATCCAAGCAGCTTCCCTGATTGTACTACGAAGGTGCACTTCTCCGGGTTTAACTTCATCCTGAAGGCCCAGATGTTCTTGAAAGTTTCTTCTAGGTCAGCGATCAAATGATCCTTCTAGTTCATGTTGATTACAACATCATCAACATAGGCCTCCACGTTGCGTCCGAGCTGAGATTACAAACATCTTTGAATCATGCGTTAATAAGTGGCACCGGCGTTGTTCAAGCCGAAAGGCATCGTGATGTAGCAGTACGCCCCAAACGGAGTGATAAACGAGATCTTCTGGCAGTTCAATTCCTTGAGGCTGATTTGATGATATCCCGAGTAACAATTGAGAAAACTGAGAAGCTCGTAGCCGACCGTTGAGTCAACAACTTGGTCAATACGAGGTAATCCAAAAGGATCCTTGGGGCAGGACTTGTTAAGGTCTGTGTAGGCCATGCACATATGCCATTATCTCGTCTCTTCCGAACTAGAACTGGATTGGCCAGCTAGTTGGGATGGTAAACTTCTTTGATAAACCCAACTGCCAAAAAGTTCAGTCAGTTCCTCCTCGATAGCATCTCTTAGGTCTTGAGCAAATCGACAGAGTTGTTGTCTGATAGGTCTAGTGATAGTCTTCACATTTAATGAGTGCTCAATCACCTCTCTAGAAATACTAGACATATCAGAAGGTTTTGAAGCAAATATATCTTTATTCCGAAGACGAGTAATGCCACGCTCTAAAATTCGCTTAATTTAATAATACATTCTTTAGTGCATTTTTTAGAAATTATTTAAAAGCCTAAAAGAGAAATCCCTAATAAAATTTTGATAAATCTCAACATAAAAGGGGTAAGATAAATTTTATTAAATACTTTGCTTGTTTATCTATTTCCTAGATTTTTCTGGGAATTATTTGAGGAAGGGAAATATTTTTAATAAATGGAATAGCATTTCATGAATTATTTAAATCAAAAAGGAAATAAAATTTCTCTCCTAGGCTTTTGGGCTGATTCCCGGCCCAACTCCCTCCCTCTCCCCACGCGTGCGCGCCATTACGGCTCACGCTCGCCCAGCCGAGCCGGCCTCTCTAATCTCTCTCTCCCGCCGACATGTGGACCCCACATGTCAGGGTCATCTTGAACCTTCGGCCGTCGGCCTGACTTCGAACCGTGCCGCCTCCCCACCAAATCCACCGCCACCGTTTGCCCCCGTGTCCGATTGGATGAGGGGAAATGATTCGTTTATCCTCCTCTTCTGTTTCCCCCAAGAATCGAGCTTTATCCCGTTCAATCCGATGTGGAATCAAGCTCGGTTCGAGCTTATCTCTCTCTGGCCGAACCCTAGCTTTTCCCAGCGCTGTAGTGTTCATCTCGGGCTCGGATTCGTCCTCCCGTGCCTATAAATGGACACCCTTCATCGCCCTCTACCAGTCCCCCAAAGCCGCGACCGCCACGGTCGCCCCTAGCGTCGCCGTTGCCACAAACCCTAGCGCCGCCACCGCCGTTGCTTTTGGGACCAGCCGCACTACTGCTCTAGCCACCGCCTCTATTCGCCGTCGCTGCCTTCGGGATCACAAGGAGGAGATGAACCCCGTCTGCTGGACTGTTGTCGCCAACCACCGCCAGAACACCACCGCCACCAACGTCCGTCGTCGTCTGCCATCGCGTCGCCCACCGGTGAGCTCCCCTTGTCAAGCTCTTGCCACCGGTGCTTTCCTTTTTGCCACCGTGCGCTAGATCGTCGGTGACCATAGGGTCCCAAGCCGCCGCCGCCGGTGATGATATCATCGCTGACGTCAGCGCCAGGTCAGCACCGGGTCAGCGCCATGTCATCGCCATGTCACTCACCATGTGGTACACCCGAGTGATCCGAGCCGTTAGATCTGAACCGTCGAATGCTTGGACCACTTCTGTGCACCCGGTCTACCGTGGACCCAATCCATGCTGACGCAATAATTCCTTTTTCCCTTCTAAAAATATTTCTTTATTGCGTCATAATCTATAAAAATTATCTGTTAATGATGCTTAGAAAATTCATAACTAATTCACCGTAACTTGGATTTAGGTGGTTCAAGTTGGTAAATTCATCTAAAATCAAGATCTATCCATTAAAAATATCCACATGTACTGTTCATGCTTTTTTTGTACTGTTTTGTTTATTTTTTTCATTTGCCTTAGTTTTCGACGTTCCCAAAGAGACCGTCTACGCGGAAGAAAGTTCGGAAGTCTTTGAAGCTGGAGGTGGAGGATATGAACATGCTTGCTGTGAGGCAACCAGAATAGCCATTGGAGATCTTTGCGACCGTCATAATGATCAGTTGGTCAATACAATCTACCACTATCATCCTCGCATACCATATGGTGCAGACTACAGCAAGTATTGGGACCCTACAGAGGAGATCGATGCAACCGTGCAAGATGTGGTGGAGATGCTTTATGCTATGGATGGAGCTCGTGGTGCAGCTGTGGTAATTGCCCAGGACAGAGAAGACCGGAACCGCATCAAGATTTGCAAGCTGAAAAACAAGATTGATCATCTAGAAAAGGATCTGGCTCAACTCAAGGGAGAAGCACCGCCGCAGAAACTCAAGATTCGCCGCACCGATAGGAAGAGAGCTCTTTTTCCTCCCTGTATGCAGCTGGCACCAAAGATTCATGTGGTGGAGGAGGCCATTCCTATTCAAGTCGACCCTCCTATCATCAATGTAGGGGATGACGAAGATAAAGAAGAGCCGGAGATAGAGCCAGAAGAGAACCACACTAACTCGGAGGTGGAGTGGGGTGCCACTTAAGACGAAGACCATGGAGAGCCGTCACTCAACTCCGATGCCATGAAGAATTAGTTGTCGTTAGATTGTTGCCTTTATTTCGTTGTGTTAGTTTGCTTGCTTAAGTTTTACTTGTGTGTGTGCGGGTTTAGCATGTTGCCTACATCGTTGGTGGGATGTAGCTGCATGAGTTATGTGTTGCTTGTGAGAATTAAGGTAGTTTGTGAGTTAAGTGATGAAAGAGTCTTAAACAAGTTAAATGGAATAGTACTCAGTTTAGATCAATAAAAGGTAAGTTAGGGAAAGATAAGTTCTCCGTTCTAAGGTTCTTTTTCTTTGTTCTTTTCTTGTGCCCTTGCTACCTTTAGATGGTGAACACTCGCACTAGTGGAAGTGGAAATGATAGCAATGAAGGAAACCCAACTCTCGATCAAGTTTTGGCTCAGTAGACACAGCTCATGAACATGATGATGCAGCAAATGCATAACCAACTCAACCAAGGGAACAACAACGCCAACACACCTCCATCTCAGAACAAGTTAGCAGAATTTCTATGTGTGAGACCACCCACCTTCTTTAACACCACTAATGCAGTGGAGGCGGGTGACTGGTTGCATGCTATTGAGAAGAAGTTGGAGTTGATTCAGTGCACTGATCAAGAAAAAGTCTCTTTTGCTTCACACCAACTTCATGGCCCTGCTTTGGAGTGGTGGGACCATTTTCATCTCAATAGGGCAAAAGAGGAGCCAATCACTTGGCTTGAGTTCACTGCTGCTTTCAAGAAAACACATATACCCGCAGGAGTGGTGGCTCTTAAGAAGAGGGAGTTCAGAGCACTTACGCAGGGATCTCATTTGGTCACCGAATTTCTGCATGAGTTTAATCGCCTAGCTTGCTATGCCCCAGAAGATGTTCGCACTGAAAAAGAACGTCAGGAGAAGTTCTTGGAGGGCTTGAATGATGAATTGTCTGTCCAAATGATTTCTAGGGATTATCCTGATTTTCAGAAATTGGTGGACAAAACTATTCGTCAGGAGGACAAGTACAACTGTATGGAACAGAAGAAGCGCAGGATCGCTCAATTCAAGGCTCAACAAGGAAGCAACCAGAGGCCGCGCATCACCGTGGGACCCCGGGCAGCACCCCAGGAAGGATCTTCTTCAGTGGTTCGTCCGCAATGCCAGTTCTACAACAACAATACTGGCAGTGGCAACAACAACCGTAACTTCACTCCACGTCCAGCTGCAGCCCCAACCTAGAATCAGCCTGTCAAGAAGGAGCAGGGAAACAGGCCTGTAGTGTGCTACAATTGTAATGAACCAGGCCATTATGCTGACAAATGTCCGAAGCCCCGACATGTGAAGACTGCCCTAGCACCGAATAGTTCCAACGCACCAAAGGCGTGTGTCAACCATGTTGCTACAGCGGAGGCTCAGTCTGCCCCATATGTGATTTTGGGTACGTTTCCTGTTAACTCAATACCTGCAACAGTGCTTTTTGATTCGGTGCTACACATTCTTTCTTGTCTAAGTGTTTTGCGGGAAATCACGGGATGGAAGTTGAAGAACTCAAACATCCTGTGATGGTTAGTACTCCCAGTAACCAAGCACCCTCAACACAGTGTACCCCTTTTGTTACCATAGAAATCCAAGGGATCCCTGCCCTAGCCAACCTTATTCTACTAGAATCCAAAGACCTTGATGTCATCCTTGGGATGGATTGATTAGCCAAATATAAAGGAGTGAAAGACTGTGCTACTAGAAAGGTGACCCTAACCAACAATCTTGGACAGATAGTAACCGTTCATGCATCATCTATTGAACCTTTTGGAATGGTTCTGAACCAAGTCATTTTAGAAGATCTACTTGGCATGCCACCTAAAAGGGACATAGAATTCAGAATAGATTTGGTACCGGGGACAGCACCAATCTATAAGAGGCCCTATAGAATGGCAGCTAATGAGTTAGCGGAAGTAAAGAGGCAAGTGGACGATTTCCTTCAGAAAGGTTATATTAGACCAAGTACATCACTGTGGGGAGCTCCAGTTATTTTCGTAGAGAAGAAAGACCATACTCAAAGGATGTGTGTGGATTATCGGGCTTTGAATGATGTCACTATCAAGAATAAGTACCCTCTACCTAGGATCGATGATCTATTTGATCAGTTAGAAGGTGCTACTGTCTTCTCCAAGATAGATCTATGTTTTGGATATCACCAGCTAAGGATCAGAGAAGAAGATATACCCAAGACAGCTTTTACTACTCGGTATGAGTTGTTTGAGTGTACGGTCATGTCTTTTGGGCTTACCAACGCCCCAGCTTTCTTGATGAACCTGATGAACAAAGTGTTTATGGAGTATTTGGATAAGTTTGTGGTGGTTTTCATTGATGACATTCTCATCTATTCTAAGACGAGAAAAGAACATGAAGAGCATCTTCGTTTGGCACTTGAGAAGTTACGAGAGCATCGTTTGTATGCTAAGTTCAGTAAATGTGATTTCTGGTTGACAGAAGTGAAGTTTCTTGGCTGCATCATCTCTGTCGGAGAGGAGTCGCAGTGAATCCAAGCAACGTGAAGTCAGTAACTAATTGGAAACATCCAAAGAGTGTCTCAGAGATTAGAGGTTTTCTAGGCCTGGCAGGATACTACCGCAGGTTCATAGAGAACTTTTCAAAGATAGCTTAGCCAATGATCGTTTTGCTTAGAAAGGACGTGAAGTACCAGTGGACACCTGAATGTGAGCAGATCTTCCAAGAGTTGAAGAAGCGTTTGGTGTCTGCACCGGTGTTAATTTTGCCTGATCCAAGGAAAGGTTTCCAAGTGTATTGTGATGCATCTCGACAGGGTTTGGGATGTGTTCTGATGCAAGATGGGAAAGTGGTTGCTTATGCATCTCGTCAACTACATCCCCATGAGAACAACTATACCACTCATGATTTGGAGTTAGCTGCTGTGGTCCATGCTTTGAAGATTTGGCGTCATTACCTTATTGGTAACCGCACAGAGATGTACACTGACCACAAGAGTTTGATGTCTATCTTTACCCAGCCGGTTCTGAACATGCGTCAACGGAGATGGTTGGAGTTAATCAAGTATTACGATATGGCGATATGGAGATTCATTTCCACCCGGGTAAAGTTAACATTGTAGCAAATGCCCTCAGTAGGAAGAGCTATTGCAATGCTTCGAAAGGCCGACAGTTGCCTTGGGGGTTATGCAAGGAATTCGAGAAGTTGAACTTGGGAATTATCAACAAAGATTTTGTTGCAGCTCTAGGGGCACAACCTAGTCTTATAGATCAAGTTAGAGAAGCTCAAGCATCTCGATATTCATGAAATCAAGAAGAATATGAGAAGAGGAAAAGCCAGTGGTTATCTAGAAGATGAGCAGGGAACCATATGGTTGGGTGAAAGAATTTGTGTACCAAACAACAAGGAGTTGAAGGATATTATCATGAAAGAAGCCCATGAAACTCTATATTCTATTCATCCTGGTAGTACCAAGATGTACCAAGACCTTATGGAGAAATTTTGGTGGGCAAGCATGAGACGGGAGATAGCAGAATATGTTGCTGTATGTGATGTGTGTCAGCGAGTCAAGGAAGAGCATCAAAAACCAGCAAGGTTGCTACAGCCATTGAAGATACCAGAATGGAAATAGGAAGAAATTAGGATGGACTTCATTACTGGTCTACCTAGAACCTCGTCTAGCCATGATTCTATTTGGGTAGTGATCGACAGGCTTACTAAAGTCGCTCATTTCATCACCGTCAAAACTACTTATTCAGGGAGTAAGCTAGTAGAATTATACATGGCAAGGATTGTGTTTAATGGTGCTACCAAGAAAATAGTTTCAGATAGAGGTAGTCAATTTACTTCAAAATTCTGGCAGAAGCTTCAGGAAAAGATGGGTACTCATTTGAATTTCAATACTGCCTATCATCCTCAGACTGATGTTCATACAGAGAGAGTCAACCAGATCTTGGAAGACATGTTGAGAGCTTGTGCCCTAGATTTTGGCGGAGGTTGGGATAAAACTTTGCCTTACGCGAAATCCTCTTACAATAATAGTTACCAAGCCAGTCTTCAAATGGCACCGTATGAAACCCTTTATGGTCAGAAGTGTCGCACTCCGTTTTTATGGGATCAGACGGGGGAGCGTCAAGTTTTTGGAACCGATATCCTAAGAGAGGCAAAAGAAAAGGTGAAGATCATCCAAGAGAGGTTACGCATGGCTTAGTCTCACTAGAAGAGCTATGTCGATAATCGTCATAGGGACTTGACTTTTGAAGAAGGAGATTATGTATACCTTCGAGTCACGCCGCTAGGAGGAGTTCATCGCTTTCAAACCAAGGGGAAGTTGGCACCTCGTTTTCTGGGACCTTACAAAATTGCAAGTCGAAAAGGTGAAGTTGCCTATCAGTTAGAGTTGCCCCAGTCTATGGCAGGGATTCACAATGTGTTTCACGTGTCACAATTGAAGAAATGCTTGCGAGTGCCTACGGAGGAAGCCGATCCTGAGCAGATACAGATTCAAGAGGACTTGACCTATGTTGAGAAGCCAATCCAAATTTTGGAAACAAGCGAGAGGAGCACAAAAAACTAGGTCATACGTTTGAAGGTCCAGTGGAGTAATTATTAGGAGGAAGTAGCCACTTGGGAACGAGAGGATGAATTGAAGTCAGCCCATCCTCATCTTTTTGCCAGTTCTTCTGAATCTCGGGGACAAAATTCTGTTTAAGGGGGGTAGGTTTGTCACGCTCTAAAAATCACTTATTTAATAATACATTCTTTAATGCATTTTTTAGAAATTATTTAAAAGCCTAAAAGAGAAACCCCTAATAAAATCATGATAAATCTCAACATAAAAAGGGCAACATAAAATTTTATTAAATACTTTGCTTGTTAATCTATTTCCTGAATTTTTCAGGGAATTATTTGACCAAGGGAAGTATTTTTAATAAATAAGATAGCATTTAATGAATTATTGAAATTAAAAAGGAAATAAAATTTCTCTCCCAAGCTTGTGGGCCGATTCCCGGCCCAACTCCCTCTCTCTCCCCGCGCGTGCGCGCCATTGTGGCCCACACCTTCCTAGCCGAGCCGGCCTCTCTCCTCTCTCTCCCGTCGACATGTGGACCCCACATGTCAGGGTCATCTTCAACCTTCGGCCGCAGGCCCAAATCCGAGCCACGCCGCCTCCCCACCAAATCCACCACCACCGTTTGCCCCCGTGCCCGATTGGATGAGGGGAAATGATTCCCTTATCCTCGTCTTCCATTTCCCCCAAGAATCGGGCTTTATCCCATTCAATCCGACACGGAATCGAGCTCAATTCGAGCTTATCTCTCTCCGGTCGAACCCTAGCTTTCCCCGGTGCCGTAGTGATCGTCTCGAGCTCGGATTCGTCCTCCCGTGCCTATAAATAGACACCCCTCGACGCCCTCTACCGATCTTCCCAAGCCGCATCCGCCACCGTCACCCCTAGCGGCACCGCCGCTGCTTTCGAGCCGAGCCACACTGCCGCTCTAGCTGCCGCCTCCGTTCGCCATCGCCGCCTTCGGGATCACAAGGAGGAGACAAACCCCATTCGCCGGTCCATCGTCGCCAACCACCACCGGAACACCGCCGCCACCGATGACCCGACCCAAGCTGCCGCTCCAACCTCGCCGCCGTCGCCGTCGCCGTCCATCGTCATTTGTCGTCGTGCCGCCCACCGAATAGTCGTGTCAGCAGTTATGGGTGGGCCTAACAATGTTTTTCGTGGTTAGTCTCACTTATTCTTAAATAATAATAAATGATGATAACTTGTTTAGCTCCTGGTTTCAAATAGTTAATTCCTGGTTTGGAGATAAGGTCTGTGCGATCGGGTGTGGTTGTTTAGTTGGGCCTACGGAGTGGGAATGTTGTGTAGTGTTTATTAATATACTATTTAATTAAGTAATTTACTGTTTTGTAAATTCTGAAAAGTTTATTAAATGCTATTTATGCAAATGAGCTTTTATTATGCCATCCTTTGTGTTATCCTGTGCACTTGCATACTTGCTGTGTGGCTTGTTGAGTATTCTATGTACTCACCTTGCAATAATCATCATCAGAGGAGGAGTACTTCAGTAAAGGTGATGCTCTAGAGGATTTGGCTGGGTCTTGATCAAGCAGCTTGTGGGGTGGAGTTGCCTACACTTGTTTTTTTCTTTTCCGCGGCTTAGAATTTTATTGGTTGAGAGGAACTATCTACCTATGTAATGATATTATATTCGTTTATTAATAATTGCACTCTTTCATCAATTTGTTATTGTGTGCCTCGGCTGATTCCTGGACAAGGGTTGACACACATGTAAGCATTTGGAATTTTGGATAGAAATTCCGGGCGTGACAAGTAATTAGATGGTTTAGCCGACACACGTAACTATGTAAAGTAGCAATGGCTAAAACTTTAATCTGACAAAACACGAGAAACCTTGAAGGGATACCTAGCTATTTAAAGAGATAGGAGGATGATCAAGGGGCCCTTAGGGTTGTGCTCCACCAGATTGGGGCGTACCTCACATGGGCCCCACTTGGGTCGGGGTCCTAGGTGAAGTTACATGCCCATCGACCCATTATTGATGATGCAGAAATTTGTTTCTATGATTGCGGCCCACTGAGATGTAATTTGGAGATGAGGCTGGATCCGTTGGAAAGAAGACTCCGAGAGCTTTCCATCAAGTACTCATGGGCCAAAAACGGAGTTTGTATGTAAATTTGACGGTTCTTTGAAGTCAACGTTGCTATAAGTGGCTGAATTAGATTCCAGAACTTCTGCGGCTTGATCTTGATGTTCCCCAATTGAGATATGATGTGAGCAACGGTTGTATTAATAGCAGTCATAGTCACATCATGCTCCCCTTCTTCATGGAAAACTATCCTCGATATTTCCATATGGTGTTCTTCATGTAGTCCATTTAAAACAACATATTTCTTCCAAACAAAAACTAGAGAAACTTGAAGTAGCATGATTAGCAATAATATAACTCTCGTGCTTGCAATATGGATCTATGGCTACAGGAGGTTCAAAAATAGAACATATGTAAACTCTGTGCACCAAATATACTCCTATATCATTATATTCATCAAAGATATGAAAAATAACATTAGTTGGCCATGTTAAGTCAGACTTAGCAAATAATTTCTTCTTCAAACTATCGAGCTCACAAAAGGTATCAAACAGAACATAACCCAAAGTATTTAAAGAAGATAACAATTCACGTTCCTCAACTTCATTAGCAATGTGAATAACATGCTTAAAATCAACACACAAAGAACTAACACTAGAAATGGCATGTTCATTCACTAGTTATGGCATTGATAAAATTTAAGCATTATCACACAACTCTTCTCTATAACAAGGAACAAGAAACAAATCTACTTGTGACAAACGAATCTCGACAATTGGTCTCACTAGTGGTTGCTCTATGATAGCATAAAAAGTGGACATGTATAGCTCTGCTTGAGAATACTCACTTTCATTCATCTCAGTACCATTTAATTTACCTTGCAAACTTTATTCAAACATAACAGATGCTTCAAGCTTCTCCTTTTTCTTCTCAGGTACATCATTCTTCTCCTTTTGTTGAATGTTCTGAACTCCCTACAATTCAGGAGAAAAGAAATATTGCTCCTCCCATGTTTGCACACCATCATTGCATAATGATATAGGAGATTCAAAAACAGGAGATAAATTACATTGTTCATGCTTTCTCGCATTTAATATGAAATATTGTAAAATTTGACTAAATGCTACAAGCAAGCATGAAAAGGTGTCCAATATGATTATATGTCATATTAGCAAGCATAAACTGAATTTTAGAATTAAGCCCCATAAAAAATCTATGCATTGTGTTTTCATTGTATACTTTGAGACCACTGTAGATGATACAAACATGAAATTCATGAATGTACTCCCTAACAGTTTTATCACATTGTTTAGATGTTCTAATTTCTCAAGAAGAGTACATTTGTAATAAAAACTCACAAAACGCTTTCTCATCATGGTTTTGCATTCATCCCAAGTTTTAGGTTTGTTACTAACACAACTCCACCTAAATAATGCAAAAGAGGTCAACTTATTACTAACCATTTAAGCATCAGAAAATTAATATTTATCAAATTCATTGTCTACTGTTAGCTCGCAATCAATATAAGTAATATAATCGTACTTACAATCATAGAATGGTAACTTAGATTCAACTTATGTAAAATTATAGTCAGGTACCTCATGTGCATCATGTGCAGAAGTCGTCATATCTCGTCGAATGTGAAGAAGTCGATATTGAGCATGACTGTCTCGTATCCCCATGTGCAATCCCGCCATGGCTAGTAGCAAACAAGAAACATACACAAGAATATGCACGCTCCTATCAACTACTAGGTAGTTAAAGCTCATATATCATACACACTCAAGCTTTTAACCAAGCTCTTACAATTTCTTACCAATGCAAGCGGAATGATGACATACACCAACTCAACCTAGCACCCCAATGAAGGTTGGATGTACGATGCCTTGGCAAACACTTGTTATACGGCTGCAAACAAATCTGTGAAGCTTTGAGTACGCTTAAATATGTAGCAAAGTAATAGCAAATGCTCAAATAAAAGAATGCAAAGTTGAATAATCATTCAAAGTCAAATACCATGCTGATCCTAGGCTAGAACATACTAGAGACGCGAGGCTAGACAAGAACGGTACCACAAGATAACACTAGAAATAACTCATGCAGAACTGATATATGAAAGCCATCTCAAAGATAACAACTGATTTTCTCTTTTCTTTCTTTCTTTTTTTCTTTTGTTTTGTTTTTTTATTTTTTTATGGTGTGACTTTTTTTAAGCACCTTTCAGCCTTTTCTCTCCTTTTTTTTCCTTTTTTAAAAAAACTGACTCAAGGACCTCAATTAAAGATTACAGAGACCCAAATGTAAACATAAAAATTACAGAGACTTAATTGTAAAAGTCCAAATCCTAAAATTAGAACTATTAAAAATGGAATGCTGATGTTATGCTGGTTCCATCCTGAATTCGACACCGAAAATTTTTTCATCAAGGTGTTACTTTGGTGGAGTGGACTTCCTTTACATTTGTTTATTTGATGTAGATGGCGTGCATTATTTTTTGAGTGTGGCCAATGCCCACAAGCCTAAGGGTTTTATATGTTGTTTATGCAAAAAGTGCAAAAACCAGAAAGAGTATTCTAGATCAAGAACTCTTCATGTCCACTTGTTGCAGTCGGGATTCATGCCTAGCTATAATTGTTGGACCTCGCATGGAGAGTTAGGGCTTGCAATGGAAGAAGATAAGGAAGAAAACGACAACATTCCGGACTGGGCTTCATACGATGGATTTGTAGATAGTTCAATAGGCGATGCGGACGGAATTGTTGAAGAAAACAACGGAGCAGATGATCTTGGCCAGATGTTGTGCGACCCAAAGAAAGATTGCAAAAGTGAAAAGGAGGTCCAGAAATTGGAGTGTATGTTAGTGGACCACAAAACATCGTTGTACCCAGGTTGCGAATAGTGGCACAAAAAGTTAGGTACCACGCTAGAATTCCTGCAATGGAAGGCAAAAAATGGTGTAACTGACAAAGCATTTGGTGAGTTATTGAAACTCGTAAATAATATTCTTCCGGAGGGAAACGAATTGCCGAAAACAACGTACGAAGCTAAAAAGGTAGTCTGCCCTCTAGGACTGAAAGTCCAGAAGATACACGCATGTCCGAACGATTGTATGAGGTGAGGACTATGAGAACCTAGAAGCATGTCCGGTTTGTAAGGCACTACGATACAAGGTTAGACGAGATGACCCTGGTGATCTTGACGGTCAGCCTTCGAAGAAGAGAGTTCCTGCTAAGGTCATATGGTATTTTCCTATAATACCACGACTGAGGCGTTTGTTTAGGAACAAAGCTCAAGCTAGAATGATGCAGTGGTACGCAGAAAAACGTAAACAAGACGGGATGTTGACACACCCTGCCGATGGGTCGCAGTGGCGAAACATCGACAAAACATTTCAAGACTTCGAAAAGGATGCACAGAACATAAGGTTTGGTTTAAGTATGGATGGCATGAATCCATTTGGAGAGATGAGCAGCGGTCATAGCACTTGGCCTATGACCATGTGTATCTACAACATTCCCCCTTAGTTATGCATGAAGCGAAAGTACATCATGATGCCGATAATTATTCAAGACACAAAGTAATCTAGTAACGACATTGATGTGTACTTAAGACCATTATTTGAAGATCTGAAACTGCTGTGGAAGAAAGATGGTGTCCCTGTGTGGGATGAGGACAAACAGAAGCAATTTAACCTTTGAGCGTTGCTGTTCATAAGCATTAACGATTGGCCTACATTTAGCAACCTATCCGAACAATCAAACAAGGGGTATAAGGCTTGCACCCACTGTATGGATGAAACTGATAATACGTATTTGAAGCATTGTAGGAAGGTTGTGTACATGAGCCATCTTTGATTTCTTGTTGCAAGCCATCCTGTATGAAAGAAAGGCAAATTTTGAAGAGAAGGCATACCACTGTACAAAGCCTAAATATCGTAACAGAAAAACCGTGTTTGCTATCGTGAAAGATCTGAAAGTAGTATTTGAAAAGGGACTTGGCAACCAACCTATAGCAAGTGAAGGTGGTCACGCGGCGATATGGAAGAACAAGTCTATTCTTTGGGAGTTAACCTATTGGAAAGTATTAGAGGTCCACCACGCAATCGATGTGATGCACCTAACTAATAACCTTTGCGTCAACCTACTGGGCTTTCTAGGTGTATATGGGAAGTCAAAAGATACACTTGAAGCATGTAATGATCTCAAGCATATAAAACAACGCGACGGCTTTCATCCAGAACCGAAGAAGAAAGGAATCCATTATTTGAGTCCAGCCAGCTACACACTAAGCAAGGCAGATAAGGAAAGTATGTTTGAATGCTTGGAGAGTATCAAGGTACCATCTGGATACTCCTCAAATATAAAGGGAATAATAATCATGAAAGAGAAAAAGTTCACAAACCTAAATTCTCATAACTGCCACGTGTTGATGACATAGTTGCTTCCTGTTATAATTTGGGGTATCCTTCCTCATATTGTCTAAACAACAATAACAAAGCTATGTGCTTTTCTGAACACAATTTCACAAAAGATCATCGATCCAGACAGATTAACAGCCCTACAAAATGAAGTGGTACAATGCCTTGTCAGCTTTGAGATGATCATTCCACCATCCTTCTTCACTATAATGACGCATCTTCTATGTCACCTTGTCAAAAAGATCTGTATTCTCGATCCTGTGTACCTACATAACGTGTTCCCTTTCGAGAGGTACATGAGCATTCTAAAGAAGTACGTTCATAACTATTCTCTTCCAAAAGCAAGCATCACCAAGGGGTATGGAATAGAGAAAGTTATTGAGTTCTGCGTAGAATTTATTGAAGACCTTCGTCCAATTGGGGTCCCAGAATCAAGCCATGAGGGGAGAATACAGGGAAAGGGGACACTTAGAAGGAAAACAATAATGACTACAGACAATGCTTTATTCCGTAAAGCATGTTTCACGGTTTTGCAATAATCCTCATTGGTGATTCCTTACATCGAGGAGCACCTGGTGATTGTTCATTGAAAAATATCGATAAGTCCGATGCCTAGATTACGCATCATCATATTGATACTTTCCCCACTTGGTTGCGAAAACATCTGATGGGTAACGCGACGATTGATCAACAACTAGCCTTCTTGGCAAGGGGACTATCTTACTCAATCTCGACATTCCAAGGATATGAGATCAATGGGTATACATTTTACACAAGAGCTCTAGACAAAAAGAGCATGAACTGGAACAGTGCTATTCGTATCGATGCCATGAGATGCGATGGGACAACTAGTATGTATTAGGTGCCATCAACGAGATATGGAAACTCAACTATGGACCTCTGAAGGTCCCTCTGTTTCGGTGCCAATGGGTTAGGCTGACTGGTGGAGGCATAATGATTCATGATTGTGGGATGACAACAGTTGACCTTAGCAATGTTGGATACTCAGACAAACCATTCGTCCTAGTCAATGATGTAACACAAGTTTTCTACGTGAAGGACATGTGTAGCAAACCAAAGAAGGGGAAAGGGCCCGACGAGCCAAAGCGCCACGTGGTTCGCCTAGGAAAAAGGAAAATCATCGGAGTCAAGGATAAGACTGACGAAGATTATGATCGGTTTGACGGACAACCTCCGTTCACTATGACGGTTGACCCGTGCATTCTCCTATCAAATGAGGACACTTCTTACTTACGTGAGGTCAACCATCACGTTGTAAATTATTATTAATGTATTGAAGGCCCCTCTGTTTGAATTGATTTATATTTAGCCTAGTTTGGTGTATGGACGATGTAATTATTTTTAATGTATTGAAGGTCCTATGTTTCAATTGATTTTTAATATATTCTTCTTATTTTTATGATTTTTTATTTATCATAGCTAGTTTTACGGTTGATTATATATCATTTTTAAAATTTTATTATAATTTTTAACTTTTCTTAATGTATTTTACTTATTTTTATATTTTTGTATTTTTAATGGACTTAATTGGGCCACAGTTAACTATATATGATTTTAAAATTTTATTATAATTTTTAACCTGTTATTAATGGAATTAATTGGGACACCAAGTCACACCCCGAAGTTTCCCCAAATCATAAAAATCAAGTCTAATAATTTATCTGAGAAATTGTTTAATTAATCTGGAGGAAAATCCAATTAATTAATGCATTAAAGAAGTGGAAATGGCAAGGTGGAATTTTTCTTGAGTTCCCCATGTCAAAATACATTAACAAGATTTTTAGTGGAATTTTCAGAGCCCTGGAAATAATTTTAAACCAATTAAAATCAATTTCGGATTTAAATTAATCCCAGGAAAATCCCTTTTCCCTTTTGCTTTTTCCTTTTCTTTTTCCTCTTCTTCTTCCTTCTTGGGCCGTCGACCCAGTCCAGCCGCCCGGCCTCTCCACTTCCTCCTCGCGCCCTCTCCCTCTCTCGGGCCGGTCGTAGGCTGCGGCCCGCTCGCACCGCGCTCGCCCGCAAGTCCACGCGCCCACCCTCTCTCTCTCAGGGTCACCGACCGGTGGGGCCCACCTGTCGGATGTTTCCCCAACCTCCGGCCGGCGCCACCGCTCGGCGCAACCGCCCGCCCGTGCATCCCGCGCCACTCCCCCACCTCCTCCGCATCTGCCGCCCTTGCCCACACCTTGCGCCCCACTCCCGCACGCCCCATCGCGCACACGCTCACGAGACGGCCGGGATTCAATTTTGGAATCCCGCCTCTCTCTCCTTCCCCGCTCTCCCCACTCCGGCGAGAAATCCGCAGGCGCCTGGCCATGATCTCTCCTCCCCGCACCCATATAAATGTTCGCCGCGTCCTCCTCCCCTTTTTTTCCCTATTTCGCCGTCGCTCCCGTGCCTCCTAGCTCCCGCGCCACCACCAAGCCCTTACGCCGCCGCCTCCGCCATCTCCGGCCAAGCCTCCGCCTCGCTCGCGTCGTCCCCGAGCCGCGCCGACCCCGTCGCCACGCTCGCCATCCTCCTCCACTCCTCGGCCGTGCCTTGGCGCCGCCGGATCCGCGCCGGAGCACCGCCGCCCTCCTCTCTTCTCCGCCTCCGGTGGAGCTCGGTGAGCAGCTCCCCTTTTTTTTTCCCTCTCCCTCTCCCGGCCGCGCCGCTCCTTCCCGTGCGCGCGCCCGCGAGCGCCGCCTCTCGCTTCTCCCGCGAGCGCCGCCTCCATCCGGCCGCCTCCCTCCCGGTCGTCGTCGCCGGCCGAGCCCGGTCGGCGCGCGCACCATGGGAGCCCCAGCCGAGCTCGGGGCCGTGCCGACCCGGCCGCCCGCCGCCCGCACGCCCTGGGCCGTTAGATCGGCCACTTGGGCCGATATCGGCCGTCCCCGTCCCGTCCTGCGTGGCCGCCGCGTCGGCGCCACGCGTGCGCCACGTGGTGCGCCGCGGCGCCGTGGTCCCGTGGACCGAGTCCACGGTGGACCGATCGCCGCCGCTGCTGACGTCAGCCCTAGCTCCTGACGCCAGCCCTGGGATTAATTGCGCAATAAATAAATTAAGGTTTTTCTTTCTATAGTAAAAACACAGATAACTTAAAAAATTCATAACTAATTCATCCGAGCTCCGTTTAAGTCCATTGAAATTTCATTAAATTCATAAAAATGCAGAGAATCCATTAAAAATACTTTTGTGCTTTGTTTCAGTAGACTTATAGCATGTATTGTTGTTTGCTTTGTTTGTCGCGTAGATTTTGATACCTCAGACGTGCCCGTTTATTTCGAGATCATCGCAGAAGTTGCTTCAGCTCAGGAGCAAGGCAAGTCATGCTTCACATTGATCATATTGTACCTATATTTACAAATGTCTTATTTTTTCGTAAACACTGCATTATTTCGCAATGTCATTTCATGTGGGTTTATACCTTTTGTACTCAGCCAATTATATTGATTATCGTGCACCTTTGATAGCTTGGGTAATTAATTCATTGTTCGCTGATTTTAGGAATGCTTAGCCATGCTTAGCTAACTTAGCTCACTAAGGGGGATCACACTAAATAATTATTTAATGTAGTCCCTATGGTGACACTTTGGTTTAGGAGCCACCATGGTAATAATAATTAATTAAAATTTGCTAATGGTGGGCTGTGGGTGCATGGTTTTGATGGAATAACCCATGACAATTAAGGACTGGTTCGCGGTAAACCCTGGAAGAATTACCGTGCGTACCACAAGCCAGCGTGGGCAACGGCTGGACTTGTAGTGTAGCTGTCTCTGGCTGACGTACCAAAATAGGGTGGGCGTGATGGAGTTGGGTCGGCGGGGGACATACCCGTTGATCGGCTGTCGGATTCACCGTGGCACGAGAGAGGCCTACCTTGGACTTAAAGGTGGGGGCGAAACCTATGGTGTGGTACGGTTGGTTAGAGGGGGTTATGCGAAGGGTCCTGTCACAGTCTCTATTCGGGTACTTTCCAGTATCGCGACGCATGGTTGACATGATGTTGAGGCTGTGCCTTGTGGGTACAGATGTACACCTCTGATCAGAGTAGAACTATTCGAATAGCCATGCCCACGGTTATGGGCGATCAACCAGATTCACCGTGATTAGTCCCACTTTCTTAATAACTGGAATTACTGGAACTGGTTTAGTTCAGGTGGTTGGTTTGGGCCTGTCACAACGTGGATGTAGCGTTGGACAGTGATGGTTTAATATTGTTCAATTAATTCAACGTTTTACTACTGCTTACAACTATTGTTTTAAATGCTTACTTTTTGCAAATCAACCCTTGCCTTCCTTTGGAATACCTTGCATCATACCTTCCTTTTCCGGTATGACTTGTTGAGTACAGTGGGTAGTACTCAGTCTTGCTTAATTTTTTCCCACACCAGAAGAGGAGTATGCGTCTAATGGAGGCTTTTTAGAGGAGTAGGCTTCGTCCGCCGTCGAGGATGCTTGTGGAATGGTGCCAGCCCACTGCAAGAGTCCCGTTCTAGTTTAGTTTGTCTTTTCCGTTTTTCCGCTGCATTTCTGTAAGACTTTTATTCTGTTTGTAAGACGTGGAACTGTATGTCAACTTTGTCGTTTGTGTACCCTAGCTGGTCCTGGACAGGGGTTTTAATACACATTCAGTCCTGGAAATTCTGGTAGAGAATTTCCGGGCGTGACAAGTTGGTATCAGAGCCGACCTTGACCGTAGGACAAGCCAACTGGAAACCCTAAGAGCCCTCTGAAACTCTTTCATATGCATATGCCTTTCCGCATTTGGAGTTGTTTCAAAAACTGGTTTCCCCGGTTTTCAAAAAGGAAAAAGGGAAAAAAAATTTGGATCGCTGTTTAAAAAAAAAATTTTCACGTTGGTGTAGAGTATTGAAAATTTTTGGGTAAATCGGCTACGGTTTATTGGAATTTTATTCGATGGTTTGGTTGGGAAATTATTGGGGAAAACTGCATTAGGTCTGAGACAGGATTTATGGGTGGCAAAATTTATTTATGTTGTTATTATTATTGTTGTTCCAAATACTGTTATTATTATAACTATTTTCTCATGCTACTTTATTGCTTAGGGTTAGTAGAGTCTTTATTTGTATTCATGCAAAAATAGTTTATGCATAAAATTTTGGCTTTTCTTGTGTCTTTCATTCGAGTCTTTTGCTGTTTACTTTAATTTGGATTTGAGCATGCATTGATTCCCACCCCTTTGTCTTATATAGATGGCAGGTCATCCCCCGACGCACCACGGTCAGAATATGGAAGGTTTTGTGGCGGAGTTGGCCCGCATGGCCTTGGCAGTGGGATACGCAGAGGCCCCAGAATACACCACATTGCTTCCCCTCACGGGAGAGTTGCCACACCGAGTCCGTTTGGAGGTACATGGCTTCGTGGGCACCAGTCTTCCCAACTTGGTGGTCACCACTTCAGGAGGATTTGATGAGCACACCTGTCAAGAGGTGGCCTACTTGATGATGGCTAGGATGCGAGAGCTGCACGACCACGCTCTCCACAGCTCGGCATATCGCTACCACCCTCGCCACGGCAGTTCTTCCAACAGCAGCACCTACCAGTCAGCCGCGGAGGAGAAGGACACCACCTTCGGCCACATGAGCACGGTGATGAAGGGTCTGGACAAGATGCACGCCAACCTCCACAGGGCTGCGAAGGCCCTGAATGACCAGAAGCTGGGACAGATCCTGGACCTGTAGGACGAGGTGGCACGCCTCAAGAGGGAGAACGCCACCTTGAGGGGACTGCCAGCACCCGGTGGATCGCGGATCCGCACGACCGCCAGGAAGACTACCACCGCTCCCGTTTGCATCCAGCTGGCACCCAGGCACCCAGCGCCAGCAGCCGCTCCAGCTCCACCGCCGTCACCGGTCCCGACATCTGCAGCAGCTCCAGCTCCATCCTCGTCACCTTTCCTTACCTTCGTTCCAGCCTCGGCCTATCAGGGAGGCAGTGGCAGCGGAGGTTGGTTGTCTGCTACTCCCAGTGGCAGCAACGGCAGTGGCAGCAGCTCCGAGCCTACCAGCGGAGACACCTACATGTTGGACTCCAGGAGCTGCTCAGAGGATGAAGGCGACGACCAGGAGAGCGACTTCGACTCCACCGACCGTAGGAGCCGCTCGGAGTTTAGAGTCGTCACCTTTAGCTTTTACCGTTTTGCTTAGTTTGTTTTCCTGCTAGTTTCTATGTGTTAGGTCTGTTTGTTTGTGGGTTAGTCGGTGGTCCATATCATGTGTTGGTATGGCTGCCCCACTAAGGATATTGTTTGATCTTTTCAGTGTTTTAATTCAGAACAGAACAATTGCAGTTAATTTTAATGAAATAAAGTTTAGTTCTTAAGTGGTCTGTTTTTCTTCTTTTCTACTCTGGTTCGGCTTACTCCAGATGGTGAACACCAGAACCAGCGGCAACGAGGAGCCCGCAGGAGGGGCTCATGTCAACGGTTCCACCGGCAATGCACCACCACCACCACCACCGGAAAACCCAACGATCACGCAAGTGTTGGCAGCTCAGACACAAATGATGACTGCCATGATGCAGCAGATGCAGCAGCAGCACCAGCAGATGATGCATCACATGCAACAGCAGCAACAGCAGCACCACCAGCAAAATGCTCCTCCTCCACCACCCCAGTCGAAGCTGCCAGAGTTTCTTCGCGTGCGACTGCCCACCTTCTCAAGCACCACCAACCCCATGGAGGCCAACAATTGGCTCCATGCCATCGAGAAGAAACTGGATCTCCTGCAGTGCAACGACCAGGAGAAAGTCGCTTTCGCCACGCACCAACTGCATGGTCCCGCTTCCGCTTGGTGGGACAATTACTTGGTCACCCGCCCAGCCGGAACGGAAGTTACATGGACAGAATTCTGTCGCAGCTTCAGGAAAGCGCAGGTTCCCGACGGGATAGTTGCGCAAAAGAAAAGGGAATTCCGTGCGCCCCACCAGGGCAACAGGACCGTGATAGAATACTTGCATGAGTTCAACCGGCTCGCACGCTATGCCCCAGAAGTCGTGCGCACAGATGCCAAGCGACAGGACAAGTTCCTGTCAGGCCTGGCTGACGAGCTAACAAATCAGCTGATCTCGGGAGACTATGCCGACTTTGAGAAGCTGGTTGACAAGGCCATTCGTCAAGAAGACCAGCGTAACAAGATGGACCGCAAGAGGAAAGCGGCCCAATTCAAGGCACACCAGGGCAACAGTCAGAGGCCCCGCTTCGTGCCCGGACAGCAGGGTGGACCTTCCACCATGATTGTCCGCCAGCACCGGCCATACAACTCTGGGAACTTCCACTCCAGTAGCAACAGTGGCCCTAACAATAGTGGTGGATAGCACCATCGCAACCTAGCTCCACGCCCTCCAATGGCACCTACACCGCCGACTCAGCCGGCTCAACCCAGGAGAGATCTTGGAGGAAAACCAGTGACGTGCTTCAACTGCGGCGAGCCTGGACATTTCGCCGACAAGTGCTCAAAGCCCAAGCGCGCTAGGTCCGAGTTTGTGCAAGCACGAGTCAATCATGCTTCGGCCGAGGAAGCCCAGGCAGCACCAGACGTCGTACTGGGTACGTTTCCCGTCAACTCCACTCCTGCTACAGTATTGTTTGATTCTGGTGCAACACACTCCTTTATTTCCAAGCATTTTGCTGGGGCACATGGGTTATCAGTAGTGGAACTTAAGGTACCTATGCGAGTTCATACCCCTGGGAACAACATGAACACCGCTCACTACTGCCCCTCAGTGACCATAGAAATCCAAAGGTCACAATTTCTAGCCAACCTTATCCTTCTTGAATCAAAAGGCCTAGATGTCATTCTTGGGATGGATTGGCTGACGAGACATAGGGGAGTGATCGATTGCGCAAGACGCACCGTCACTCTAACCAATGACAAGGGAGAAAAGATTGTTTTCCGATCTCCGGCACCACATAAGTCCGTAACAAGTTTGAATCAGGCTGCTACCGAGGAGCAGACCAGAGAAGTGGTGAAAATCCCTAAGAAGTTGGAGGACATCCCAGTTGTAAGAGAGTATCCTGAAGTTTTTCCAGACAATCTGACGACGATGCCACCTAAGAGAGAAATTGAGTTTAGAATTGACCTAGTACCGGGAACCGCTCCGATACACAAGAGACCTTACAGAATGGGAGGCAACGAGTTGGCAGAAGTCAAGAAGCAAGTTGACGAGCAGTTACAGAAGGGATACATTCGCCCGAGCACATCACCTTGGGGTGCTCCGGTAATCTTTGTGGAGAAGAAGGACAAGACCAAGAGGATGTGCGTCGATTACCGCGCACTTAATGATGTCACTATCAAGAACAAATACCCGTTGCCCAGGATTGATGATTTGTTTGATCAACTGAAAGGAGCAACAGTGTTCTCCAAGATAGACCTACGATCAGGATACCATCAGTTAAGGATCCGAGAAGAGGACATCCCGAAGACTGCCTTTGTCACTCGGTATGGACTGTTCGAGTGCACAGTTATGTCCTTTGGACTCACTAACGCACCAGCGTTCTTCATGAACCTGATGAACAAGGTGTTTATGGAATTCTTGGACAAGTTTGTTGTGGTCTTCATCGATGACATACTCATCTACTCTAAGTCTGAGAAGGAACATGAGCAGCATCTTCGCTTAGCGCTCGAGAAATTGAAGGAGCATCAGTTGTATGCCAAATTCAGCAAGTGTGAATTTTGGCTAAAAGAAGTGCAATTCTTGGGTCACATCATCACTGCTCAAGGAGTAGCTGTGGATCCATCGAATGTGGAGTCAGTTACTAACTGGGCCCCACCGAAGACAGTCACGCAGATCCGAAGTTTTCTTGGACTTGCGGGTTACTACCGTCGGTTCATCGAAAATTTCTCCAGGATCGCGAAACCGATGACACAGTTGTTGAAAAAGGATGAGAAATTCAAGTGACCAGATGAATGCAACAAGAGTTTTGAGGAACTTAAGAAAAGGTTGGTAACGGCACCACTCTTAATTCTGCCAGACCAGACAAAAGATTTCCAGGTTTATTGCGACGCGTCTCGCCAAGGGCTGGGATGTGTTCTGATGCAGGAAGGCAAAGTGGTCGCGTATGCCTCACGGCAGTTGCGTCCACATGAGAATAATTACCCACTCATGATCTGGAATTAGCACCAGTGGTACATGCCTAAAGATCTGGAGGCATTACCTTATTGGGAACCGTTGCGAGGTGTATATAGATCACAAGAGTTTGAAGTATATCTTCACCCAACCAGACATAAATCTCCGTCAGCAAAGATGGCTGGAATTGGTTAAAGACTATGATCTGGGAATCCACTACCATCCCGGAAAAGCGAATGTAGTGGCAGATGCTTTAAGCCGAAAGAGCTACTGTAACTCCACCAGTATGGAAGAGATGAGCAGCCAGTTGCAACAAGACTTTGAACGGCTGAACCTCGGTATTGTTGAACATGGGTTCACGTCCGCTTTAGAAGCACGACCAACGCTCGTGGAGTGAGTCCGAGCAGTTCAAGCTAAAGATCCGGAGATAGCAGAGCTCAAGAAGAACATGAGGGTTGGAAAGGCCTGAGATTTCTCCGAAGACAAGCATGGCACGATATGGATGAGAGAAAGACCGTGCGTCCCGGAAGACAAAGAGTTAAAAGAGTTAATACTCACGGAAGCCCATCAAACTCAGTATTCAATTCACCCTGGGAGTACCAAGATGTACCAGGATCTTAAAGAAAAATTTTGGTGGGTTAGCATGAGAAGAGAAATAGCTGAATTCGTCGCACTCTGTGACGTGTGTCAGCGAGTCAAGGCAGAACATCAAAGGCCTGCAGGATTGTTACAGCCTCTCCAAATTCCGGAATGGAAATGGGAGGAAATTGGAATGGATTTCTTCACCGGTTTGCCAAGAACGTCGTCCGGACATGATTCTATTTGGGTCATCGTGGATCGACTCACGAAAGTGGCTCATTTCATTCCTGTGCACACTACCTACTCCGGAAAGAGGTTAGCGGAACTCTACCTCGCAAGAATCATGTGTTTGCACGGAGTGCCTAAGAAGATCGTATCGGATCGAGGAAGCCAGTTCACCTCAAAGTTCTGGCAGAAGTTACAAGAAGAATTGGGAACCCGTTTGAATTTTAGCACGGCTTACCATCCACAGAACGATGGTCAGACCGAGCGAGTGAATCAGATATTGGAAGATATGCTGAGAGCCTGTGCGCTCGATTTTGGAGGAGCATGGGACAAGAGTTTGCCATATGCCGAGTTCTCCTACAACAACAGCTACCAAGCCAGTTTGCAGATGGCACCTTTTGAGGCGTTGTATGGCAGGAAGTGCCGCACCCCGCTCTTTTGGGATCAGACTGGAGAGCGACAACTGTTTGGGACTGAAGTCTTGAGCGACGCAGAAGAAAAGGTCAGAACCATCAGAGAAAGGTTGAGAATCGCACAGTCTCAACAGAAAAGCTATGCCGACAATCGTCGAAGGGAGTTAGTTTTCGAAGCAGGGGACTACGTGTACCTTTGTGTCACACCGCTTCGGGGAGTACACCGTTTTCAAACTAAAGGAAAATTGGCACCACGCTTTGTGGGACCATACAGGATCCGCGAACGTCGAGGAGAAGTTGCCTACCAGCTTGAGCTTCCACCCAACATGGCTGGTATTCACGATGTGTTTCATGTCTCGCAATTGAAGAAATGTTTGAGAGTATCGGAAGAACAGGCCAGTCCCGATCAAATTGAGATTCAAGAGGACTTGACTTATGTGGAGAAGCCGATCCGTATTCTCCAAATCAGCGAGAGGAGAACCAGAAACAAGGTTACTAGGTTCTGCAGAGTGCAGTGGAGCCATCACTCCGAGGAAGAAGCTACATGGGAAAGAGAAGATGAATTGAAGGCCGCCCATCCGCACCTCTTCGCCAGCACCTCCGAATCTCGGGGTCGAGATTCTGTTTAAGGGGGGTAGGTTTGTCACACCCCGAAGTTTCCCCAAATCATAAAAATCAAGTTTAATAATTTATCTGAGAAATTGTTTAATTAATCTGGAGGAAAATCCAATTAATTAATGCATTAAAGAAGTGGAAATGGCAAGGTAGAATTTTTCTTGAGTTCCCCATGTCAAAATACATTAACAAGATTTTTAGTGGAATTTTCAGAGCCCTGAAAATAATTTTAAACCAATTAGAATCAATTTCGGATTTAAATTAATCCCAAGAAAATCCCTTTTCCCTTTTTCTTTTTCTTTTTCTTTTTCCTCTTCTTCTTCCTTCTTGGGCCGTCGGCCCAGTCCAGCCGCTCGGCCTCTCCCCTTCCTCCTCGCGCCCTCTCCCTCTCTCTCGGGGTCACCGACCGGTGGGGCCCACCTGTCGGATGTTTCCCCAACCTCCGGCCGGCGCCACCGCTCGGCGCAACCGCCCGCCCGCGCATCCCGCGCCACTCCCCTACCTCCTCCGCATCCGCCGCCCTCGCCCACACCTTCCGCCCCACTCCCGCACGCCCCCATCGCGCACGCTCACGAGACAGCCGGGATTCAATTTTGGAATCCTGCCTCTCTCTCCTTCCTCGCTCTCCCCACTCCGGCGAGAAATCTACGGGCGCCTGGCCACAATCTCTCCTCCCCGCGCCCATATAAACGTTCGCCGCGTCCTCCTCCCCTTTTTTTCCCCATTTCGCCGTCGCTCTCGTGCCTCCCAGCGCCCGCGCCACCACCGACCCCTTACGCCGCCGCCTCCGCCATCTCCGGCCAAGCCTCCGTCCCGCTCGCGTCGTCCCCGAGCCGCGCCGACCCCGTCGCCGCGCTCGCCATCCTCCTCCGCTCCTCGGCCGTGCCTTGGCGCCGCCGGATCCGCGCCGGAGCACCGCCGCCCTCCTTTCTTCTCCGCCTCCGGTGGAGCTCGGTGTGCACCTCCCCTTTTTTTCCCTCTCCCTCTCCCAGCCGTGCCGCTCCTTCCCGTGCGCACGCCCGCGAGTGCCGCCTCTCGCCTCTCCCGCGAGCGCCCCCTCCATCCGGCCGCCTCCCTCCCGGTCGCCGTCGCCCGCCGAGCCCGGTCACCGCGCGCGCCATGGGTGCCCCAGCTGAGCTCGGGGCCGTGCCGTCCCGGCCGCCTGCCGCCCGCGCGCCCTGGGGCGTTAGATCGGCCACTTGGGCCAATCTCGGCCATCCCCCTCCCGTCCTACGTGGCCGCCGCGTGGCCGCCGCGTCGGCACCACGCGTGCGCCACGTGGTGCGTCGCGGCGGCCGTGGTCCCGTGGACCGAGTCCACGGTGGACCGACCGCCGCCGCCGCTGACGTCAGCGATGACGTCAGCCCTGGCTGCTGACGCCAGCCCTGGGAT
This sequence comes from Oryza officinalis, assembly GCA_008326285.1. Lineage (NCBI taxonomy): Eukaryota > Viridiplantae > Streptophyta > Magnoliopsida > Poales > Poaceae > Oryza > Oryza officinalis. Next base: position 25,531,488 of record BDMV01000006.1, read on the forward strand.
TAATTACGCAATAAATAAATTGAGGTTTTTCTTTCTATAGTAAAAACAAAGATAACTTCAAAAATTCATAACTAATTCATCCGAGCTCCGTTTAAGTCCATTGAAATTTCATTAAATTCATAAAAATGCAGAGAATCCATTAAAAATACTTTTGTGCTTTGTTTCTGTAGACTTATAACATGTATTATTGTTTGCTTTGTTTGTCGCGTAGATTCCGATACCTCCGACGCGCCCGTTTATTTCGAGATCGTCGCAGAAGTTGCTTCAGCTCAGGAGCAAGGCAAGTCATGCTTCACATTGATCATATTGTACCTATATTTACAAATGTCTTATTTTTCCGTAAACACTGCATTATTTCGCAATGTCATTTCATGTGGGTTTATACCTTTTGTACTCAGCCAATTATATTGATTATCGTGTACCTTTGATAGCTTGGGTAATTAATTCATTGTTCGCTGATTTTAGGAATGATTAGCCATGCTTAGCTAACTTAGCTCCCTAAGGGGGATCACACTAAATAATTATTTGATGTAGTCCCTATGGTGACACTTTGGTTTAGCAGCTACCATGGTAATAATAATTAATTAAAATATGCTAATGGTGGGCTGTGGGTGCATGTTTTTGATGGAAGCACTCACGGCAATTAAGGACCGGTTCGCGGGAAACCCTGGAAGAATTACCGTGCGTACCACAAGCCAGCGTGGGCAACGGCTGGACTTGGAGTGTAGCTGTCTCTGGCTGACGTACCAAAATAGGGTGGGTGTGATGGAGTTGGGTCGGCGGGGGACATACCCGTTGATCGGCTGCCGGATTCACCGTGGCACGAGAGGGGCCTACCTTGGACTTAAAGGTGGGGGCGAAACCTATGGTGTGGTACGTTTGGTTAGAGGGGGTTATGCGAAGGGTCCTGTCACAGTCTCTATTTGGGTACTTTCCAGTATCGCGACGCATGGTTGACATGATGTTGAGGCTGTGTCTTGTGGGTACAGATGTACACCTCTGATCAGAGTAGAACTATTCGAATAGCCGTGCCCGCGGTTATGGGCGAACAGTGGGTAGTACTCAGTCTTGCTTAATTTTTCTCCACACCAGAAGAGGAGTATGCGTCTGATGGAGGCTTTTCAGAGGAGTAGGCTTCGTCCGCCGTCGAGGATGCTTGTGGAATGGTGCCAGCCCTCTGCAAGAGTCCCGTTCTAGTTTAGTTTGTCTTTTCCATTTTTCCGCTGCATTTCTGTAAGACTTTTATTCTGTTTGTAAGACGTGGAACTGTATGTCAACTTTGTCGTTTGTGTACCCTGGCTGGTCCTGGACAGGGGTTTTAATACACATTCAGTCTTGGAAATTCTGGTAGAGAATTTCCGGGCGTGGCACACCGTTAATTACTAAATTTTTAAACCTATTTTTAATTCACCTAATTGTGTCACGGTTAAGATTTTTTCATTACTTTTTAGTCCCGGTTGTTATGCATAGTCGGCACAAAAAAAATTTGGAAATAGCGGGAAATATCTTTAGTCCCGATTGATAGAAACAACTGGGACTAAAGATATGGGTATATATACATGTTGTTTCATCTTCTCCGCCGCTCCGATCGAGACGTAGTGTTTTTATCTCTCTCGCTCTCTCATCGTCGTCGTCGTTGTCGCCACAGCCGCCGCCACTGCCGCCGCCGAGGACGGCCAGAGCCCTAATCCGCATTGTCGTCGCCGCCTAGCTAGATTGGTCTCCTCCGCCGTCGCCGTGGCCGCCACCACCCCGCCGCCAATGGCCACATGGGCCGAGTCCACCGTGCGCCGGCGTGCATGCCTTGGGGAGGGCTGACTGGTCGGACCCACCTGCCAGTCCCTCCTCAATTTTTGAAAAATCAAAAAAAATAAATTTCAGAAATACATTACAAACTTAAAAAAATTATAAATTAAAAGTAATATATTAAACAATAAAAATAATACAATAAAAACTAAAGTATACATAATACGTGAAATATCTATTTACAATGCTTAGAATCTTATAAAATTAATATTTATATAATTCTATTTAAAAATCACTAAAATAGTTAGAAAATAAGGAGAACACACTAAAAATATGTTTATAATTTTAAAAAACTTCTACAAATACTTTAAATTTATATAATTTTTGCAAAATATATTTACAACTTGTGCTACGTAATTGCCTAACGATTGTTTTGTTGCCAGGGTTGGACGCGGACGATTCTCAAGTTGAATTAAGGTCATCAAGCAACACACTAAGGAAAGTTACGTGAACAATTCGATATGACGTGTTAATTCTAATTATATGCACACCCTGGTTCAATTAACTATGTGGATATATATAACAATATACATTTAAGTAAAATTTAGAAGTTCTTCGTTGTTGTCGAAAATATGGATATATATAACAATATACCATGCACCTTTTGTAGCAATTTACATTTTCTGTATTATTTAATATTACAAGCAGATGGCAGATAGGGATGACGAACAGGTCCACTTGGACGAGATCAATAAGGGCAGCAGCCAGTACTGGGTGGACAAGGAGAAAAATGAGGACCCCAACCAGTACTTGAATGAGGAGGAAAATGAGGAGAGGAACACGCAAAGAAACAAGGATGAGCAACAGGCCAGCCAACCGAGCGTTGGTACGAAGAGGGCACGTGGACAACGAGGTGTCGCAAGGAAGGTGGAGGGGAGACACATCATAATTGAAGTGAACCCAGACGGTGAACCAGTTGCCCCCGCCGATGCAGCAAGGAAATTTGTGTCACACAGTGGTTGGATCATGAGGGATCACGAGCCCATCAACATACAGAACTAGCACCAAGCAAGGTCACGCGAGGATGTGGAAGAAACATATCTCCTAAATACAGAGAAGGACATGTTGTGGACCACCATTCTCGAGTCCTTCATGATCTCTAAGGCAGATCAGGCAAAAGTGAAGGCTTGGACTCTGAAAAAGATGGCCCAACAATTCCAGGGCTAGAAGAAATATTTGTGCAACAAATATATCCTGAAGGATCTGACATCGGACTTTGACACATTCCCCAAACTGAAGGATCATTGGGATGCATTTATGGCCTACAAGGCAGGAGAGCAAGAGCAAGCCAAGATAGCAAAGAACAAAGCCAATGCCTCCAAGAAGTACTTTCACCGGCTAGGGTCAAGTGCCTCCAAGAAGGCAGTGCCCAAGTGGCTGAAAATGAAGGATGCTTTAGCCAAAAGAGGTATCGTTCCGGCCACACTTGATTGGCCTGAACGATCATGGGGGTACACTGAATGCTGCTGATGTCTCCCTGATCTTTGGCGATGACATGTGCCAAGAAGCTCACCGTCTCGTCGATGCCCTTGAGGCCTCTACTGAGGGAAGATTTCATCTGGATAAAGAGAAAGATGAGCTTATGCTCGCACTACAGAATCCGGAGCACCAAGGATGAACGCGCGAAAAAGGCGTGGTTGCATGAGAAGCAAGAGAGATCAGGATGTGAAGTTGATTGATCCCGAAATGAAGGTTGCGAGCTATGACCAAAGATTGCAGGAGGATGTGGCAAGACAGGTGGATATACGATTAAGTGAAAGCAGCCAGCTGACCTAGCTGTCTGTTCCTCCTATCATGGTTAACCCCTTAGGCAATCGAAACAGCTGCACTTCTATAGAGCAAATTGGAGATCGAACCAATGAAGCTATAGTAGGGCCAGTTGACGATGAACCACCGTTCCCTGTGGATGAAATCATGCAACGAACGCCATGTGAACTGCATATTCCCTTCAAGAACCTATAAATTAAGGTATGCTCATAGTTTGCACATCCACATTTGAAGAATTTGAAAATTGGTCAATATGTTACTAACTAACCTTGTTTCTTGTGAAGGTGACAGAGGGCACAGCCATACAAATTTAGCGAGACGCGATGTACCACCGTAGGCCAATTCCACCTCGATACTCAAAGGTCGAGGTGGACCGGGTCTGCCCAGAATTTGACGATCTTGAGTTGGATATCCTCGAAGGAGATAGGGAGACGAAACTAGAAGACACAGCCCACACCATCATACTATGGTGCAAGCGCTACATCGTTCTTCCCGGGCGAGCAGCGATGTCCGTTCCTACATCTCCATTGCCGTAGCCTAACAATCCTCGGTCTCCACCGTCTTCACCATCTCCTCCGCAACCTCGATCTCCAACGGCGCATCCGTCTCCACCGCAATGTTGTTTTAATACAACGCAACCCATCTGTAGTATAGTATATCTATATACATATATATGTACATATTTGAATTTATATATACATGTATACTATATATATATATATATATATATATTTATACATATATATGCATATAAATATAAAAACAGTAAACAATAAAAAGCATTAAAAAAATAAAAAATATCTTTAGTACCGGTTGGTGTTACCAACTGATACTAAAGATAATTTTTAGTTCCGGTTGCAATAACCGAGACAGAAAATACCTATTTTTAGTTTCGGATTGTGCATCCTGGCTGTACAACCAGAATTAAAATGGGTTGTTAACCGGACAGCCAGAATTAAAATGGGTTGTCAACCGGAAGTAAAGAGTATATCCCAACGGTGTGTGCTATCAATAAAAATTTAGCACGGCCAAAGATTTATTGTTGGTCTCCGTAACTTGTAGATGTGTGAGTACAGTGTGAACGTCTAATGGTGTATGTGTGTATTCCGTGTAATAAAAATTCTAAGAGAGCGAGGGAGAGAGACGCGCATTGCTTATTCAAGTGTCATTCTTCGATTTGTCGAGTTGTTAATAAGAGCAACTTGGCAAGTGACAAGGAATGGGACGATATTCACAAGCTACCATCAACTTTTGGGAGCCCGTGAACTCTTTGTAAACAAAACTAGTTCCCATTAATTTTCTTCAAGGAAATAACTGGCCCTACTATTTTTTCATTAAAGAAACTGTTTGTCCTATTATTTTTTCTAAAGTGAATAACTAGGACAACTTTTTCGTTTAAGAATTTTTACAAACGCAGAAATCATGCTACGCGCCTATGCCTATCTCGATGATTGCCGATTTATCTAAGTAGTTTTTCCCATTTTGTTGGAAAAGATGTCCGACTGATCATCGGCATAAACATGTTTTTTTCTTGCGAAATAACACATTTTGAAGAGTACTAAATAAAAGCAAAAAACCAGACACCACTAACTGAATTTTAACACCTGTCAAATAAAAAGTTAAATTTACAACTTGAGGATCGATCCTGACAATAGAGTTGGATAAAGAAAACAAGTTTAACTGTGTGCTCAGTTCAAATTTTCTCTAAGTAGAAATATTTTCCGATGAATAACAAAGGGTATGTGATTCTTTAATAAGAGTTATTTCGTGAGCTCCTCACCAATTTTGAAATGTTTAACATCATAATTTTATAATTGATTTAGCTTTTTTTTCATTTTCCAACCATGGTTTTGCCCTGTCAAGACTAGAAGTACAAGAATCTTAGTCCAAAATTATTTTTCATGACTTCATTCACTTGTCTTTGCTCGCCTTATAACCCGCAGCTGCAAAAATGCCTCCAAGCATACCTACCCAAAACTTATTTTTTTAATTACTTCTAAACTAGATATTGTATAATTTATTAAATCGAAAGGAGTCACGATTACTGATAAATTAATTACCAAAAAATAAAATAATAAAAAAAGAAAAACCGTTTCACTAAAACCCAAGACATAACGTGAGGGTTTGCAATTGCATAATCGGGCATATGATCTGCCGATGTTGTTGCTTGTCCAATCACAGCATAGTAATTTAGAAGGGTGTTCACATGCGTCGAGCGTTTTGGAATCTGGATTAGGTCATTGTCGAGAAACGACTGTTTTGTTGAACATATCACTCACAGATATCCGTAAGAGTTGTACTCTATGTTGTAGTTTTTGGAATTTCATTAATTAAGTTTTTAAAATAACCCGATGGATATAATAACTTAATTATTTTAAAAACAGACTTGAGTAAATTGAGCTAATGAATACATTTAGATAGTGGGTGTAAATTGATACCATAAGCATAATCTACTCTCGACTTACTTTAGCAAATCGTCAGTGTCAAGGATAGACATGCATTCTATACATGAGTTCACGGTAAACGAAAATATCACATACCTAGTAATATACGAGAAAATATCTTTTGGTTAAAGAAATATGATGGATCAGGAAGAAAATTATCTTTTCAGAATAGAAATTATTTCGGACAAGTAAGGAGAAGCGAAGTTCTACTCGAACACTACAAGGACTACTTGGATCGTATTCATATTTATCATCTTAGTTCTACATGAATAAGGGGACATCCGATGATACAAATATAAAACCCCCAAGGAGGAGAGGGGACACGCCAACATAGGCAAGTCATAATACAAGTCTAGACAAACTCAATCTGAAGCCACAAAGGCTAACATAAGGGATCTAAAGCTACCTTCAATCTCGACGAGTTTATATTCGAGAAAGAAGACAACATTAGCCGTCGACTACGCATAACAGCTCCATGCCGTCAAACCGACGTCGACTAGATTAGGTCATCCCAAATATTATACTCGTGTAATACTGATATATAAAGGTAAAACCGGCTTCGGGGGAACAAAAGTAGAGCTATTACCAGTCAGTTAAGAGGCCCGAACCTATATAAAAATCCCTGTCTCCCGTGTCTTTTATCTCAATCTCGTATATACCTTGGTTTAAACAATCCCTGTACTCTACAAATACCATCTACAGGTATAGCCCATAGATAGTGGCACACTAGGTAGAAGGCTTGGTGCTTCAACGTTTCGATGAGATGGGATCAAGAAGAGGATCTTCCGACAAAACATTATCTGATGACTTCGGACCTAAGAGATATGACCCAACTGAAGTGTGTTCTCTTTTAGATCGGAACCCTCATCATCTCAATCTTCATCAAGACATTGATGTTATGGATTTTCTGATGAAAAACTCTTTGACAACTTCGATATGGGCGATACGACCTGATTGGAGTGCGTTCTCCTATACAGTGGGATCTTTGTCATCTCAATCTTTGTCAAGATATCATCACCATGAACTTTTCGATGAGGGATAATTCAACGATTCTGGCTCTAGGATATATGAACCGATCAAAGTATGTCATTGCGAACTGATCGATCAAGCTTTAAGACATCACCGTTGTGAAAAACATCGGTTCAGTGTTATTGATAATGAGACCTCGGCACAGACCGCTGGACATATCGCCCTTGACGATTTCTTCAAGACACCATCATGATCGCCCACCAAGGTGCCGAATTACCGAAGTACTCCTTTGCATAACACGGCGCATCAATTCGAGCAGGACGTCCTTAGATCGGATACGCTGAGCTCTTGCGGATCGGCTTCACAAGACCAAGCAGAAATCAGCTCGGTTACGCTTTCTGCCGGTTGATCACCTACCTTGTGTCTCATGTCAGGGACCTACCAAATTGGATACGTGTCAAAACAGATGCAGTGCTTTTGTTACACGTACAACAGAAGATGACATAAGCATAAAGCCGACTACAAGTGTACATCAGAAGACGGCTATGTGCACACGGACCACTAGTGACAAACATCTGTATGCTTCGATCTTCCAAAAACATGCAAACTGAGGTATTTAAGTCGATCAATTTTTAAATTGACCTGCTAATTTCATAGATATATTCGGCATATATTTATAAAGGTACGTAATATTTTTACATATAATTTATCGTACTTATTTTTCAGATCAATAATTTATTATGTTTACTCAGAGCATGTTTTGTATACAATATCTATTGTGTTAGCGTTTTCTATATTAACCCGACTACGAACCAGTTCTGGGGGGCATGCTTTATTTTTATGTATAAATCATGCTTGTTTACGGTATACATAGTACCCGATATTCAATTCAAATGTGTTCTTTATATCCTGACCGTACTAGAAGATTTATACGATTTTTCAAGTATGTACTCGGTATTCTCTGCTATATATCTTATTTTCTAACAAATATTTTTTAGAATAATCGAGCAGTCTAGTACACAGAGATCAAGTACCCCATTATTCTTGAACAAACAAGGAGTTATCGGACCAAACCCACCAACAAAACCCGACGGCCTATGTTGCATCTAGTTCCGATCATAATCCGGTCTATTTGTGAAAAGATTGCTACGTACAATCTCCTCACAAATGTTGTCTACTTGATCACCCCTTATGATTGCGAATGGAGGTCTGATATGCTTATAAGTTAGGTTTGTGAAGTCATGCTAGCCACATAAGATGCACATGTAATAAATAACTCAAGAGCCCCTAAAAGTGTCTGAGGCACGACTACACACCTGGTTCTTGACCAGCGTTGTAGCGATCCTCCCATCATATTTATGAGTGGTTAAGTATGACTACACCTGGTCCTCGACCAGCGTCATAGCGATCCTCCCACCACCTCTACTAGTGGTCGAATACGACTACACATCTGGTCCTCAACCAGCATGGTAGCGATCTCTACAAATCTTCTACGAGTAGTCGAGTACGACTACACATCTGATTCTCAACCAGTGTGGTAGCAATCTCATCAGCTGTACAAAACTTATACGAGTGGTCGAGTACGCCTACACATTTCGTTCTCAACCAGCGTGGTAGCGGTCTCATGAACTCTAAAAATCTTCTATGAGTGATCGAGTACGACTATGCATCTGGTTCTCAACTAGCATGGTAGCAATCTCACCAACTCAAAAAATCTTCTATGAGTAATCGAGTACGACAACATATCTGGTTCTCAACTAGTGTGATAGTGATCTCACCAACTATATAAATCTTCTATGAGTGGTCGACTACGACTACATATCTGGTTCTCAAATAGTATGGTAGCAATCTCACCAACTCTACAAATCTTCTACGAGTGGTCAAGTATGACTACACATCTGGTTCCCGACAAGCGTTGCAGCAATTCTCCCACTATCTTTACGAATGGTCGAGTACAACTACATACCAGGTCCTCAACAATAGTTGTAACGATTCTCCCACCACCTCTATCAGTGATCAAGTACGACTACACACTTGGTCCTCGACCAGCGTTGGAGCGATCCTCCCACCACCTCTACGAGTGGTCGAGTACGACTATACACCTGGTCCTCGACCAATGTTATAGCGATCCCCCATGACCTCTACGAGTGGTCGAGTACAACTACACACTTGGTCATCGCTCGACCAGTATGTGTAACGATCCTATTACCCTCATGCATTAATCTATGTAAGTTTTTATACAAATCAAATGTGCAATATTTGTCCATTGATCCTTTTTTCAAATATCGCTACTGGTTGGAGTCGTTTCTTATCGTCCTGTTACGTTAAGTCCAACTAGTCGTCGGGTCTCAGAATCTTGGTCGGGGACGTCTGGTACTATTGGGCTAATAAGACACTAAGAGTCAAACGACCATGTCAAAATTGGTCATGTCAGAGTACTCATTGTAACGTATTAACTAGCCGTATAATCGGGAACTGGTTTTTTCAACTTCACGACTGAGGGCTAGGAATTTGCTTGTTTACCTTAGTTTGTTATGAGATTCAAACTGCTTTTGCTGAAATCTTTTCGTAAAACTAGTTGGGGGTTAGAGAGAGTATCTAACTCCATTTAGCTTAGGGCAGCTCTAGTTAGAGTACTCGTTTATTGGCACACGTAGATATAATTTATTTTTAATATCTTCAATTCATATTATATTACTCCTAAGCGTTTGTTTGGCGCTTTCTATCTAACAATTCGTTCTGAGAATTGATTTCTGAAAAATCAGATATCGGAGCTATTAGCTTTTTTGAATAAAAGAGACTAGTTGGAGGCTTTATAGTAGTTGGTGTCTTGTCTTGACTAAATAAAGCTTAAACCGACAATTCATGTGCTCCATAAAAGACACATACTGGTCCTAGGGCACACAGTAGTCGAAATTTTTTTCTGACTAGATAGACGCCGGATTAATGAATTCAAGTTCAACTTGAGTTCTCGGCCCAGGAGAAGAGAAGACCTTGTTACGTACTCTGCACCTACACAGCTGTTCGAGGACAGTTGGATGAGTTCGACCAGGGTTATATATGTGATATTTGATAAAGAACGCTATAGCATGGTCACATATTTTCTGACCTTAATCCAAATTTAAATAATGTCATATTCTCCATCATGGCCAGGAAAGATAACTTATCGGTAATTTTATGCCTACTCGGAATTCAAAAATGGCTAGGTGATTCTGACAATGATGGATCTTTAGGGCTACATAATTGAGAACGCTAGTCCGATCATTTGTATTGAGGTCGGGGGCTACTGTCAATGTCAAGGATAAAGCATACCTCCTATACATGCGTTCACGGTATAAGGAAATACCACGTATCTAATAGTATATGAGAAGGTATCCTTTGGTCAAGGAAATACGACGGATAAATAAGAAAATTATCTTCTTAAAATAGAAAGTGTTCCAAATAAGAAGGAGAAGTGAAGTCCTATTGGGACACTACAAGGACTACTCGGATTATATTCATACTTGTCTTTCTAGATCTACTTAGATAAAAAGATATCTGAGGATATAAATATAAGACCTCCTAGGAGGAGAGAGGACACGCCAACATAGGCCAAGTAAGAATACAAACCTTGACAAACCCAATTTGGAGGTACAAAGGCTGACATGAGAAATCTAGAACTACCTCTAATCTTGTCGAGTTCATATTTGAGAAAGAAGACAACACTAGACGTCGACTACGCATGATACCTCTATGTCACCAAGCCAACGTCAACTAGATTAGATCATCCCAAATATTGTACTCATGTGATACTGGTATCTAAAGACAACATCGGTTTCGGTCAATAAAAATAGGGCTATTACTCTACAAAAACTGTTTGCGGGTATAACCCATCGATAGAAGTTACCATTTAAAGTAATGTTGTGAAAACTAATGCTATCACGTCATAACCATGTATGTGGTAGGTCTTGTAATAATACTGATACTTGTAGCAAATATCAATACTAAATTGTCATGCCGTCGTAATTGGGTGTAACTGGTTAACTTTTTTATCGTAGAATTATTTATCCTAAGAAGTTCTAGGTTTGACATTTACACTTATACTTATAACTAATTATTTTTTAATGGCTAATTATTTTTTCAACGATAGATATTATATGTTTTGTAATGAGGCATCTATGATGACTTTGTCAATATTGTATCGTCTCTGGGAGATACTCATATGGTACCTGTGTTGACTTCATCAATCTAAAGGATCAATCCAAAATGTTCACATAATAGGATGTGCATATGTATATATAAGCATTTCTTTTACATGTGTTTTAAAACGAGTTACCATACAATCGACAATTTTTCCTTTTATCACGTAATGAAAGAACATGATTAAAAATGGATAAAAGGTTTATTTCCTTTGGAAAAAAACCAATTTCTGAAGATGTATCTTTTCAACACAAATGCTTATCTTGATTTATCTCTGGAAGTTGATTATTTTTGAAACGAAGGTTGTATGTCTTATATGTTTGTATGATTATATGATAAGTGTATAAGAAAAGGTCAATTGCAAGCTCCCGTGAACGAGGAATGTCTGACCTAATTCATTACACATCAATCCTAGAATAATTTTGTTCGTTAATTAGGAACCAGTCATTCTCCACGGAAGACATGCGCTCACATGAGCCTCCTACGTATTACGCGTGGCGTAGGCCAATCACCCCAGTCCGCACGGCTATCGCACATGTCATGTCCAGTTTGTATTACTACTTCGTACTCCTTTCATTTCAAAATATAAAAAAAATTAATTGAATCAAACATATCTCAATACTACGAATCTAAACAAAAATAGAAAGTTAAATTAATAGAAAGTTAAATTCATAGTATTAGAATGTGTCACATCTAACTAAAATCTCTTATATTTTGAAAACAAAGAAAATGTTACATTATTTTTAAGTATAAATTATGGAATAAGAAAAAGTACAAATAAAGCCTAAAAAAAGGCAGCGATTATATTGGCACATTAAATGAATTGTACAAGGTACATATTTTCTCTCTCTTTTTGATAGTGGGGAGTTAAAAAAAGTTGAAAAGTTACAGCTATGTCTAACCCTTGTTTTTTTTCTCATCTTGACATCCCAAATCCCTTATATTTATAGAGAAATTAAATAATGATAATCCTTTATATCTACGGATGAAGTTATTTTTTGCTTGATTTTGTTGACCCTTGGTTGTGCTATCATATATGCTGTGCAGCCAGCCAGCATCATCTCATCACTACTGAAAAAACCATTTTTTCATACGAAGTACACCTATTTTTTCTCGGACGAACAAAAATTTTGTCCTCACCGGTCCACTTGCTAGAAGAGAAGAGGGCGGCTAGATAACCGTCCACCTACGAAGATCTATCTTCCCAGTCGGATCACTTAAGGTGTTGCCTGACCACTTAAGGTGTTGCTTGGGAAGAGTTATCTGCGCAGGCGACGCCTTATGTGACCTGCCGAGGAAGATAAGACATTATCAATCTTCTCAAACAACACATTAACAACACATTAAGTAGTCCACCTGAAATAATTACCCTACATAACTTTCTTCCTCCTAAGCCCTGTGCAGTTCATACGAAATTTCTCTCTCCAAAATAATGCAAAATATAGGAGGGAAGTTTTGAACTTGAAATATTCGATAGATTTTTTTACAGTAATTAGATCCATGCATTTTCTCTCTTCTTACAAATTATTTTTCTACTTTTAGGCCTTATTAGTGATGGATCTATGCATGCAAAATAGTGAAAGCACCATGTTGCATGCAATTTTTTTATTTTTATGATTTTTTTGCTATGATTATGGTTGATCTATGTATAGACCTTGATGTCATGTTATCCTCTCATCCATTATGCTTAAACGTGATGATTTCTTTGACCAAAATATATGTGTATTGCTTTTTCCCAATCATCTAGATCTAGAGTAGAGAGAGGAAAAATATCTTCCTTTTAAAGAGAGAAAAAATATGTATTGTCTACACTATTCAAATAGTAGAAAAAAATCTTACATTTGTAGATCTTCATCCTCTAGTTATTAATATTTCTCTTTCCCATAGTGAGCAAAGTTTAGTTTGTTTGTAAATATGTATTATTATGTCAATTTAATTTTTTAATATAATTGTAAATGAAATATTTTCAGAGTTATGGACAGGCAATGAATGTATCATATGTCGAGGTATTTGCCATCATATAAGGATGAAGTATCTAAATTTATAGATTTAGCCATGGCGCACGTTTACAGTAACAATGCAACAAATGCAACAGAGATACATTATCCATGTGCTCACTACAAGAATAAAAAAAGTATGGACAGACGGTTCGAGAATAAGGGACCGTGGATTTATGAAGGGCTACACGATATGGACTCATTATGGCTAGCAACATGTGGATGCTAATGACAAAGATGATCGGCCAGGTGATGATCACATCGAGGCTGCTGATGGTGACAGTTGTAGTGAAATATCATTGATTTAGAGGAAATGCTACGCCATGTAGAACCTGAAGTGCTAATAGGATCGGCTAAGGGTTTAGGTTGCATCTTTACAGAAGGCAGCGAAGGATCTTTTGTACGATGAGTCAAAGAGTTGTGACATGGAGTTCTCAACACTATGATCAGTGCTTGAAGGCCAGATATGGTTGGTCTCATAGTAGTTTTAATGGCTTGCTACAACTTTTGAAAATCATGCTATCAAAGCCTAACTCATTACCTTCCAATACATATCAACTGAAGAAACTAATCTATCCCCTTTCTCTTGGTGTAGAAAAGATTATACGTGCATGAACCACTAGATCCTATATAGGAAGGAGTATGCTTCTTTGGATAAATGCCCAACATGCAGAGCTAGCTGGTACAAATCAAGTAACAGCACTTCTCCAGATGTATGTTTTGAGAAAGAAGAGACTGACTCATTCGAGGAAAATAAGAAAAAAATCCCCCAGCTGGTAATGTGGTATCTTCTAATGAAAGATCGCATCAAGCATTTGTACTCAAACCCCAAAGATGCGAAACTAATGCGCTGGCATCAAGAAGGGCGCAACAAGTAAGGGTTGCTCCGACACCCAGCAGATGCTCGTCAGTGGAAAATTTTCATGCAAAATACCCAGAATTTGCTAAAGACCCACAAAATATTAGATTTGCTCTGAGTACAGATGGAGTGAACCCATTTGGAGACATGAGTAGCTCACATATCACTTGGCCAGTGCTTCTGACCATGTACAATCTTCCTACCTGGCTTTATCAGAAGCGAAAGTACGTTCTACTCAGTGTCCTGATACAAGTCCCCTGGTAGCCTAGTATTGATATTGATGTATTTCTTGAGCCATTGATGAAAGATATGAAAGATTTATGGAAGGCTTAGATGAATGTGTGGGATGAGTATTTAAGACAATACTTCACAGTAAAGGCCATCATTTTCATTACCATTAATGATTATCCTGCCATGTTTTCAGTGTCTGGGCAGATTAAAGGGAAAACAGGATGTGTGATCTGCTGAATGGAACCTACTACAGGTACCTCCTAGGTTTTAACAAGCTTTTTTACATGCGGCACTGGCGTTTCTTACGCAGAGATCATAAATACTGCAAGGTGACGTCAGAATTCGATGGTACCAAAGAGATTGATCCACCACCAAAAACCAAAAGTGGGAAGGAAATATGTGTGGAGACAAAGAAAATCCAGTGCTTGTTCAGCAAAGGGCCAAAGAAATGCGCCAAGGGAACAAAGCATAAGAAACCAGATGATAAATCCCTTCCCTCATTCAAGAAGCACTTAATTTTCTTTAAGTACCTGCCGTACTGGAAAGATTTGGAGATTCGCCATGTCATAGATGTCATGCATTCAAAAAAGAATGTGTTCGACAACATCATCGAAACATTATTGGACATATCATACAGGACGAAGGATGGTATACCATCACGTATGGATCTTGTGAATATCGGAATTAGGGAAGAGCTACACCTAACAGAAAGAGAGAAGAATGGAAAATTATATCTCCCTCCAGCCTATTTCACACTAACTCCTCACGAGAAGAAGGCATTTTGCAAGTCCCTTTGCAATGTTAAAATCCCTTCGCAATGTTTGATTTCTCATCAAACATCAGGCGACTAATCTCCATAAAAGATTTGTCGGTATTTGATAATAATTCAAACAACTGTCATGTCATGCTCACCGTGTTTCTCACCATTGCTATAAGGGCCATTAAACTAGGCCATATAAAGGTCGCTATCACAAAGATGTTCTACATTTTCAATGTAGTATCACAGAAGGTCATCAATCCTGAAGAGTTAGCACTTCTTCTTTCATTCTCACATGAGACCCAATGCCAACTTGAGATGTGTTTCCCTCCATCATACTTTAATATGATGGAGCACCTCATGGTTCATATAGTGCTCTAAATAATTGCACTTGGTCCGTTGTACCTACATCAAATATGGTCATACGAGCGTTATATGGCCATTTTGAAGGGCTACGTATAGAATCGTGCCCACTTACAGGGATCAATGATCGAGGAATACAGTACAGAAGAGGTTGTCAAGTACTGTATCAATTACATAAAAGATGAAAAGACAATTGGAGTACCAGTACCTCGATATGAGGGCAGATTGTCTGGGAGGGGGATAAAGAGAAAGAAGAGATTCGTTGACCCTAACTACAAATCAGTTCGAGAAGCTCACTCAGGGCCGGTCCTAAGTTTTCAAGGGCCCGATGCAGAACTAAACATAGAGGACCTTAACATACTATCTAAGTAATAATGAATGAGGCCCCTAACATATTATCTAAGTAAAAATGAACGTATATATCAATTGTCACCAATAAATATTTAAATTGCATCAAGGATATAATATTTATTACGAAAAACATCATACAACATATAAATTACGCTGCACGACCGTAAATCCAAATTTAAAATCTTATCGATTAGTTAATCATGGAAGGCCGGGTGCGCACAACAAGTGAATCGGTAACACACACCACTGCAGCTTGGTTCATTTGTCCAACTCTAACTTAACCTCTGAACTCTTATTCTCTGAACAACTAACATGAGGACCTTTTAAACTAACTGGCAACAGATAGCAATTAGCAGACTGGCAATTCAATTGAAGATGGCAACCAACGAGGCAACCACGGCAACGTACGTTGTGGTGTGTTGGTGTGTTGCTGCTGCCAGCTGCTCACCTCCTCTTGATCGACCGGACTGTCAGTGTCAAGCCGAAGCCATCAATGTTTGATGTTTTTTGCGGTTGTAGACTCGCGCCGACGGCTGACGGCAAGGCGCGCAGCAGCAGTTGGAACTTGGAATGGATCAATTGGGAGAGGACGTTGGACAGGGAACACATGGGATGGGATCGACGACGGTCGGTGCTATCGTCGAGCTGAAGATCGCGACGATGCGTGCGGTGGCAATCTCATAGTTGTGTATGAAGGAATTGGGAACAACGCTTCGATCGGTTATTCGACAACGCGCTGAGGCTATGACCTATACGATGTCTTGTTGTCTGTTGGCCCACGAAAGAGGCCTACTTGCATAGCAGGGGGAGGGGTGAGGTCAGTGGGGCCCCCTACTATTTGGAGGCCCAAAGCGGCCGCACAGCTCCCTCCCCGGGGCCGGCCCTGAGTTCACTATAGCGTTCTTCAATAGCTTGCTATTGTTGAACCATACATCGAGCAACACCTCAAAATCATAAGAGCTAGCAATAAGGGACACACAAATGATTGGATCATGAAAGAACACAAGCGTCACTTCACAGAATGGTTGGGAGATCTTAACTTACCTGATGGAGAAACCACGAAGGAAATTATCATAAAACGGTTGTATGTGGTCCATCATGTACAGTGAATTCTTGGCAAGGATATGACATTAATGAATAAACATTTTGCACGAAAGCCCCGGATAATAAAACCGTCACACAAAATAGCGGTGTCCGAGTTAAGGCAATAGATGCTTGGGGGAAAAATACATACTTTGGGTTCATTGAAGAAATCTGGAAAGTAGACTATGGCCTCACAATGCAAATCCTCCTATTTAAGTGTCAGTGGGTCACACACCCGAACGGTATATTTGTTGACAAGTACGGGCTTACTGTTGTTGACCTCGGCAATGTGGGTCACAAGGATAACCCCTAGGTACTTGCTGATCGCGTGGCATAGGTGTTCTATGTGAGGGACCCTGAGAATGTGAAAAAAGAAATAATTCTACCTGGAAAGCAAAAGATCTTGGGAGTTGATGGAGTTGATGGGGTCATAGATGTCGAAGATTATAACCAGTATGATAGCATGCCCCTTTATACTCGATTTCTAAATAAGATTAAGCTTATAGAAGCATCTACTAAGAGTACCATGAAGCCGTGCATGCGAGAAGATGGAGTGGGAAAGAACGTTAGAGGATAACGTATGTATATGACTTATTTGGTTTGCTATGTAATGGGCATACTTTGTGTTTAGTAATTTTTTTGAACAAGTTATTGATTTCCCAAATTAGTAAAGTGAACTACCCTCTTATTTTATTTTTTTCAAACACAATATGGATTAACCAATTTTGTAGAATTTTTTTGATCATTTTGGTAATTTTTTAATGATTTTCATTGATTCACTATGAGTATTAAATATATAATGCAGTATTAATCTATTTTATTTAACACATTATATGGACTTACCATTTTTATATGACTTTTTCCTACCATTTTGGTACTTTTTCAGAATTAAAGGATTTACTACGAATTATAAATGTATAATTTACTCACTGCAGTGTGGGCCCATCCATATCTTCGCAAGCGGCTGGCCCGCCTACGAAAAAAGAACTAGGGAATTATGGTTGGCATTTTCACAGGCTGACCATCCACCTGTGAAGAGTACTCTCAGTTGTTTCCGTAGGCAGGCGGTCCGCCTGCGAAAATGCAAGCGACCTATTTTCCCAGACAGGCCACCCGCTTGAGAAGATCCATGCCCTATGTAAGGCAGTCGACCCCAATGTGAAAATTTCTAGGTCCAGGCAGGAACCATAAAATTTTCGCACCGTTAGGTTGCCAAAAATTTCGACGCCACCGCCACTGTGGAGGACTCACAGCCCAACATGGAGGCCTCGCAGCCCAACATGGAGGACTCCCAGGCCATCGTGGAGGCCTCGCATCACAACGTTGATGCGTCATAGGGTTCAAATGATGACGAACCTGAGAAGGACGATGCGTACTCGTCGCCTAGTGACCCTTGCCCAAGCCCTAAAAGGCGGAAGAAAGAGGCTGACGGTGAAGAAGGTGACGAACACTACATTCCACACGAAAAAGCGGTATGGTTTGCAAGCTGTGATGTCGTGCCAATTATCTCGTGTAACTAGTGTCTTTTCCGCTAATTCGTTTGTCTGTTAATCTCATAGGAAATGCCACCACGAAGGTCTCGATGATAGGTGAAAAAAATCACCCAACTTGAAGATGTCCTAGCTACAACCTCTAGCTCCAAGAAAAGTGCAGAGTCAGCAAAGCCAAAAAAGAAAAAGAGAGAGAGGAGCATGAACAAGATAATTGACGGGGTATTTGTTGTGATAGAAATAAGCTTGAAAGGGGAACCGCTGGCCCCTACAACCATGCACACAAAGTACAACTCCTAGCGTGGCGCCATCGTCAAAAATAATATCCCAATCACAATCAAGGATTGAGACCAAGTATCAAAAGGGGATAAAAAACACCTCTGACTGAAGTTAAAGAAAAGGATACAATTTCCAAACGGATCCAAAGCCGCTCCAAGGAATGGCACGATACAGACAATGAGCAAGGCGTGGCGCGGATGGAAAAACACACTAAACACCAACTATGTGCAGAAGGGCAAGACACCATTTCAGTAGTATGAGAAAATCACACGGCCGCAGTGGGAGTTGTTTGTTAAGTTCAAGACCTCGCCGGAAGAAATGGTGAAGAGCACCAAGATGTCTGAGTTGGTCAAGAAAAACAAATGGCCTCATCGCTTGGGCTCCGGTGGGTATGTACCTAAAGTTGAGCAATGAAGAAAAGAAGAGGACGAAATAAGGAAGATTGGGGTGTCGGTTCCAATGGAGGATTGGGAGGAACGTTCAAAGCATTGGGTCAAAGCTAGAACCCCCAAGATTACCAACAAGGGTCGAGTTGAATTTGAAAACCCTGAGCTCCACCAAATAGCAGATATAATTCAACATTGAACCGCCGCACAAAAGAAGGGATTATTCAAGGCTGAGAGACAAAAGGATACGCTTAGCAAGGCGTTGGGCAATCCAGAGCATGAGGGTCGTGTTCAAGGGGTGTCCTCTAAACTCAGTTGGAAAGAAGGGTTCAAAAAGGACGCTGTTTTGTACAAGAAATGGGATGCCTATAAGGATGGCTTGAGAGATAAAGGGAGACTTGACTTGGAGAGAGAAATGATGGAATTCTGTATCAAAAAAGGTATACTACCTAAACCGGGTGGTTCCTTGAACATACCGAAGCCAGACTATCCCTAGGATGATATAACGAAGGATATACCATGCAGGTTGCATGTCTCTATTGGTAGAGCTAGTAGAACCATTGAGGCCGCGATAGGAATGGCTATCCCTAGCCACACTTATCACGAGGATCCTATTTCAGATGATTATGCAAAAGTGCAGCCCCAGATTGTGAATGTAGTGTTTGAGTCGTATAATCTAGACATCCTGACACCTGATGGTATAACCGTACTTGGGGATGCTCTGGACAACATCATATTATGGCACAAAAAAGATATAATATTTGGGATCTGTTCCGACATTCCACTGAAACCACCAAGACCTCCTCAAAAGAAACCGGACAAAGATGAGATTGAAAAAGATAATAAAGTACATGAGGAGGCCCCACATGATGGACAGGTTGAAGCTGAACAATCTAAGATCTTTGAAGAAGGGCCTGTATTGGCAATAGTGCCAATTGTGCCAGAAGCACATGGAGAAGAACTGGCCGTACAACTTGGGTCATATGTCCAACCCGAGGTTAAAGACACAGCTGGTTTGGAGTGGGAAGAAATAGAACCCAATGTATATGAAGACCCATCTCCCACAAAAGAGGACATGGATGCACCCTCGATCGAACACAACGGCAACGATAAGTCGAAAGTGTCTACAGTGCTACGTAGCCACAACTCCAAGTCGGAGGATAAGCAAAACAAGAAGTGGATGGTAACCGCCTTCTGAGGTGGTAAAAAACATGTCAAGGAACACCAGGTTGATTAGAAAAAGGCCAATGAACTTGCTAGAGAGAAATACATTGCAACCGATGAATGTCTGATCAAGTTTGAAAATGGCAAAGCCTTTTTGCCGGATTATGCGCTTGATGAAGATCCATGGGAGATGAGAAGGTTACATAAATGGTACATGGACTCCAACAAGAAAGATCTTATGTCATCCAACAAGAAAGCTTTCATAGCCAACGAAGGTTTTTTGTGGCTCGATTCCACGGACTTTCGCGTCGTGTACCATCGGGAAAAGATAGACGTGAACTTTGTTGCTGCATCGTGCCTGTGAGTATGATCGTGCATTATTTTCACATGTAAATAAGTGTACAACATAAGGTCAGGAATATTATTAACAAGCCATTTTTTTTATAGAATGCAATAAATGGATGCTAAGAAGACAAAGGAACCAATCGATTATCTGGATCCAACAAGGATTTGTCAAACCCAGCATACCATAATTCTTTCAGAAAATTCCGAGCAACTAAAGAACAAAACGCCTGAAGAGATAGCGGAATATAAAAAGGGCTTGCACAAGACCAAGTTGCTTACTGTGGCACAATATATTGGATGAGCATTCCTCAAATTTCGAAACAAAAAAATGATATGGTTGTATACAACTTTAAGTAATCTGATAGATTTCTCTGTATATATCTGTATTATTTGACGTGTGATTAACTGAATTATCATTACTACATGTAGCGATCATTATGTTTGTTTCTTGCTCTACCCGAAGTACGAGACCGTTGCAGTCCTAGACCCCCTGGATTATAATATCAGGTCGTACAGTCAATTCCTAGCGATCTTACAATAGTAAGTGATTCAGATCCATGCATATGTACTATTCATGAAGTATTCATAATTATTAAATTTCATTTATTAATATGAATCGCTAATCCTATTATGTATACAATGCGTACAACTACTACAAAGTAAAGGGTGTAGAACAGCTATAAACGACGGAGAAGTTGCTAGTGCATATATATTGATCAGTAATGTACACTGCACACTTGTTTATTTAAATTCTTTTACCTATATGTAAAACTAATTCTTTCAATGCGTATGTTATAATGAAGTATCACAAGCAACCAAAAGGTATTTTCATTTGCGGATATTACACTTGCAAGTTCCTTAGGGTTAATGGGAGGTAGAAGACCAATGCAGAGGATGTAAGTCTCTCAACTCAACATACAAGTCCAATGGTGAACTGCACATCTTATTGATATACTTATATATTCTCGTGTTTTCGTGCATGCAGTTGCCTAGAATCGAACATCGAACTAGCTTTGATGACACGGGGATTAAAAATGTATATCGGGACCTCTGTCATTTCATCCACCGCGAGTACTGTCATAAGGATGGACTTTTCTTCGACCCCGAAGGTAGCCTAGCGAAGAATAAAGAATACAAGTCTCTTCGTGACGCGATGCCATAACGAAAATTATATTAGTGCATTTCAAAATGACAATATTAATTGTAAATATTATTGTATATATTGACGACACTTTTCACTAATGCAATATATGTATTATATGCGAATTAAATGTTTGTTAGTGCGTAAATGTATTTATGTATTAATTAACTAATTAGAACTTTATTGATTAAAAATTAATATTACAAAATATGGCGAAAAAATTAATATTTTGGCGCGCATATTTTTCAAAAAAATATTTTCGTAGGCTTTTTTTAAAGGTGCACCGGCTGTTAGTTTAGGAAGATGGTTTTCGTCTATATATGGAAAAAATGTTTTTCTAGCAGTGTATGCTTCGTCGTGTACTTGTGTCGTCTCTGTTCACGAGTCAAGCTTCAACTTTTATAGGCACGCCCAAATACACAGGAATGTTTAGGCATTCCCATGCTATACTCACTGAGCAGCCTAATCTTTTCTCAATACAAGCAAGAGCAGACCTAGCCAAAACCAAAGCTCATACCACCGATATTATTTTGTCATTAGCTCAGCCCACCAGGGTAAAAAGTTATGTTGGTCCAAGGGCTTTCAACCCCACATGCCTCGTGCTATGAGCCTATGATAAAGGTGTACGGGATTTGGGTCCATTCCTGAGTATGACTGATATAAATTCTCTCACCCACATCATATTTACATATCATTGCATACACATGCATGCTTAGTATATATAGGCTTAAAATAATATCGGCGCATAATATCCTAAAAAGCACAACCATCTACTTAATACGCACGCATATACATAGTTCTAAAATTGGCAGACAACATTGTGAATGAAATGTTCTTTTAGCTCACCCAATATTGCTTCTTCTCATAAAGTTTCTTATTTAGTTTTTTCAGAGATAATTAACTGTGGGAAAATGCTAGTTAAGCCAAATGCTGGCGACTAAAATTAAGGATTTAAGCAGGATGGTTATTTACCTTTCGATGCATGTCTGATGGATAAAGCAGGGGATAGTTGTTTACCTTTCGATGCATGTCTGATGGATAAAGAAAATGCAGTCAAGTGTTTCAGGGTTTTTACCTTACGTGCAATGGTGCGATACACTGCAAACGTACATAAACTTCTGTGTTTTTGTGTTGAGGAAATAAAATCGTATTTAGTCCCTCAACTATTTTGCTTCAAGTTTAATTTTGGTTACTCAGCAACAAAGCCACCTACAACTGGTCACTCAATTCTTAGAACCACCCATATTTCATCCCTAGGTCAAAATCAAGTTGTTTTATCGCTCACACGATGCCACGTGACATCTTATTTAGCAATTTAAAATAAACTATATATATACACAGGACCCGGGAGAGAAATAGAAAAATGAGATGAGGTTGACATGTAGGTTGTAGTTTATATGTTCATTGTATATTTTTTCTTTCTGCTGCCGTATGTTGATGCCATCTCACGCCATGTACGTAAACTATATGTGTGCGTCACATTATTGAAAACTACTCCGATTTGTACTATATATTGGATGAAATATATATGGACGGGTTCAAGAGTTAATAGACTAGTTCTAACTGGTTTCTAGTTAAGGGACCAAAATCAAGCCATTATCATATACTTGCATTGGGTGACTAAATGCAGACGTTTATCTTATGTTAATTAAGATCATATGTTCTATATTGGCAAAGACCACACAATTATAATATTCTAACTTTGTCTAACTTCAAGTTAGAGTACATTATTTATTTTATCTCAAAAGAAAGGTGAAGGGCACTTATAAGTTGTCTGTCGATCTAGAACCAACCACTTGATGAATAGATGGGCCCATAAATATACCGTTTCAAATAAAATAAAATAGAGTTAATTTAAGAAAATCTTATGTCTTACGGTTAAAAGTTTTAGAAATCTCGTATATTATAACTTATGGCATATAGCCATTGGCTTTATGGTGTAAATGTTTAATAGCCCTACCTTATTCAAGTCTTTAGTATTTTGTATATTTGAAACAATATATTTCAAAATAAGGAAGAACTGGAGCAACCACCAATATTAAGAAATCAATAATTAAGTGACTTTATAAGATGAAAAAGTAAATAATGTATAGGGGGTGCTTTTTTCTTGGACGAATAGCTAATACGATCTCCAAACTTTTGCTCGGGAGTCAGTTTAGTCCTTGATATTTCATATTGTTCAAACAAATACTCTAAATAGCATTTGGCTTAATATAGTCATTGTATCCATAAAAAATGCCATGTATGTATGCTATGTCATCTTTTCATGGATAGTTAAAACCAAAATGCCCATTCTACCCTCAATTGTATACGGTAAAAAAAGAAGAAGAAGCAAAAAAAAATAACATAAGTATTATCATAATATGTGCTTACTACAATATATTTTTTTCTTTTCTATTTACCCTTTATTTTTGATGGTACATATAAGGGTAGAATGGGCATTTTGATTTAACCATGCATGTGGGGATGACATGTTTGTGATGTGGCGTTTTTAATTGGTCTAGGGAATATAAGTAGCATGACAAACTTTGGGACTTTTTTTTGACAATATAAAGGAGATGGATTTTCATCCCCCGAGGTAACATCCTTTTGTTTTATGCATATCATCTAAATAGTCATCAAAAATATTGAAAAAAATTAACAACATAGATTAATATGAAATATATCACTTCACAAACATGCAAGACCAAATTTAACTTCTACAAGTTGCAACAAAAAGAATAAATTAAATTGGAAATAGTTAATGTACATTCACAGTTATATTTTCTATTTTTGTTACAATTTGTAGAAGTTGAATTTGAACTTGCATGTTTGTGGAGTGATATATTTCATATTAATATAACTTGTTATTTTTTTTAAAAAAAATTGATGACTGTTCAGGTGACTTGCAAGAGTGGAATGAAAACACTTTTATTCAATACCCATTGTTTTTTTAGGATCGAAAAGCAAGAACTAAGCCAACCAGAGAGGGGTGAATGGTTGTAGTACCCAAAAACCAAAACTTTTAGCGAAATTAAAAGTTATCCTCAAATCGATGAAGATCGGTCTGATCGGAATAGGTTAGCCGGTTTGACCGTCCTGTGCCGTCGGTCTGACCGCTGTGTCCCCGCCGGTTTGACCACTGCGATGCCACCGATCTGACCGCCTATGACTCGCCAGTTAGACCGCCGAACCCGAGCAAACACAAATTAAAGATCTTTCAAAGTAGATGACAACTTTATTACTCCTCTTTGTGTTTACAAAGTGCAACAACAGCACTCCTCACAAAAATCTCGACTAAACTCGAAACCCTAATTAAACTCACAACTTAATGCTCTCAAAAGCGATACCGAGAGGCCATACCCTCCCTCTCTATTTATACAAGAGGTAGGCAGCCTAAAGCAACGAACCAAACTCATACAAGAAGTTCTAATCCACCTAGGAAACCTTCCCGTACAAGAAACCAACTTTACATATTCCAACTATACCAAATTTGGACTCCTTCCAAATTCGACTCCACATCCCATATGCACACAATATCTCCATCGTATGCCATATGAAATCTTCACCAATCACGTGCATTGATCTTTAACCTAAGTATCCCGCATGATATCTGACCATCCGGACGTCACCTTATCCAAGTTGACTCCCGATCCATCACCGGCAATACTCTGCCAAGACGTAAAGATTACCTACACATGAATCAAACAAAGAAACCATATCCGACTACAAGCTATCATCAACTTGACTCATTGTTAACACACAACAATATTACATACGTATAGTATCCATCTAGAAGCCATAAACATGAATTAACCACGGATATCCAATGAAATAACCCGTAACCGAAACCGACACAGAGTCGGTCGGTCAGACCGCGGGCTGGCCGGTTTGACCGCACACATACCGCGCTGGTCTGACTGGCCTTACCTATCCGGTCTGACCGGACCCAAACAAAACAACAGTCCCTGTTCACTGTCTGAAAATTTATTCATCTCATAAACCACTTTGCCGATAATCTCCAAATATTAAAACCAATAACCTCAGATACTAATTGTTCATCACAACAGAAGAATCAATTGATTTTACAATTTTCAATCTCAACCATGAAACATGAGGTTTCGATAAATATATTCAATAAAATAAGACAATAATATAAAATCTAAAACTTTTATACATAGCCACATGATGAGATCCGTTAGCAGCTTTTTTTCTCCCATAAAAATTACACAAATGCTAAAAAAGAACTATTCAACATCATCTTAGATTTTATGATCTATCCAAGACTCAGTTCAATTTCACTACGATTGTGCGATGTAAACTATTTGAACACTGAACAAGCATAGTTAAGAAGAATCTGGGAAACCTTGGAGTTCACAAGTAGTTTGGCCTGGCTAGCCAGCAATCGCAATCCCGTCTAGTAGCCTCTTGAAGCGTGCAACGAAACTAGGTAATCGGCCGATCTCTTCCAAGAACAAACGGAAGGTATGTTGGTTATTTGCAGTTTCGAACTTGTCACATGGTCACAAACATGGGTTGATCTTGATTACACGTACCTCTTAGTCGTCTAAATCAGCAAGGTCACGAGCTCCTCCTCAAGCGTCATGCATGCATATAATTGCATATACAAACAAAAGCAGGATATCAGTTAAGTCTATAATCCTGTACAGCAACTACTAGTGCTACTAGTTAACTCTAGTTGATTATTTCATTCACAGTGCAATTAGCAAATGCTACCCGGCTTGGCAACTGATTCCTTGCAATCAATCCCCATTTCCTATCATGCATCGATCGATCGATCCATCAGTGAATATATATATGTACCCATATATTTATGATTGATCACGCATGCAAATTGATACACTCCTGTTAGTGTGGTTAGCAGTAGTAATTAACTTGCCATTACCACGAGATCGATCATATTAGGAGCTAGAATTAAGGAGATCGATGATGAGGAGGCCAAGAAGCCTAAACGCCTCTGCCACCGCCAGCTTCCCCTTCCTCCTCGTTCTTGTTGTCACGTCCTCCTTCCTCTCCGGCCGCTGCCTCGCGACGACAGACTCCCATCACCGTCGACCGCCCGCCGGCCGCCACGGCCCACCACGACCGGCGCCGCCGCCGCCAACGCCGCCACTGGCGACCACCTTCAGCGTGTTGCAGTACGGCGCCGTCGGCGACGGCGACACGGACGACACAAAGGCAAGTGCAGAGTGCCAGACACATGCATGTACACGCTAACACGCACGATTGATTCTACATACGTTAACTTTTTCATGTGTAAATTCATGGTTGGTAATGTACTTGTGTGCGCTATTTTCTAGGCGTTCGTCGAAACATGGTCGGCGGCGTGCGCCGTGAGGTCGTCGACGGTGGTGGTGCCGGCGGGCTATCGGTTCGTCGTCGGCCCGGTCACCTTCACCGGCGACTCTTGCCAACCCAACACCGTCTTTCAGGTGAGTTCGCCGATCGATACATGTACTTGTTGCGTGTACCGCTCGTCAAGCAGAACTGGACGGCACGTTTTTTTGGTACGTAGCAACGCCAAAGAACTTGCAACAAGATACAAATGCTTGTACGTGTGATGGCTTGGAGTTTGAGAACTCGTATTTGTTGGCTATGTAAAGCAGTACATGGACGTAGTGGCCGGAGACAATAATGCTGCCTTGTTCACTGTGTCAAAAAAAATCTCGGCACATGCACAAGATATGCAAGTTTTAGTAGAACAAAGTTAAATTTCCCTATTTTGTCCCGGACACATCTGACAATTTAAGACTGAAATTTCAGGTCTATCATTGGATCCTTGTGTGATGTTGTCCGATAAAGAATTTCAAATATGTCTTAATTTATTCAAAAAGATGTTCAAATTCAGCAGAAATTTGTTTAATATTTTTTTTAAAAAAAATGTCTGAAATTTTAGTCCCCCTGACTTTCAGCTGGACGGAACGATCGTGGCCAACACGGACTCGGGTGCGTGGCGCTCCGGGAACGCGGTGCAGCAGTGGCTGGAGTTCAGGAGCTGCAACGGGCTCACCATCCAGGGCTCCGGCACCGTCGACGGCCAAGGCAGCCACTGGTGGAGCGGCGGCGCACCGGCGACGGCGACGGCGACGGTAAGCATCCATCCATTGAAAACCAACAAAAAATGATGAACCAACAATAAAAAAGTATACGCCACAAATATTGGAAATTTTAATCGTTGTTGTCTACTTCTACAGGACATGGACGCCGATCGTGTCGGGACAAGCAACAGGCCAACAGTAAGAACAATTCTTTCATTTGATACTCCATTTCGGAAGTTGATCGATGAGTAGTAAATTTCGACATGTTATTAGTGATTATTGAGGAGTTCTATTAGTACTAGCAATGTAATTATGTGTATATTGTTGTTGGTACAAAAAAGGCTGTGAGGGTGTACCAGAGCACGAACGTAGCGGTGATAGGGATAACCATACAGAACAGCGCCAGGTTCCACCTCACCTTCGACACCTGCCGCGCTGTCGAGGTGCAAAGCGTCGCCGTCCGGTCGCCGGGCGACAGCCCAAACACGGACGGCATCCACCTCGCCGGCTCCGTCGGCGTCTCCATCCACAACGCCACCGTCGCGTGCGGCGACGACTGCGTCTCCATCCAGGACGGCTGCTCGCGCGTGCTTGTCCGCGGCGTCACCTGCGGTCCGGGCCACGGTATCAGCATCGGCGGGCTCGGCAAGGGCGGCGCCACGGCCGTCGTCTCCGACGTGACCGTGCAGGACGTGTCCCTGGTGGGGACATCGGCCGGGGTCAGGATCAAGACGTGGCAGGGCGGGTCCGGGTCGGTGAGGGGCGTGCTGTTCTCCGGCGTGCGCGTGTCGGCGGTGAAGACGCCGATCGTGATCGACCAGTACTACTGCGACCACACGACGTGCGCCAACCAGACGGCGGCGGTGGCCGTGTCCGGCGTGGCGTACAGCGGCATTACGGGGACGTACACGCAGCGGCCCGTGTACCTGGCGTGCAGCGACGCGGCGCCGTGCGCCGGGCTGCGCCTCGAGGACATCAAGCTCGCGCCGGTGAAGGACGGCGGCTACGGCCGCCTCTACGGGCCATTCTGCTGGAAGGCGTACGGCGACGAGGTGCGCCCGGTCGTGCCACCGGTGGACTGCCTCATGGCCGGAGCGCCATGACGACGCCGGCCACTCGGACATGACATCGTTTACTTAAACTGCACGCGCGCCACGATCGCCGTACGTGATACTGCCGACCATGTTTGTAGCTTACACGGATTGTACGATATACATCAATGTAAATGTTAATAGCAGAAAAAGAAGTTAGGATATGGCATTATATGGATTACGGGATTCGTACACAGGACAGGAGGATTCTTGCAGCATGACAGTGAGCAGGAGTATATATGCAAAATCGTACGGATTTAGCTAAGATTCCAAGCTTAAAGAAATGGGATTCGGCTACTCTATGGCCCCGTTCGATATTTTGGATATTCGTGACACGTTTTTCAAACTGCTAAACGGTAAAATATCATATTAATCCATTTTTCAAGTTTGTAATAATTAAAGCTCAATTAATCATACGTTAATAACACTTTATTTTGTGTAAAACATTTAATCTTTATTTTTATCTTCATCTTTAGAAGAAAAGAACACCACCTATGTTTGTTATGTGCTGCATAATTTGCAGGAAAAAATCTTTACAAGATTGCCTCTTCATCGTCAACTTTTTTATGAATACAATGTTTTAGGCATGTCCAGTGTGGAAGGCCCAAAACTGGCAATTAGATAGGCCGGTTTTCATATTAAAATGGAATAAGTCCCACAATTTGTTATTGAGTTCAAAATACGTCTCTGAACCTCAATACCAGATATGATGTATCCCTCAACTTTCAAAACCAGTACAAATAAGATCTCAAGACGGTTTGGATGGCTTTACACCTATGATTCGGGAGATATGCTTCTCGGGGCGCGATAGTGAAAACCCTTACCAGCATCTGCAAGAGTTTGAGCTACTATGCTCGTGCCTAACAATTGCAGGCATGACACAGGAAGCTCGCTCGTGCCTAATAATTGCAGGCATAACACAAGAAGCTCTTAAGAGTGGAAGTTGTTTCCCTTCTCCCTTACAGAAAGGGTGAAGCAATGGTCCATCCCTTACAGAAAATACATGGTGAATGGGAGGAATTAAAAAATAGGTTTTGCTTTGCTTTCTTCCTATTAACCAATGTCGTCTCTTTACGGATGAAGATTCTTGGCTTTCGACAGAGCGAGAAGGAAGCTCTAGGAGCAGCTTAGGCTAGGTTTTCACTATTAATTAAGCTTGGCCCAAACTTCTCCATACCCGATCATGTGTTGTTACAACATTTTTGTTTGGGTTTAAACATGGAATCTGCTTTGTATCTTGATATTTTCACCGGAGGTTCGTTCTCACACAAAACCACGGCAGAAGGAAGCGAACTCTTGGATCGTATCTTGGAGAATACCTCTTTCGGCCATAACAAAACCATCCCGAAAATCCAGCATACCTTTGAGGAGCCTTCAATTGTTGAATCGAAGACCATTTCGCAAGATTCAACCATTGGGCCCTTACCCGAACCACGAACACAGAAGGAAGAAAAATTCAACTTCCAAAGTTTCCTTTTTTATTCAAGGATGATCTATATGAAAACTACAAAAGCACCTCGAATTCCTTTTGGCACAAGAAGCCTATGGCACCTCCTCCTTCTCCCGATCCTTTCAAGGAAGATTTTCTCAAAGAAATCTTGAAGGCGGAATGGTTGAAGGAAGGTGGACGCTCTCCGAAGCAATTCGGATTAGCTCGTCCCCCACAGCCATTCCTTGTTCTTTAAGGGGAGCTACCGTAGAAGCCCTTCACAATCCCACTATCGAGGCTAGTATTATGTCTAAATTCCTCGTAGACATTCTCCTGGGCGACGTGCCTCTAGCCCTGACCAACAAACTCTTCAAGAGCCCCTGGTGACACATCTTCGAATGTCGTGGGATCGCAAGGGATGTGCCAATCAACATAGTCAAAATTGAGGTTCACCTAGACTTTCACATTTTTCATGTCCTCGATTTTGATGTTCTCATAGGGAGTCTCGATGAAAAGCTTGAGAAAACCGCTTTCGCTAGCCCTATCTCTTGCTCAGAAAATCTAATGGCAAGGCCCCATCCCGAGCATAACCCGATTGAGAAAGTGATGTTTGTATCCCCATTCGCATCACCAAATCCTGTTCTGTTTGAGGGCGAAAAGCATTCCGCCCAAGAAGAGGACGATTTGGGGAATGAGACCGAACGATTTTCATCACCCTTGACCGAGTATAAGCCTCTTCCATCTA
The DNA here is from genome assembly GCA_008326285.1 of Oryza officinalis. Classification (NCBI taxonomy): domain Eukaryota; kingdom Viridiplantae; phylum Streptophyta; class Magnoliopsida; order Poales; family Poaceae; genus Oryza; species Oryza officinalis. Next base: position 25,562,402 of record BDMV01000006.1, read on the forward strand.
GCCCACAGTACGGTGTTCTCAAAGACAGTCGAGAGTTAACCATGATCTTTCATGATAAATCTCTCGGGAGATAGAACTACTGAGCCATGGATGAGCTAGAGGAGTCGACTCCGGAATCCGACAGTAAGGGCCATTTAGACGAGCATGAAAGCTTCTTTCTTTAACATCAAGAGCCTTGCTCTTTTAAAGTACCTTCAGAGCCATATTTTGTGCCACGAGCACTTCCAACCACCTTAATGGTTGATGTGAATAATGGTTGTATCCATAGTAAGCATGGTCACATCATGATCTCAATGGTGCTCGCCTCCTCAAGTGCGGGCCTCTATCCTTTATCGTGATTGACCATAGCTATAAGCGCAAGTGGTTGCATCATCTGCTGTGCCGCTTGGATCCGCCACGCCCTCTGCCGCTTGTGTCGCCTTCTTCCTCCTCTTCGTTTTCTTACTCCCTTGAAACACTTCAACCCATTTTCCTTGGAAATTGCCGAGCCGTTGGCAGCTCAACCTGCCCGACTGTGACGTCAATCATCAAGGATGCCGCCAGTGATGCCACCCCTAGTCTGCCTGCAACCATAGCGTCACTCGCCGTCGGAGAGCCATCTAGACATCGAGGGCTGATCGAGGGGATTTGGGGATTTTTACCGGGTTAACAAGGGGGTAAATGGTATTTTTCAAAAGTTAATGGATGGTTGTTATGTGAAACAGATGATGTCGACGGCATTCTGTAGACAAAATCATTTGGGTGAATAGCCAATCTAATCCCTCAAGTTTCACCGAAGGCTCAATTTGGTCATTTAGGTTTCATTTTGTCCACATAAGTTCTCAAGTATTTTTTTTGGCTTTAAATTATCCTTGTGCCCAGTTAATATGCCACCATGGCTATTTCAAGTCAACATTCTATTAGAAACTGTCGCTTTTGCACTTAATTTGCATGCACCAGAAAAGAGAAAAACAAGATGAATAAATAGCACTACAAATGTAATTCCCATTATTTCAACATGTTCACATGAAGGTTGAGCTTAATGGCTATCATATACACTTGGAAGTACATAAATTACTATGCATTATCTATAAAAATGCCATATATGTATATTCGAAAGGAAGTTGGGAATTTAGGGGATTCTCGTCATACAGTTTCATTGAATGGTAAGGCCTTTTTGTTTTCATTTTTTTCTTATATATGTGAATGAGGCTAGGGTTATAAGTGTCATTTATCAAGAGATCAGCTGTTGGTTCTGTTTAGCCATGTGGCTTTTAAGTGGGTCCAAAGGATAAGTTTAAACTAAATTGAAAACTGCAAGGACTAATATGGATAGATTGAAACGTTAAGGACAAAACTGAGCCTTACATGAAACTTGGAGGACCACTTCGGCTATTTACCCATGACAAAACATGGAATTAGATGCTTGTCAATGTTATTTCTTAAAATTTCTCCCTAATTACACTACTACAGAATATGAGATTGGTGCCGGTTTGCAAGGGTTCGTAGGTCTCGGATTTTTATCCGGCACCAATTGGTCGGCACCAATAGAAGATAACGGCACCTATGAACCCAATAGAACCGGCACCTATACATTTGCACGAGCCAAAAAAAGAGAGCTGGCACGAATCGAGCCGAACTCACCTTGGGCGCCGCCGCCTGCCGCCTCCCCTCCCGCCGGATCTGGCGGAGGGGAAGGCGCCTCTGCCGCCTGCCGCCCGCCGCCTCTCCTCAAGCACCGCCGCCTACCGCCTCCCCCTCGGCCACCACCGCTTGTAGCCTCCCCTCCTGCCGAATCTGGCGGAGGGGAAGGCGCCTCTGCCACCCGCCGCCCACCGCCTCTCCTCGGGCACCGCCACCTGCCGCCTCCCCCTCGGCCACCGCCGCCTGCAGCCTCCCCTCCCGCCGGATCTGGCAGAGGGGAAGGCGCCTCTGCCACCCGCCGCCTCTCCTCGGGCACCGCCGCCTGCCGCCTCCCCTTCCGCCGGATCTGGCGGAGGGGAAGGCGTCTCTGTCGCCCGCCGCCTGTCGCCTCTCCTCGGGCACCGCCGCTTACCGCCTCCCCCTCGGCCACCGCCGCCTGCCGCCTCCCCTCCCGTCGGATCTGGCGGAGGGGAAGGCGCCTCTGCCGCCCGCCACCCGCCGCCTCTCCTCGGGCACCGCCTCCTGCTGCCTCCCCCTCGGCCAGCGCCGCCTGCCACCTCCCCTCCCGCCGGATCAGGCGAAAGGGAGTGCGCGCGCCGCCATCGCCCGCCGCCCCCGGGTGCCGCCGCCTGCCACTAGAGAGGGAGAGAAGAGCGAAAGGGAGGAGGGGGAAACGGAGGAGGATAGGATAAGGTTGGGTTCTTATATATGCGGTGCCGGCTGATCGGCTCGGCTTATCGATCAGTTCGGCTCGGTTTCTAATGGGTATCGGTTTTTTTAAAAAACCGGCACCTATAACATATTATAGGTGCCGATTCTTTAGAAAACCGGTACCTATCATATATTATAGGTGTCGGTTATTTTAAAAAACTGGTACCTATAGTATTGGTCCCGGTTTTTTCTAAAGAACCGGTACCTATTGTGTTTAAAAGTATCGGTTCTTTATTTTTTTACCATGGGAGGTGGGAAAAGGCCCATAGGTGCCGGTTTTAAATGAACCGGCACCTATAAGCCCGGTCCCTATGAGGGTTTTGGTAGTAGTGTTAATTAACTTTTGGTATCAGATTATTAAGCTTGTATATAGTCTCTTCTATCATGCATAATTGGCCAATCATTTTTTGAGATGCCATGAACCCTAATCAGTTTATAGGCTAATTAAAATCAATTTATATCATTATATTTTTAGCGTTTAATTCATGATTAAGATTGATTCATTGAATCGGTCTCAGTCGTTCATGTTTATGTTGGTTGAATGGATCATATGTGGTAAAATTCGAGAACGTCAATGTGCTTGAGAAATTACCACAAAACTCCAAAATATTGATGAATTCTTGTCTATAAAAAATATTGATTTTTTACAATTAAAGAGAATTGGAGGAATAGGTGAAGAGATTCAAGAAATCGTATTGCATCGGATGTTTTGCCCCAATATCTCAAAGATAATCTACTCTATGTCATTTTGTTTGTCCCATTTCAACGGTTTGTCATTGACATTGTCTCTTTCTATAATATATGGACGAGTTTATCATTTGTTTTACAATATGCCTTTTAACTAGGTATTTATTTCAAAAATATCCAAAATACCCTTATAGACATACAAGGTTAAAAATTGATTTATCCCATTAGAAGTTTCAAAAAAATATTAATTTTTTATGTATCCCTTACACAATATGGAACTTTGTATATAATATTCAAGTCAATTTTGGTATTTTTATTTTTGAAAAATATTATTTTGTATGGTATATCGGGGAGAAATTGCTTACAATTTTTTTTCAAGTGGAAATTGATATAAGGGTATGAGAAATGTATATGGAAGAAGTGGTCATTATAGGTGGCCCTGTATTAGTAGGCTTTAGTTGTTTCTATAGCCACAATGTTTAATGTCTGGATGGGCTCTATATATGAGCCCCACTAGCAAATAAAAAGGACACCCAAGTCCAGCCGTTCACCCCAGATCTCCTCCTCTTTGTTCCTCTCCCTCAAATCAATTCCGCCGCTCGTCTTTTCTTTCACGCCGTCGTCACCCGTCACTCCCTTTGGTGGATGGACCTTCCTCCGCCCAAATCAAGCCCCGAAGCACTCGGATCGATTACTTTGCTGATCAAACCAACCACAAAACCGTGGCCTCGACTTCTCCCCTTCCCTTGATCGCCTCAGTGTGGTGGGCGTGCTACAAGCTGCCATGGTGGCCGATCCGGCGGCGGCACTCCTGAGCACATTCGGGTTCGATGACTGCGGTTGCTCTCATGAATTGATGCACTGGAGGCAGCGGCGCTCGCGACCGGATCAATGACGGCGGCGCTCACGGACGGGTCAGCGACTGCGGCGCTAGAGCTCCATGCAGGTAGGTGTGCTTTGGTTTTCTCTTACTTTCTCCCCTTTTCCATGGTGGTAAACCTACTGAATTGGGAGAGAGAGCTATGGGAGAGGGATGGGCAGCTACTCTTTTTTTTTTATTCCTTATGGGTGAACCTTATAGCTAAGGCTAGCTCATGCAAAAGACTCCTATAGAGACTACTTCCATAGGATATAATACCTACTTTGGGGGTTAAGATACCCCCAATGGCTACATTTTGGATTAACAATCAACAAAGCATTTGCTATGAGTTTTGGATGATTTGGACCTAGGATATTAGGAACCAGAGATGATGAGAGAGTAGTTGATGATCAATTGTCTACTCTCATCATCTCCGGTCAAAATATCCTATGTCCAAATCATCCAAAAATCACAACATATGCTATTTTGACTGTTCATGTTTGTATCGGTTTAATTGATCATGTTTGGTGATGCAGTAAAAATCAAGAAATCAATGTGTAAGATCGAATCGGACTAACCAAGCCAACCAGAGGGGGGGTGAATGGTTGGTGTACCCAAAAACTAAAACTTTAAGCGGAATATTAAAGTTACCCTCTTTCGATGTAGATGCGATCTCCTGTAGCTGGCTCTGTCAGTCTGACTGCCCCTGTAGTCCGGTTCAACCGCCCCTGTGCACCGGTCTGACCGTCCAGACACCTCCGGTCTGACCGCCCAGTCGCCGCCGGTCTGACCGGTGTAGATTAGCCGGTTGAACCGCCGAGACCCGAGAAAATACAAATCAAAGAACTCTTAAAGCAAATTGAAACTTTATTGATTCTCTCTGTGTTTACAAAGTGCAACAACAACACTCCTCTCCAAAATCTCAAACAAACTCGAAACCCTAGCTTTCTCTTCAAGTCTAATCTCTAAAACTCAATATCTAGAGGCAACACCTTGCCCCTCTATTTATACCTCCATCGCAGCTGTCTCTAGCCACGAATCCTACTCATACAATGAGTCCTAATCCCCTAGGAAAACCTCCTCATATCAGCAATAAAGTTTACATAACCAAAATTACCAAACTTGGACTCTATCCAAATTTGACTCCAACTTCTATACGCACACAATAACTCCATCGCATGCCATATGGAATCATTTCAACCGCGTGCATCAATCTTGAACCTAAGTATCTCGCATGACATCTTGATCGTCCGGACGTCATCTTCTCCCAAGTTAACTCCCGATCCATCACCGGCAATACCCTCCTGAGGCTTCAAGATTACCTACACATAAATTGAACACAAAATCCATATCCGAGCACAAGTTCTCACCAACTTGACTCATTGTTAGCACACAACAGCATCACATACGTATAGAAACCGAATAGAAGTCGTAAACATTGAAAAACCACAGAAATCCAACGAAACAACCCAAATCCGAAACCGACAGGGAGTCGGCTGGTCAGACCGCGGGCTGGCCGGTCTAACCGCACACAAGCTCCGGTCTGACCGGCCACAAACGTCCGGTCTGACCGGCAAAGCCTGTCAGCAACAATACTATTCACCGTCCGTGTTGGCGCAGAATTTTGACCCGCCTTGCAACCAAACGGGTTCCACATTTCCATGGCGGCCTAGGAGGTTTGCTTTACTCTAGTGCAGGTCCAAAGGCTTGCCTAGTCGTGTATAGAGCGTGCCAGTTGATTTGATCTGCAATCAACAAGATAAACAAGTAAACCATGTTAAAAAACAATGGCCAATCGACCGATAGGCCGTCGCCGCATTGTCATGGCCCCAGCCGATAAGGCAAAGCTGTATCGGCTTACTCGTGACAAAATAAGATTGAAGCATAAATCTGATCTTATCGGCCTTCATCAATATGTTGATGTCAATTACTGGCATCGACCGATAAGATGTAACAAGGATAACCACACTAGCTAATACTCTAGTGCAAATCTATATGAACCAATCAACCAATATAAATATGTCAATCACAGATAAACCCTAAAGAGTAATCTACAACCGACGCATCTATATTCATCAATCTATTCATGTAGATGGCAGATACACATGAAAACATTACGATAAACATGCATATCAGGCGAGACTGGCTGAAACCCCAGTGCTATCCTTAATTACAATCGAAAGCAGGCTTTGTGTTAGATCTCAAAACAGGACTAAGGTCGATAGCAACTCAAAGTGTGAATTGAAACTTAACACAAAGAAAATCAAGCCGCCGATTGCTTTTGGGGATGATAGATGCATTGAATGATTTAGCCAAGTGTAATAATTAAACTATCGTCGGCAACAAACCCTAAAACGAGTAAATCGCTGGCGAAGCGTAATTAAGACACTTGTCAAAATCATCCAAAACATGATAAACGACGATCACATCATCGAGGCTTAGCGTGTCTAAAGCGACATGCTAGCCCCGACGATGCAGATCGTCGGGCACGAGTTCTTACCTCTGCTCCGAGGAAGCAAGAACTCGTCGGAGATGACCTCTTACGAGGGTTGACGATGCGCCGAAGTAGATTAAAACAAACTGGTTGTTGTATTAGATTGTGAGAGAGAGTTTCTATGTACAAACTACCGGGATATTTATACCCGAGATTACAACAGGATCCATGTAGGACACGATCTTATCTCTAACAAACAAACAAGTCTTTGCGACAGACCCTTGCCACAGATTAGATCTAAACCTACTTAATTTACAAGATACAATTGCCTAAAACCGAGCCTTATCTCTATTTGGCAACTTCCTTGAAGCTTATCTTGAACCCAGACCAAGCCCACGCTGACTCTGTCAACTTTCAGCCTCTATCGACCAATGACCAAATTGAATCCGTATCGGCCGATACACTTTCCCTGCTAGCGCTTCTCCCAATCCGATACGTTCACCGAGTCCGATACGACACTTGGTCCGACTCCAACTTAATCCTTCCTCTCTGCTTCGGTTTTCCTCTTTCCTCTCCGGGTCGATTACGAAAATCCGCTGTTAACACATGCCCCCCAATTCCGCTTCATTATATAATGTGGCGGAATTAGCTCCGAGAAACCCATCGACTTCTTCACTAGGGTTTACCTAAAAACCGCGCAGATCCAGATTCACAGCTCTCCACCGCCGATTTAGTAACCACCCGCGTTCTTCAACTCCGGCGACCCCTCGGCGTCCCATCGGCATCAACCCTCTCAACGGCAACCTCTTCGATGACAACAATGGCTTCCGCTCCGTTTTACGCCTTCGAGATCCCTGTGGTAAGTCAGCCCCTTCACATATTCATTTTCTCGCCAAGTTCTCCAAATTAGGGTTCCTGCTCTTGCCCCCCGGGTCTCATTCTTCATCGTTGTTCTTATGACATAGGTCTTCAAAAATCAAATCTTGATCCCTACCAACGACAAATCATACCGATTCCTGCTAGGCCCCATGGGCAATTGCGACCCGGCTGATAAACGCCGAGACAAACAAAGTCCCCTTCCAACAAGCCAAGCCCAATGTTTCTTCGTGGAAGCATACTTTCAGATCCCGGCCGTCGAAGCTCAATGGGTACAGAACCTGGCACAAGAGGATTGCTGCATCCAAACAGGTTCACTGGGACGAAATAGGAATCGACCAATGCATTACCTTATCCCTGGCCGATACCAAGAAAAACGAACCACTTATGTCAGCGGCCACCTACTTCTGGTCCAGCACCTTGAACGCTTTCCTGTTCAAGCAAGGTCCGATGACCCCAACTTTGATTGACGTCAAGCTGCTAACAGGACTAGACATCCAGTCCGAAATCAATCCCTTCAGCCTCCTGGCAAACAGCAGCCATAAATTGAAAACCAAGAAAATTGGAGGCTGGTCTGGATATATCTCTGAGCATATGGAACAAGGATCAGTCTTAGAGAGAGAACATGTGGCCTTCTTGACGCTATGGTTGGAAAGATTTGTTTTCTGTGGATCAACCTGCAGCCCCACTCTAAATTGCCAACACTTGGCGCAAGCTTTGGTTGATAAGAAGCAAATCCCCCTTGGCCGATATCTCCTGGGAGCCGTCTATTGGCTGCTTCACTCTGCCACCCAAGATCTGATGCTGAAGCAAACAGTGGCGCATGGAAGACCATGGTGGTTTGTCCAACTCTGGTTAACTATTCACACCAACACCATAGTCGATCGGCCTCCATTATCGGACTCCTGCTTCCCCTCAAAGTATGCCGATCATGAAGATCCTAGAACCAGAAGGTGCATGTCTTTTCGAGAGGCGGCCTCTATTTATCCTGGAGCAGATCAATCGGCCGAAGACATGTCCACATGGTTCATTCGATTCTACACCGGTCCCCCATCAGTTAAGATGGACATGTTCGTCTACACCTCAGACAACGATTTTGAACTCCCCGATGACCTTCACTTGGACCTGGTGAATGACGATATGGAGTCACGGGAATCGTTCATGATCGGCATCACCCCATGCCTGCTCCCAGTAGGCATATTCCAAGGAAGAAGCACCAGCCTGTCCTATGAATTTTACAATCCCATGGTGGCTGCTAGACAGTGCGGGCTTGGACAACTTCCGATCAATTTATATTTCCACAAACTCCTAGAGGGCAGAGGCATGGTTTCATCAGTGCTGGTCATGAGCAAAGCACTAGAGATTGAAATCCCAAATCTGGGTGACTGTGACCGATTGCATCTGAGCGCCTTCATCCATATCAGCTTCCAGGCATGGTGGCAAGAATGGGCTGCTCATATCTTCCATCAATCGGCCAGATTTCACTTAACAGAGCTCATCCAAGATATCAGCCCTCAAGTCCCCGATGGTCCGATTCCATCTGTAAGCAACAGTGGACAAAAGATATCATACGCAATGGTCTTGGCTCCATCGGGTAACTCTGTCATGGAATCGACTATCGGCCTTACTGCCCCAAAGGTCTCATCACTGCTCCATGGGCCGATAGCCAAAGAAGCCACCAAAAGGAAGGCGCCAGCAAGAGACAAGCCCCACAAACCTGTGAAAAAGTCCAAGGCTACCGACCAGGCCGATCCTATAGAACTGGACCCCTCTGTAGAATAATTCCTCGATGAACAAGTAATGGAGGAGGAGGTCGATGCAGCTGCTGCCGATCTAGCTGAAGAAGAAAATCCATCGGCTGAAACCGCTAAAGAACCATCGGCCAAGACCACTACAATCCCATCGGCCGATGACCAAGTCGTTGCTGCCCAACCAAGGAAAACCAGACATGCAGTCCGCAAGGTTAGCGCATTTCCTTTACTGAATCTACGCAATCCCCTTCTGTTGGTATGCTATAATTTGATATCCTTTTCAGGCTGCCACGTCATCTGTTCTCAAGGAGAGAACTCAATCGGCCCCTTTAAGAACAAAGAAAGCAACCTTGCAAAGGTGTGAACAAACCAAGGCCCGATTAAGAACTCCTTCTTCTTCTCCACCACCCTCTCCGATTGCTTCGGTAAGAGTTGATCTTTTTTGTCTTATTCTTTTAATGATAGAAATCTGATCGTCCTTGCTCATCCCTCTTCAGCCGCGTGCTCCATCGCCCGCACCACATCGGCCCACGCCTTCGCCTACCGTTTCAAGACAGCAAAAGGGGGCCGATGCAAGCACAGCCGATGCTCCAACACAGGTAACCAAAATCATTTTGATCCCTTCGCCGATTCTCGTTTGACTAGGCTAACCTTGCTCCATCCTGTTGTTCGCAGAATTTAACCGATATGTTCTCTTTTGACATCGGCCAATTTCTTAATGACGAGGACCAAGAGCCACCCGTCACAGCCAAGGCGTCAATCTCTGACGATCTGAAGAACCGGCTGTCCGATATCGTCAAGCGGCTGGAGTCGCCATTGGAGTACTTGGTGGAGGACTGCAACCCCATCAGGAGCAGGGTACAAGAAATTAAAGATCAATTGCCTGAAAACCTGATGGAAATCCTGACACTAGCCATCTTCTTGGAACAATACCGCTTCAAGCTTCAGAAGGCTAAAGAAAAAATTGCGTTCCATCATGACACCGGCCATCTTCTTGGAACAATACCGCTTCAAGCTTCAGAAGGCTAAAGAAAAAATTACGGAGAGACGGGAACGTGAGAGCTTGGAATCGGCCTTAACCGCCAGCAAAGCTCAAGTCAATTCTGATAAGACCAAGCTAGACGAGCTGGCCGTTGAGCCGATTGTCCTGAACAACAGACTTGAAGAACTTCATCGCCTCGAAGCAGATCTCGTGTCCAAGCTGGAAGCAACTCACAAAGAAATCCAAGAAGTCAAGGCTTGGATAGCTGCATCGCCAAAGGCCATAGAGGACCAGACGGCGAAGCTGAAGGCATCGGCCAAGTACTTGGCAACCCTGAGCAAATCCTTAAAACCGATTCCAGGGTCGATGGCCGATGACGCCCAAGCCATAGAAGACATTGATCAAATCCGTCATAGGGCCATTTGTCGGGCACCCGAAATTTATATTGTCTGGTGTCATTTGTGATCACCACATGATTTTGGGGAGTGGGATCCATACACGTATTATAGCCACTCAAGCCTCAATGTGTCCCATGATCACAACTAATCACCATCCAATATAAAGTACGTAGTGCCGAATATTGAGCAAAAGAGATATTGCTGGGATTTAGCGTGCCAGTCAACTTCAGCCTGAGACGTGCCCATCAAACCACACGAAGGCAGCGACCAGATGTGTTACACATCCCAGGAGACTTGACAAATTTGCTAAGCTCTACAACATCTCGTTTGTTCAACATCCATACTCGTGTCTGGATAGTTCTATAAGCTAGAAAAACCCAAGACACTTTCATCAAAGCAAATGATATTCATAAAGGACTACTAATACACAAATAACTTAGAATCTAAGTCTAGGATATAAATATGGCCGAACGGCCTTATAATTAAAGGTTCGCACGGAAGCTTAGTTACTCAAGACCCAAAAGCAATCCAACTAGGGGTAAACCCTAATGAACCATCCTGGAAGAGAACAACGGAACCCGTAGCACTCAACTAAACCTGCAAAACAATGTAGACAAACAACCCACAAAAGATACAAGTGTCAGTACATTAACTATGTTAATGTACTGGCAAGGCAATACAATCCTACATACATGCAAGCTCTAATTATCAAAGAACGGCTATCTGTAGGTTCATTTGCATAAAGCTAAGTTGTTTCACAATACTTCACAAACGGTAAGTTTTATAAAGCATTTGTAAGACGAGTATATAAAGTAAAGCATGGTGATCAACAGAAATAATTTTAGAAATATAATCATCATTTCTCCTCCTCCTCATCATCATAAACCATAAACGTCAACTTGCACCTTCCCTGGTAGCAAGTCATCACTATCATCAAAATCATCATCATATTCCCATTCCTCAACCATTTTTATAAAGCATTTTAGAAAGAATAAAATTATACTCATGTTATGTCCCCAAGTTGCTCATGGCCGTGAGCACGGCTAACCGGTTAGTTTTAACTCTACAGAGTTCGTACAAGTCCACATGATGTGATACAAGCCCGGAGGCTATACTCTAGTTAGTTCGGTGCTGGCCTAGCACCCCACACTCTACACGTTGAGTACGGACTAGAGGTCACAACTTAGCCGTTACATTGCCTAGTGTCTAGCCTTGCATCAGCGATGGCAAGTGTGAATCCATCCTGGGCATGACCCAGAATCATTAGGTGGCGGGCCCACGCCTTAAACCTAACGTCGTGGCAGCGAACACATCCGTTCCCCCACGAGGCACTATACCATTGAATTGGACAGACTTAGACGCCTAAACTACCCCCATAATCAGCGGGGTAAATAGGTAGTTCCTATGAATCATCGCTCAGACTAATTCATTCTACTCCGGCCTACCAATATGTAAGGCTAAACACTGGACAACTTAATAAGCTAAGGTCATCCCATACTAACACATGTGGCAGTATTGTATACTTAGTTGGTAACATAGAGTTCAGTTCTTAATCGACTCAGGCGAACGCTCCCCCTATCGGTGCACAACTACTACCATATGTACACCACTCGCCGCCCAATTCCAGAAATATGTTTAACTCCATTTTATTTCACAAATAACTAGAGGCTTCACCTCTGTCCATAAATTGTAAATTGCCCATTTTCAAATACATAAGGTGATCACAATGTCTGAAACCATTTCATTAGGCATGGCTAAGCATACGATATCATATTTAGCAACTGTAGGCCCATTTGAGCACATGAAGAGTACTCTAAACCATTCTAAGGTTACAAACATCAAGGATAGCAATTCTCAAGGAGGATTATGCAACAAATAGGTCATAGCTACCATTTCATCATTTTCAAAATAATTTTCCCAAACATAACTATCTAACGTATGCAACTTTGCAATAGAAAATGTTTGCCCAATAAAAACATAGGATCAAAGTGTTCAAAGGAGGAGGGCACTTGCCTTAGTTAGAATCTCCCTCACGGTCAGCGATAAAATCCAAACTTCTCATCGAAAGTGATGTCATTCACTATATGAAATAATGGTAACGATATAAACACCAAAACAAGTAAAGATCCAAAATGCTTCTAATATGCATGAATTCATTGTAGTAGATAGGTAATGACTAAACAAGATTTATGGTGAAAAAATTTCTATTTTATTACTTGCATTTTGGGGTATATGAATTTTATACGTTCTATACTAGACATTGACTAATTACGTGTTAGTAAACTTTAGATGTATGTTAGGTTCAAGTTCTGTGAAGTTATAGGTTACCGCTGCAAAGAGTACTTTCTCTAATGTTTAACAAAATTTAGTTTACAATATTTAGAGCTAGCATGAGTTTACTATGAATTCTGCAAGTTGTAAAACATATCGTAGTCCTTATTAGTTATACAAATCTTAGAAATGATTATAGTATTGTTTTAATTGCTAGAAACTAAATCCATGTGATTACTGACCTAACCCATTAAGAATTATATTGTTTTGAGTTAGGATAAATTTTGTATGTATTTTATAGTTTGTAGTTTGCATTATAGAAATGATTTTACTACACACTTATTTAAAGATGATTTGTTATTTAAAGTGTCAAGATTTAGTACATGAATCTTACTACCATGGTTCAGTGAGAACACTAAAATTTAGTTCATCTCAAAATGAGCTAACATAATTTTCTCATGGATTTTATAAGTTCTCACATTAATTATGACCATTTATAATTAATTAAAGGTGGATGTATTATATATACTAGTTGCCCCAAAACTCAATTCATCTAAATTAAGTTGAGAATTTGGTGATTCTAACAAATTCTAGTTTAATTCATTTAGTATTAGAATTAATTTCCTACAAATTTTATGAGTTAGATTGTGCTTTATGCCAATTATTCTTTATATTAAATTTTAGAGATATTTATTCTCCTGTAAGTGACAAGTTTTATACTACCAAGTTTTATACTACCATGTTAAAGATCATAATTTTGTGAGTCATCTGGAATTTGGTTCACTCAAAATGGAGCTAAGATGAATTTTCTAGGAATTTACAAAGTTTGATGACTTTACAATTGAACAATAATTGTTCTAATTATTTTTTTTATATATTTTCCAAATTTTAATAGCAAAGGGTCCACTAGTCATAGGCTGAAATCTTACAGATAAAACCCTCCATGTTTTGATTTCTTGTTATCAAGTCCCAGCCTCTTAAATGGAAGTGGGGCCCGCCTGTCATTGAGACAAAGGAGTGAAGAGAAAACAGCAGCAGCCGACGACGCAGGATGGAGGCGGCACAGGTGAGCTTGCCGTCGGCGTCGGCAGCGAAGAACGGTTCCTCGGCCGATGCAACCAAAAAGAGAAAAATGCGCAGCATCCTTGCGCATCCGACGGTGGAGGTCTCGTCGCCAGAGATGAACGGAGTCGACGATGGCAATGGTGCTAGCGGCGGCTGTTTCACGACTGCAAGTGGAAGAGGAGTCACGGCTTGTCCCGGCCGATTTGAATGCATGGTTGTGGTTCTCTCGGGCATTAGGAGACTCACCGAGAGCTTGGTTGGAGTTGTCAAGGTCCGGACAGTGGTGGCGAAGAAGAAAGCTTCTCGGCGGCGGTGCATAGCTCCGACGAATGTGGACAGATCAATCTGGCCTTTGAGCTGCCATGAATGCATGCACATGGTGTTAGATAGGTCCTGGGGATACTCCATGCACAAGGAATCGGACTGTGACTCACCGGAGAAGGGGAAATCGGCAATGGCAACCGGCGGCCGGAATTGAGGAAGACGACGGCGATCTCCCTCGTCGGTGCATGATTCTTGAAGTTGCTTGAGGGCTTTTGATCACCATGATGAGGAGGTACTGGTGGCGCGAGGAATCGGCTTGCGGTGGTCTCCTTCGCCTTGCGCATCGATGATGTCACCGGCGGCGCGGTCCGGAGCATGCTCCTGAGCGTCAATAGCATGGCGGCGTTCCCGGCGATTCACTGCATGAAATGAAGAGGGAACAACGGGGATGGAATCGGCGTGGAGAAGATGCAAGGGAACGCAGAGGAGATAGGGATGGCGACGGCTTGACGGCGATCGGCGGCGGCTTCTCTTCCATGGCTGGTGACGAAAGAGAGATGGAAGAGAGCAGCAGGAGCTTGTCTCCTCGGTGGCTCAGTGCTGGAATGGTGGGAATGGTTGTGTGACTCGTCGGGAAGAAGATGAGGGCGAGCTTGGTGACGGCCACGTCGAGTCCACGCGTCGAGCATGCCAACACCGACCTCTCTCGTTCTCTCTTTCTCTCTGGATGGCTGAGGAAGATGGAAATAGAGAAGGAGGAAAAAGAACAGACGTGGAGCTAGCCAAAGTGACTGCCATGTAGGTTCACTTCGTTGTGTACTAGGCTGGGGTTAGAGGGTTAGGTAGAATTTTGGTGAAAAAGAACTGTGGCTAATTTCAGGATTTCTCCCATTTTCTTTCTTTCTCCCTTTATAATTCCATAACTTAATTTTTGTGCATGATAAATAAATGTGGATTTTTCTGTAGGTAGATATAAATACCTAGTTTCTATTTTCCTTGGTTGCACACAAAAATTCCCTATATTTTATTCTCAGAAAAATAAATAAAATGGGCCTGGCTGAAATTATATTGAATTTTTAGAAGGTCAAAACTAATAAAATAAATTCTGAAAAAATTATATTAATTCATGATAAATAATCTAGTATTTTAATAAATTATATCCAATCTACACTTTCATATAATTTAATGCATTTTTTGATGAGGTATGAGTTTTGCCGATTAGGGTTTAGAATTAAATCGGATTTTGACTTCCTTGACCAATTTAATTGAGGGTCTAGATGTAAATATAAAATCATGCCAAAATTCCAGTGAGTCTTAATATATTGGGTAGAATCCACATGAACTTTTTCATGATTTTAGCTTACACTAATTATTTTTAGAAATTCACTAAGCTTATAAATATACATAGGTTACTATTATAAAATATAATTAAATGATTGTAAAATTATATTTAGATGATTCTTGACCTGACATGATGTTGTTGATCATGATTTAAACTTTTAATTACTCAACTTCATGTATTACGTGTATATACATTCTCGTAAATATATATTTAGTATTTGCCTCAGAGTTTTTAATTTATATTCATCCTATTATGAAATGCTAGTAAAATCCAAAAACAAGCAAAACGACTCAAGTCACAACAATACATTATGCAATTACATGCACACACTATGTTTTATTTTCTTCTTTGAAGCTATCAAGTAAAGGATTTAAACTATTCACAAATTTGTATATTAATACTGGTCATATTAGACTCACCTAGGTTTTTAGTTGGAAAATATTAGTATTCCTATTTATGAATAATATTCTCGATATTTTTAGATGCAAAATTTGAAATTCAAATTTTGGGTATGTTACATCATTGCAGCTATTGAAAACTTCATAGGGTGATGTTATATATTTGGTGTCCTTCTTGTAAACTGATAACTTTTTGCCTTGATTAACATAAATCTCATCGGCCAATCAACCGAATCTGATCTGAACAAATCTGAAGAAATCCAAACTCGGGCAAATCATACATTGCATCGGCCAATCAGCCGAACTTAACGTGAACAGACCTGAAATTAGCCCAAGCTTGAAAAAGTTTTTTAAAGTCCATAAACTTGAACCAGTCTTTATAAACTTGAAGAATTTTGTTATTTTGTGCCTATATATATAGATGCCTCCCAAATTTTGGAAGATGAGGGCTCATGTTGTAAAATTTGAACTAAGGGCGATAATGCATATCGGCCATCTAAAGACGATGTATACCACATTGGCTATTATCATAAATCGGCTGGCAGGTAGATCATGAGTCGATCCAGACGCTAGGATAATATTTCTTTAAGTACTTGCCATTAAGAGCTCGTCCATAAATTTCACCATCTAGCCCCTTGAGCAAATAAGCGTTGTGAGGAACACATCGATGAATTTGGAAAGGACCTTCCCAATTAGGTGACCACTTGCCGAATTTATTATCTTTGGAACCAATCGGCAATATCAACTTCCAAACCAGATCCCCTTCTTCAAATGACTTGGCAACAACTTTTTTGTTATAATGACGAGCCACTCTATCTTTACTTCGTTTGATTTTCTCCAAGGCCCGCAACCGGACATGTGCCAAATCATCCAACTCATCGACCATAAGATTGTGGTATTCATTGGCTGTCAAGTCGTCTTGCAAAGCAATCCTTCTTAAGCCGTTGTTGGTTTCCCATGGCAGCACAGCTTCATGTCCATAAACCAGCTGATATGGAGGCACTTGAATCGCACCATGACAGGCCATCCGATACGCCCAAAGGGAATCGGCCAGCGTCGTATGCCATTGCTTCGGCTGTTCGTCGATTTTTCTCTTGATCAACTTGATTAAAGTCTTATTAGAAGCTTCTGCCTGCCCATTAGCTTGCGCGTAATACGGAGAAGAATTCAACAATTTAATGCCCATGCTGTCGGCAAACTGGACGAACTTATCGGACACGAAGATTGATCCTTGATCGGTGGTCAGCGTCTGTGGTAATCCAAACCGATATATGATATGCTCCTTGACAAACTGAATCGCATCGTTGGAATCAACCTTCTTGAGAGAAATAGCCTCAACTCACTTGGTGAAGTAATCTGTAGCCACCAAGATATATTTGTGCCCTTTGCTTGATGGTGGATTGATCTGTCCGATCATGTCTATACCCCACCCTCGAAACGGCCACGGCTTTATGATTGGATGCATAGCCGACGCCGGTGCTCTCTGAATTGCTCCAAACTTTTGACAATCTTGACAACCTTTATAGTACTTGAAACAATCCTCAAGCATTGTCGGCCAAAAATATCCGACGCACTTCAAAAGCCATCTCATTTTATGGGCCGATTGATGGGTTCCACAGATCCCCTCATGTACCTCGCTCATCACAACTTTGGCCTCCTCGGGACATAGGCACTTGAGCAAGACACCATCAATCATCCGATGGTATAAGTCATCATCTAACAGGACATACTGCAACACTTTGTATTTCATCTTCCGTGACGCTGACTGGGAAAGATTTTTCAAATAATCAATGATAGCAAATCTCCAGTCGTCGGCGTCCACGGCAGCGATTTGAATCTGAACGTCCTTAGCCATCGGCCTGTATCCCGATGCCCCCTGAGCCAGATCATTGGCCTCGAAGTTCTGTTTCCTGAGTATATGTCTCATCGTCACAATCTTGAAAGTTCATAGCAACTCCTTGCATTCCTCATTGTAAACTCTGAGAATGTCGTTCTTGCATTCATACTCACCAGAAAGTTGATTAATGACCAGCTGTGAATCACCAATGATTTCTACGGAATCGGCCTCGACCTCCTGTAATAACTGCAAACCTTTAAGCACCGCTTCATACTCTGCTTGATTGTTAGTATAATAAGGTTTGATGGTGAAAGCAAACTCAAAGCTTGCCCCCCGAGGAGATATGATGACTAGGCCGATACCGCATCCATGTCTGCAAACAGATCCATCAAAATACAGCGTCCATGGCACAATATCTGCATAGGCAACTGAATCATCTCTGTGTTGAACGATGAAATCGGCCAGGGCTTGTCCTTTGATTGCTTTGGCTGATTCATATCTGAGGTCAAACTCTGCTAAAGCAAAAATCCACTTCCCAATTCTTCCTTTTAAAACAGAGGCCGATAGCATGTATTTCATCACATCGGCCTTACTTACCACAATGCACTCGTTGGAAAGTAAATAATGCCTCAACTTAGTACATGAAAAATACAAGCATAGACATAACTTCTCCGCCGGCGTGTACCTTGTCTCGACATCTAACAACCTCTTACTGAGATAAAAGATAGTTCTTTCCTTGCCATCAATGTCTTGAACCAAGACTGAGCCGATGGATTTCTCATTGGCCGATAGGTACAGCCTGAATGGAACCCCTTTCTGTGGAGGGATTAGAACTGGGGGAGAACTTAAATATTCCTTGATATCGTCCAGCGCTTTCTGTTGCTTATCACCCCATACGAACTCCTGATTGACCTTTATCTTCAACAACGGAGTGAATGGCTCTATCCTGCCTGATAGGTTTGATATGAAGCGCCGGACGAAGTTGATCTTCCCGAGCAGAGATTGTAACTTGGTCTTGTTTGTTGGAGGCTTGATATTTTTTATAGCATCAATGTTCTTCTGCGTAATTTCAATTCCCCTCTCATGGACCAAGAAACCCAGAAACTGACCGGCCGATACGCCAAAGGCACACTTGTTAGGGTTCATCTTTAAACCATATTTCCTTGCTCTTTCTAGTACCTTGCGTAAATCGGCCAAGTGCATATCGTACTCCTTGGACTTCACAACGACATCATCAATGTAAACCTCGATCAGCGAACCGATAAGATCATGAAAAATGTAATTCATAGCCCTCTGATAAGTAGCTCCGGCATTTTTTAAACCGAAGGTCATGACAACCCACTTATATAGGCCGATTGCCCCCGGACACCGGAAGGCTGTCTTGTGAATATCTTCCTCGGCCATGAATATCTGGTTGTAGCCTGCGTTCCCATCCATGAAACTGATAATTTTGTGTCCAGACACGGCATCTACCAGCAAATCGGCCAACGGCATAGGGTATTCATCTTTTGGCGTAGCTTTATTAAAGTCTCTGAAATCGATACATACCCTAAGTTTGCCGTTTTTCTTCAACACCGGAACTATATTGGAAACCCACTCCGCATATCGGCAGGGTCTAATGAAATTAGCATCGTAAAGTCTAGTGATCTCTGCTTTGATAGCTTCATGCATATCGGCCTTAAATCTCCTAGGAGCTTGCTTAAACGGCCGATAGCCTGGATTGATAGGTAACCGATGTTCTACGATCGATCGGCTTAACCCTGGCATCTCATGATATTCCCATGCAAAGCAGTCCATGAATTCTTTCAAAAGGTTCAGCAAATTATTTTTATATTCTCTTGGTAGGTTAGCACTTACATACGTCGGCCTAGGCCTATCACCTGTTCCTATATCAACTTCTTTGAGCTGATCGGCCGACGTAAAGCCTTGTCCCAATTTTTCGTCTAGCTCATCCACCGCATCGTCTGTGTAGGGGCTAGCTTGCTCATCTTGGGCAGTGGATGGCTCATCTTTGTTAAAGTAACTGCTTGTCTTGATCTTCAATCGTCTCGATATCACAATCAGTCACTTTGAGGAAATCGGCATTCTAAACTCGTCCGGATAAGCAGTCGATTCCCTCCATCTCCCAAACTACGAGATCGGCATTGGCCACGTGTACTGACCGATCGGCCTGCACGATCTCGACCTGGTCCCCTCGCCATTGTATAAGGCATTGGTGCATTGTTGAAGGGACGCAACAATTTGCGTGGATCCAATCTCGTCCCAACAACATGCTGTAGGAACCCTTTCCATCGAAGACGAAGAAGGTGGTGGGTATCGTCTTGTTGCCCATGGTGAGCTCCACGTTTAGCACCCCCTTCGCCTCGGATGCATTGCCACCAAAGTCTTTCAGCACCATGTTGGTCTTGATGAGGTACTCCGGTACTTTTCCAAGCTTCCGGAAGGTTGTATACGGCATTAAGTTCACTGCCGCACCGCCATCGACCAGCATCTTCGTCATCGGCCGCCCGTTGATGAATCCCTTGATGTATAACGGCCATAGGTGCCTGTGGCTGCTGTCAGCCGGCTTGTCAAATATAGCCTGGTCCGGTGACAACTGTAGTCAAGCCGAGGACTGCTCATCGTCAGCTATTGCTTCATCGGCTGTCTGCGCGCTGTATTCTGCTAGCAATATGAAAACCATATTAACAGAAGCCGATGCTACACCTTTACCTTTGGTGGACGCAGGAGCTCGAGCTGTCTTGGAGGTGCCCTCATCGGCCTTGACCACCGTAGATTTTATCCTCCACTCTTTTTTAGTTCTGGTGGGCCAATGGGCTGTTGTCGCTTGCTGCTCCTGGACCTGCTCCTTCTTCCTCAGCCTCTGTACCCGTCGTTTTTGGGTCTTGGTAAACACGTCGCTTGGGCACCACTGAGGATTCTGGGGTTGACCGTTGTCTTTGTCGTGACGATCTTGGCGCATCGGCCCTAACCTTTCGTGCACAGATTTTCTTTGCTTGGCTGGCCGATGCGCTTGCCGGCTTGAACTGCCCTGATGAGAGTCTTCTGTGTCATTGCAGGTAGGGCACTCCTGGATGGATGGCAACCTCATTCCCTCATTCCAGCTGAACCGGAAAAACTCGCACTCCCAATGCGGGTCATAGGAGTTGTCTTGATCGGCGTATTCTTGCGCTTGTTCTTCCTGCCGCTGCTGATATTTTCTGATCAGGCCCTCCGAGGTCTAATGAGGTTGCTTGCCGGTCCGATGGCCACCGCCGTCGGCCCTGTCCGCCCGCACCATGTTGACTGGGAACGGGTGTCCTTTTATTTTCATCGGCCGCTTGGCATCATCGATCTTAATCCTGCCTTGCTCGATGGCCGATTGGATCTGTTGTTGGAAGATCTTGCATTCATTAGTATGATGGGAATAGGTGTTGTGCCACTTGCAATATCTCCCCTTCTTGATTTTTTTGGCCGATGGAAGTATATGACCTACTAGCAGCTGGATCTGCTTTTCTTGCAAGAGTAAGTCAAATATTTTGTCAGCCTTATTGATGTCGAAGTCGTATTTGTCCTCCTTATCGCCTTTCTTGGCCCACTGGCATGTTGTTGGCTTCTTCATCCGGGCCCATTCGGCTAGATCGACGTCGACGGCTTCTTCGTCATCTTCGTCGGAGGCGTATTGATAAATTGTATTAATTTTCTTTGCGAACTTCTTCGCCTCCTGGAATCGTTGCTCGTGGGCCGATACCCGTTGTGCTAGCTGAGCTAGGCTTTCAAATTCCTGAGAAGAGAATCTGTCTCGTATCGGCCCTAATAATCCTTGGAACGCCAGATCGGCTAGTTAAGAATCGGTCAGGCCGAGGCTGTAACACCTGTTCCTTATGTCCCTGAATCTTTGAATGTACTCTGGGACCGATTCATCAACATGTTGCCTGATGGCGGTGAGATCGGACAGTTTCATCTCTTGTACACCATTGTTGAAATATCTGTGAAACTGTTTCTCCAGATCTATCCATCCTCTGATGGAATTGTAGGGTAAAGAGGAGAACCATGTAAATGCAGACCCTGACAAGGACAGAGGGAAAAACCTAACCCTCAACGCCTCTATGGCCGATGCCTCTCCACACTGTGCTAGGAATCGGCTCACGTGCTAGTATGTCGAGACGTTGTCCTGCCCTGAAAACTTGGAGAAGTCCAGGATTTTGTATCGGCTTGGCAGTGGTACTCTGTCAAACTCCTCGGGGTACGGATGCCGATACACTGTAGAGTTCTCCTTGGGCTTCAAGCCGAACTGATCTTGCATCACCTCGGCTATCATATCGGCCCAATATCCTGCGGGCTAATGTAGGAAGTCCTGGTGGTAGGACTGCTGCAGGCCCTTTGCCCGATATTGCTTGGGAGAGTACGGTTGGAAGTGATGATTTAAGTTCTGCGCATCGTACTGCCCTGCAGCATACTGCTGGTAGCCTTGCGACACGTTGTAAGCAGTCTGTGGTGGAGGGTTACCGAACATAGGGGCTTGAGGTTGTCCGGCCGATGGCGGGTTTACTGGAATCTGCTGCATCGGCTCGACCACCGATTGTTTCCCCTTCGTCCGCTGTGCAAATTGCTCCTCCGTGATGTGCTGGGGACTTCCTCCTGCTTGCTTGGCCAGGACCAGTGGCATGATTGGCACCAGCTGAGCCGATGGAGGCGGGATCAGCACCGTTGGCTGTGGATTTGAACTCAGATCGGTCCTCAGGGTCCGATAAGCTGGGAACTTGTTTTCAGGCAAGAAAATCGGCCCCTGAGATTTGTACTGGTGAATTGAGCCATCTAAGATTGACTTGACCGTGTTAGTCAAGGTGTTCACCAGAATCCCCGACTAGTTAACTAGCGCAGAGTGGACTGCGGAGTCGATGCGGTCTTGCAACGTCGGCGTGGCATTTTCTTCAGTTTTTACGACATGGTCGTGGGCTGCCGCCGACGTGCTGGCTCCATCTCCAGGGCTCGGCAATACCATCTTAGTTTTTTGAATGAGAGTGCCTTGCCGAGTCCTAGAATACGTTTGCAGGTACATATTCCGGAACTGCTCGACCAGCTTGTCCATTTCAGCTGTTTGCTCCTCGTTGCGCTGGTCGGCGGTCACGGTGACGACGTTCTCGTCGGAGATCTCACCCTGCTTCGACATGTTGCAGTGATCTTGTTGCTGTTTCAAAGCTTGTGTTCTTGAGGTCCCACCGGGCGTGCCAAAAGCGTGTTGGCGCAGAATTTCGACCCGCCTTGCAACCAAAACGGGTTCCACGTTTCCACGGCGGCCTGGGAGGTTTGCTTTACTCCAGTGCAGGTCCGAAGGCTTGCCTAGTCGTGTGTAGAGCGTGGCAGTTGATTTGATCTGCAATCAACAAGATAAACAAGTAAACCATGTTAAAAAACAATGGCCGATCGACCGATAGGCCGTTGCCGCATTGTCATGGCCCCAGCCGATAAGGCAAAGCTGTATCGGCTTACTCGTGATAAAATAAGATTGAAGCATAAATCTGATTTTATCGGCCTTCATCAACATGTTGATGTCAATTACTGGCATCGACCGATAAGATGTAACAAGGATAACCACACTAGCTAATACTCTAGTGCAAATCTATATGAACCAATCAACCAATATAAATATGTCAATCACAGATAAACCCTAAAGAGTAATCTACAACCGACGCATCTATATTCATCAATCTATTCATTTAGATGGCAGATACACATGAAAACATTACGATAAACATGCATATCAGGCAAGACTGGCTGAAACCCCAGTGCTATCCTTAATTACAATCGAAAGCAGGCTTTGTGTTAGATCTCAAAACAAGACTAAGGTCGATAGCAACTCAAAGTGTGAATTGAAACTTAACACAAAGAAAATCAAGCCGCCGATTGCTTTTGGGGATGATAGATGCATTGAATGATTTAGCCAAGTGTAATAATTAAACTGTTGTCGGCAACAAACCCTAAAACGAGTAAATCGCTGGCGAAGCGTAATTAAGACACTTGTCAAAATCATCCAAAACATGATAAACGACGATCACATCATCGAGGCTTAGCGTGTCTAAAGCGACATGCTAGCCCCGACGATGCAGATCGTCGGGCACGAGTTCTTACCTCTGCTCCGAGGAAGCAAGAACTCGTCGGAGATGACCTCTTACGAGGGTTGACGATGCGCCGAAGTAGATTAAAACAAACTGGTTGTTGTATTAGATTGTGAGAGAGAGTTTCTATGTACAAACTACCGGGATATTTATACCCGAGATTACAATAGGGTCCATGTAGGACACGATCTTATCTCTAACAAACAAACAAGTCTTTGTGGCAGACCCTTGCCACAGATTAAATCTAAACCTACTTGATTTACAAGATACAATTGCCTAAAACCGAGCCTTATCTCTATTTGGCAACTTCCTTGAAGCTTATCTTGAGCCCAGACCAAGCCCACGCTGACTCTGTCAACTTCCAGCCTCTATCGGCCAATGACCAAATTGAATCCGTATCGGCCGATACACTTTCCCTGCTAGCGCTTCTCCCAGTCCGATACGTTCACCCAGTCCGATACGACACTTGGTCCAACTCCAACTTAATCCTTCCTCTCTGCTTCGGTTTCCTCTTTCCTCTCCGGGTCGATTACGAAAATCCGCTGTTAACAGTCCGATAATTTCAATCATCTCTCAAATCATAAATCCAATTATCTCCAAATATCAAAACCAATAACCAATGAAATCCGATGCCAATTGTTCATCATCAAATAATCAAAACAACCTTTGATTCAACAATCTCTCCCTTAATGAACGCATTGGCAAAACTAATAAAAATGTTTTGTGTTTTGGTGTTTGGAAAAACAAAAGCATTAAGCTCAAAAATCAAGAATCACTTCTTGACCAAAAATCAAGAACCCTTGACCAAAAGTAAAAATTCTATCCTCCTTTTTCTTTTATTCTCCCCCTTTTTGACAATGACTTCATCAAGCATTGGATGTAAAATTTATTATATTCAAGAGATCAAGAGCTTAGTGTCATACATAGAGTAATTCATGTCATGAGTTGCAATAATAAGAAAAATAACTCATCAACTAGATAACAAGCATGTATTAGAGTATAATCATGAACCAAAGATTGTACAAATAAGTTCAAATCTACAATCAAAATTCATGATTTCCAACAATTTATAATGCAACATCTTAAGAAGCATATAGGTTGAAAAAATAAACATCGATACATATATACCTATTGCTTTTATCACTCTTTCTCAAATTAGCTTTTAGCACAAAACAATCAAGAGAATGTTTACTTTTATTTGAGCCTCTATTTGCTCATATTTTTTTCTCTCAATTATTCCGGGTACATCCTTGTCGTCAAGACTGTTTCCAAGGATTCGGCACCCATAATTTTTGCTCACATCAAATACGTCCTTGTCATCAAGACTGTTTCCAAGGATTCGGTATTCATTTTTTTTCTCTCATAGAAATTTTTGTTCTCTTGTACAATGAGCATTTAAAACTATTTGAGGAATAATAAAACAATAAAGCATATATATAAGCATTTATTAATCAAACAATATGCTAGCATCAATATTGCATATTTTCTTAATTCAAGTATAATATTTATGTGTCATGCATCATCTCCCTTAAATGCAAAATCTAAGTCTCATAAAGATACTAAAATGCATACAAGCTATACTAGAGACAAATCAATTTTCATATAATTGCTAGCATGCAGAAGAATAAACAATATGCATCAGACAAAGCTTTTTTTTTCTCAATTTTTTTCTTTTTATTATTAAAATTTGCTTGATAAAACAAAGAGCACAAAAATTCCCCCTCAAATCATGCCAAAAGGATGAATAATTCCCAATTCTCCACGAAGAAAATTAAAACGAGAAGCATCCAATGGTTTGTAAAAATATCCGCAAGTTGTAACTTTGTATCCACAAATGTCAACTCAACATCCCCTTTTTCAACATGATACCTCAAAAAGTGAAAACGAATATCAATGTGCTTCGTGCGTGAGTGTTGAACAGGATTCTTAGCAATGTTAATGGCACTTGTATTATCACAAAACAAAGGAACCTTTTCAGAAACAAGACCATAATCTTTCAAAGTTGAAATAAGCCATAGAATCTGTGAACAACAACTAGCAGCAGCAACATATTCAGATTCAGCGGTTGATTGGGCTACAATAGATTGTTTCCTAGAAGACCATGCAATTAATGAAGTACCAAGAAAATGACATGTTCCACTAGTACTTTTTCTATCAATTCTACAACCAGCAAAATCAGCATCTGAATATCCACTCAAGCATATAGAAGATGAAGTAGAATACCAAATTCCAAACTTAAGTGTATGATGTAAATACCTCATGATGCGCTTGACCGCTTGATGATGTGAAGCACGAGGAGAAGCTTGAAAGCGTGCACACAAACACACAGCAAACTGTATGTCTGGCCTAGAAACAGTTAGGTATAACAGAGATCCAATCATGCTTCTATACTCCTTTTGATCCACAACTTCACCATCTTCATCGGGATCCAAAACTGCCGTAGAACTAATAGGGGTAGAAATTGGCTTGCAATTCTCCATCTTGAAACGTCTCAAAAGATCTTTAGTGTACTTTGTTTGATGCACAAACGTTCCTTGATGTGTTTGTTTTATTTGCAATTCCAAGAAGTAAGACAACTCACCCATCATGCTCATCTCAAATTCCCTGCGCATAGTCTCAGCAAACTCCACAACCAAAGTGTGAGATGAACAACCAAAGATAATATCATCTACATAGATCTGAACAAAAAGTTGATTATCACCATGCTTAAGAACAAAAAGTGTTTTGTCAATCTTTCCCATTCGAAAACCTTTTTGAAGCAAAAAGTTCTTAAGTCAGGATTTTCAAAACCCGGTGGTTGTTTAACATAAACTTCCTCCTGTATAAAGTCATTTAGAAAAGAACTTTTAACATCCATTTGATACAATTTAAAACCTTTAGAAGCTGCAAAAGCTAGCAAAAGTCTAATTGCCTCAAATCTAGCTACAGGAGCAAAAGTTTCATCAAAATCTAACTTGCACAAATATCATGAGTAGTTACCTTTGACCTTGTTGTTCACTCACCTAAATTACCGATGATCAATTCCGGTGGATGTCGTCGTTGAAAATGCTAAGGTGCAATGACTTCTGATGATATTTCCTGTTCTGAACCATCACTGGTCGAAGTTGTAGCCTCTGGAAGTCCAACATGTTCAGATTGACCAGAATCACCATTTGACGACCCTGGCCAGTCTGACCGCACATCTTGCACCGGTCTGACCGGAGGTGTGCCACCGGTCTGACCGGCCTTGGTCCCGGTCTGACCGGCCGAGGCATCTTCGTCGTCTTCATCATCGCTTTCGTCCTCGAAAATCCGACCATCCTCCCCCTGAACCTGTGACAATGTACCTGCAATATTGGGTCTAGTTCCAGGACTAGCCTCATCAGAAGTGACTTCGCAAGTCTCAACAATTTTTTTAGTTTCCAAAACAAGTACACGATAGCCACGAGAATGAGAGGGATATCCCAGAAAAATTCCATCGGTAGAACGTGCTTCAAACTTATCCAAATTTCCAGATTTCAAGACAAAGCACTTGCAACCAAAAACACGCAAATGTGAAATTTTGGGTTGATATCCAAATCGAAGCTCATAAGAAGTCTTTCCAATTTTAGATCTCAAGAAAACACGATTGGAAATATAACAGGCAGTGTTAATAGCTTCAGCCCAAAATTTTCTAGGAGTATGATACTCATCAAGCATTGTTCTTGCCATTTCAACCAAAGAGTGATTTTTTCTTTCAACAACACCATTTTGTTGAGGGACACGAGGAGAAGAAAATTGATGTTCAAGTCCTTTTTTGTTACAAAATTGCTCGAAAGAAGCATTTTTAAATTCACCACCATTATCACTTCGAATTCTTCTCAAAGAGCAAGGGAGTTCAAGTTCCAAACAAAGATACAATTTTCGAAAATGTTCAAAAGCTTCATCTTTGGTTACCATGAAGAAAACCCAAGAATATCGAGAAAAATTGTCAACAATAACTAGCACATACCATTTTCCTCCAACGAATTGCACTCTAGCTAGACCAACAGTGTCCATATGTAAAAGCTGTCCTGGTGCATCCGTCATCACAGAAATAATAGGAGCATGTGAAGAAGCAACCATTTTTGCATGACGACATGGTGTACAAACCAAATCAAGATATTTCTTAAGTTTAGGCAAACCATGAACAAGATCCAAATTACTTAACCTTGTGAGATGATCAAAACCAACATGTCCAAATCGACGATGCCAAAACATCAAATCTTTAGAAAATTTAGCAACTAGACATGTTATGACAGGTGAAACAGGATTTTCAAAATCAGCTTTAAAAACCTTTCCATAACGAGAGATATTCAACACAGAGTCTCCAGAAGAATCAAATATTTTACTTTCAGTTATCTTAAAATGAACTTCGAAGTTTTCATCAATAATTTGTAAAACTGAAAGCAAATTATATTTTAAATCCTCAACTAAAGCTACATCTTTTAATTCAAATTTGTTACTTACCTTAACCGGTCCTGTAGTGAGAACGGCACTAGTAGAAGCATCACCAAAGATAATTGATTCCATCTTGGATGCTTGTTTGAGGGAGGAGAACCAATTTTTATCACCGGTCATGTGCCGCGAACACCTGAAATCCACGATCCACACGTTCTCCTTCCTCACTATCAAAGCCTACACACAAGAAGACGTCGAGGGTTCAATACTGGGGTTAGATAAAAGAAATTTAGGTATCCAGTACTGAGACACACGACCGGTAGATCCAATAGGCATATATCCACGTACAAAAACAGTTTGAGAAAAATTCCTCAGAGGCCGGTCTGACCGAAGTGATACTGCCGGTTTGACCGGGGTCCGGTCTGACCACTGCTGTACCGTCGGTCTGACCGAGGGCCAGTCTGACCGAAGGTGTGCAGCCGGTCTGACTGGTGGTCGGTCTGACCGCGGTATCCACTGCGGTTTGACCGTTCTCCTGGAAGGAAAACCAGATTTTTGCCATTTTAGTTTTGCAAAATTATCTTCTCTTTCTTTCTTTTGTTTATGAGCCAATTTGAAACAAAAATCAACAAGATGACCATCTTTACCGCAAAAAGAGCAAGTGTACTTTTTCCTAGTAATGGATGGTTTAGAAAAATTATTTTTTGTTTCCTTTAAAGTTGAAGAAAGAGATGGCAAAATTCCAGCAGATTTGAAAACTGTTTTCTTCTCACTTGGCTTAATCAAAATTTCACCTTTTTCACTTTTATCCAAAATCTCAGGTTTATTTTTGGTGAAATAGTCATATGAATTAAAGCCAATTCCCCCATTGTAGGTAGTCACTTTAGATTGATCCAAAATCATGTTTAGTTTCTTTTCTCCTTCAGAAAAATTTTTCAAAGAACTTTTCAAATAAGAAACTTCTTTTTCCAATTTAGAACAATTTCCACAATCTATTAGGACACCTTTACTTTTTCTACACTTGGGGCAAGAAAACACTTCATCAGATTTTATAATGTTTTTCATGTACTCAACACGATCTAATGCATCTTTTAATTTCATCTTGTTTAGTGTACATGTTGAGCAACTAAAAACACTATGTTGTTGTTTTAACCTTTTAGCACATATCATGTTAAACATCACACTTGCATGAAAAGCAACTTGATATTTTTTCAACAAATTTTTGGTTAAAAACAACTCATCCAAAGTGCGTGTATGCATAGCAAAACCAATAGCAAAGGAAGACTTAAATCTCAAATTGTGATCAAAATTAGTATCTCTAACTTTTGAAATTTCATGCATTAAAATCTCACAATTTTTGAAGTCATCGTTATCAGGAATAAGAGATTTTAATCTAGCAATTTCAGAATTTAGAGATTCGATTATAAATTCTTGCTTTTTGATCCTTTTCTCACATTTTCTATTTTTGAGAGTAAAGGTAGAAACTATCTCATCAATAACTTCAATAGATGAGCTTACCTCATTGTCTTCGAATTCCGACTCAGATTCTCCACGAGCCATGAGGCAGAGTCCAGAGATGTTCTTGTCTTTGTCTTCTTCGTCGCTCTCATTATCAATATCACTTGCCAGTTCAAAGGCGGTGTAAACTTGATTTAGCACCTTCTTGAGAGCCTCCTTGGATCTTCTTCCCTTGAATATTATAACGGGCTTGTTGTCTTTGGTCTTGGCTCCATTATCATCTTTCTTGTCTCTTCCCAGCTTGGGACAATGTGAGCGAATGTGATCAAGCTCCCCACATTCAAAGCATCGAATTCGACCTCCTCTTTTCTTCGACCTAACATTGTTCATAACTCGAGACAACTTGTTAATAGCCAAAGCCAAATCCTCCTCGAATGATTCGAGTTGATCATCGGACAAGACATTAATAGAAGAAAGAGAAACAGAGTTCGATGTAGAAGCACCAAGATCCAATGAAGAAACCAAAGCACTTGACTTAGAATCAACCTTTCTAGAAAGAATATTCATCTCATGGGTTTTGAGTTTTGTGTAAAGAGAATCCAAAGTCAAGCAAGACATATCAACTGATTCTTAAATCGAAGTTACTTTCATCTCCCAAATTGACATATCAAGACCATTCAAAAAGTGACGAGAAACTTTAGATTGAGAGTAATTAACATCATAAGAAGAATCCACAGATCGAAGATTACTCAAAATCTTATTGAATCTAGCAAGATAATCATCTAAAGCTTCTCCAGGTTTTATCTCAAATTTTATGTAATCCTTTTTGAAAAGATCTTTACGTAATTCTTTAATGTTAGAAGTACCTTGATGAAAATTATGTAAAGCATTCCAAATTTCATTGCCAGTTTTTAGATGTGACACTCGATCAAAATCCGAGCAAGAAATTCCACTCAATAAAATATTTTTAGTTTTGCAATTATTTTCAAACTCAGTTTTCAAAGCAGTAGTGTTAATTTGATCTGGAATTTCATAGGGTTGAGCAACCTTAAGTCAAATGTCATAATCTTGAGCCATAATATAAGATTGCATCTTGTCACACCAATAAGGAAAATCGACACCATCGAAAACATGTGGCTTGGTTGAAAACTTGTTAGCCATGGCTTAAAAACTTTAGATCGGTAAAAATCCAAAGAAGAAGAACCTTGGTCTGATATCACTTGTAAGATTGAATCCGACTAACCAAGCCAACCAGAGGAGGGGTGAATGGTTGGTGTACCCAAAAACCAAAACTTTAAGCGGAATATTAAAGTTACCCTCTTTCGATGTAGATGCGATCTCCTGTAGCTGGCTCTGTCAGTCTGACCGCCCCTGTAGTCCGGTCTGACCGCCCCTGTGCACCGATCTGACCGCCCAGACACATTCGGTCTGACCGCCCAGTCGCCGCCGGTCTGACCGGTGTAGATTAGCCGGTTGGACCACCGAGACCCGAGAAAACACAAATCAAAGAACTCCTAAAGCAAATTGAAACTTTATTGATTCTCTCTGTGTTTACAAAGTGCAACAACAACACTCCTCTCCAAAATCTCGAACAAACTCAAAACCTTAGCTTTCTCTTCAAGTCTAATATCTAAAACTCGATATCTAGAGGCAACACCCTGCCCCTCTATTTATACCTCCATCGCAGCTGTCCTTAGCCACGAATCCTACTCATACAAGAAGTCCTAATCCCCTAGGAAAACATCCTCATATCAGCAATAAACTTTACATAACCAAAATTACCAAACTTGGACTCTATCCAAATTTGACTCCAACTTCCATACGCACACAATAACTCCATCGCATGCCATATGGAATCATTTCAACCACGTGCATCAATCTTGAACCTAAGTATCCCGCATGACATCTTGATCGTTCGGACGTCATCTTCTCCCAAGTTAACTCCCGATCCATCACCGGCAATACCCTCGTGAGGCTTCAAGATTACCTACACATAAATTGAATACAAAATCCATATCCGAGCACAAGTTCTCATCAACTTGACTCATTGTTAGCACACAACAGCGTCACATACGTATAGAAACCGAATAGAAGTCGTAAACATTGAAAAACCACAGAAATCCAACGAAACAAGCCATATGGAGCTTGTGTGCGGGCTGGCCGGTCTAACCGCACACAAGCTCCGATCTGACCGGCCACAAACGCCCGGTCTGACCGGCAAAGCCTGTCAGCAACAGTACTGTTCACCGTCCGATAATTTCAATCATCTCTCAAATCATAAATCCAATTATCTCCAAATATCAAAACCAATAACCAATGAAATCCGATGCCAATTGTTCATCATCAAATAATCAAAACAACCTTTGATTCAACACAATGCGCATCAGAAATTACCACAAAATCTCGAAAGTGATGTGCTACAAGCCTACAATCAAGAGAATCGGAGGAATAAGCGAAAAAATTTGAGAAACCATATTGCATCGGTAGTCTTGCCCCAATTTCTCAAAAGCTACTCGAACCAAATTGCTGAGATCGGAGCCAGATTGCAAGGGGCATCACACCTCGTTCGCTGATCCCCACGGGCTGCGACCAAGGCAGGCCACCACGAGACAACCGGCGAAATCAACACCGGCGCTGGCATCAGGGCGCTATCTTGAGCGTGTCCACCCGCGAGAACCATCAAACTGACTTTGCTAGAATGCTACCACTTAAATAGGTTTCTCTATAATACCATTCTCAACTGAGCATAATGCAATTTTCATCCTTTCTTTGATTTCAAGCTCATTTTAGCATCTTTGCAGCTGTTCTTTGGAGAGGTAAATCGGTAACGGCACCGGCGAGAATGAGGCTCCCGCTGTCTTGGTCGAGAGAAACGGGAGAAAGAAAGAACTGGTTCGGTTCGAGAGAAACATTAGGAAAAAAAATCACATGTCAAACAGTGCAAAATCATTTTTGATTGTCAAAAAGGATGAAAATGTATTATGTCAAATGGTATTCGATTAAGGTTGGTATATAGAGAAACCCATTAAATGATGACATTCGTGAAACCAATCTTAATATACGACAATGGTAGATATGTAATATTGTCACCACCGGCATCAGTATTCATATCGATGTGCCAGAATGGGGTCGCCGTCTTGACGCCAACGGGCTGACGACCCCGATGGATCGCCCTCGCCCGCTCCCGGTGTCACGCCCGCGCGGATCAGTTGGGCCATGCGCGGATTATCTGGCCTGCGTGCGAATTAATAGGCCTCACGCGTCATAAACAGGCCGGTTTTAATTTTCCGTTTCCCGTTGATTAACTTTCGCATTTAATTACGGATTATGCGTATGTGATAGTTAATGACTCACATTAGGATATCTCTGAGTGATTAGCAAAGTCCTTAACAGGATCTTATATTCTTTTGGTTGGCCTCCACGCGATTCGTTTGGGCACAATTCGCAGCTCGTTGGCTGGGCCACTTGATCTGCCAGGCCATGGCGTTATTGCAGGCTGCACCACATCAACTCGGCCGCTCGTTGCTCACGTTTTCTAAGCCACCCACGCGGATGAGCCCACCTGCACATCAATGGTCTGGCCCAACTGCATCACTGCCGAGGACCAATCCACCATCCACTCGTCGCCAAGCTTTCTCGAGGGAAAACTTTCTTCTGAATCTTGGAAACTTACGTCGAGTCTTTTTCATTTCGTTCTGTTTTAAAAGTTTTTTTCTTTTCTTTTCTTTTTTTCCTAGGCTAGTGTAATTCTAAGGGCTTGTTTAAGAGAGTTTCTTCTGGCTGCTCCTTCTTCTAGAATCAAAGATCTCCCAAACAGTCCAGTTTTAATTTAGATTTTAAGAAGCTGTAATTGTAGAATCTAGAAAAGGAACTAGAAGTCAGAAGCTGAAAAACTCAGCTTTTTTAGATTCTCAGAAACTGACTATCAACTAGCAACTTCTGATAATCTTAAACTCATCTAAACAGACCCTAAATACCAAACATTAACTGTTGTCTTTGAAAGTAGGGATAGCTCAACGCGGTAGATTGATTCATTACAGAACATGTGTACATATAGCCTCTACCATTCCATAATCATCTCAACCGACTTATAGAAACAGAATCAGGAGGATTAGGAAGGATGAACGGCAAAAACAGAAAAGAGAGATATACATGCACAAATATCGCTAACACACCCCCGCAGAGGGAACGTCGGTTGCACAAACGTTCAGGCTGGATCGAAACTCCGTGAAGACTGGAGATGGCAACCCCCCTTGGTGAAGATATCAGCATATTGCGAGGTGGTAGGAACATGAAGAACTCAGACAAAACTGACGGTCACCTTTTCACAAACGAAGTGCAACCTTTTCACGAACGAAGTGCAAATCAATCTCAACATGTTTCGTGCGCTGGTGTTGCATTGGGTTAGTGGAGAGATAGACTATGCTGACAATGTCACAGTAGACCAAGGTGGCCTTGACAGGAGGAACATGCAGCTCGTGAAGTAGCTGGCGCAACCAACAGGTCTTAGCAACAGCATTAGCGACTGCCCTGTATTCAACCTCAGCACTGGAGTGGGACACCGTGGTCTAGCGTTTGGAAGACCAGGAGACAAGATTGTAACCCAAAAACACAACATAGCCCGAAGTGGACTAACGAGTGTCAAGACAACTGGCCCAGTCAGTGTTGGAGTAGGCAACCAAGTCGTGCGAGGAAGACCGACAAATATGCAAACCGAGATCCAGTGTGCCGTGGACGTAGAGAAGAATCCGCTTGAGAGCGGTGAGATGAGACTCTCTGGCATCATGCATGTGAAGGCAAATCTGCTGAACAACATACTAAAGATCAGGCCGAGTGAACGTCAGATACTGTAGTGCACCGGGGAGACTCTTGTAGTTTGTGGGGTCGGCAATGGGAGAACCATCAATGGAGGAAAACTTGGCAGTGGTGTCAACAGGTGTGCGACAAGGTTTGCAGTCAGACATGCCAGCACACTCTAAGATCTCCAAGCAGTACTCTCACTGCGAGAGGAACAAGCCGGAGGACTGGCGAGAGACAGAAACACCAAGAAAGTGATGGAGCTCACCAAGATCCTTCATATTGAACTCAGATTGGAGGGCAGAGATGATCCAACGGAGCAGCAAAGCCGATGAAGCAGTCAACACAATGTCATCGACATAAAGCAAGAGATGAGCTACATCACCACCACGCCGATAGATAAACAGAGAGATGTCTGCCTTGGCTTCAACAAAACCAGTGGACTGGTGAAAGGTGGCAAAACGGCTGTACTAGGCACGAGGAGCTTGCTTGAGACCATACAATGACTTGTTGAGACGGCAGATGGAATTGGGTTGAGCAGGATCGACAAACCCAGATGGCTGCATACAGTAGATGGTCTTGGCGAGGGTGCCATGTAAGAATGCATTCTTCACATCAAGCTGATGGATGGGCCTTGCACAAGGTTCTGCCAAGCTGAGCATTGTACGGACTGTGAGGCTGGCTTGACGACGGGGCTGAACGTCTCATCAAAGTCGATGCCGGGGCGCTAGGAGAAGCCACGAAGAACCCAGCGAGCCTTGTAGTGATCCAAGTTCCCATCGGCGAGAAACTTGTGGCGGAAAATCCACTTGCCGGTGAAGATGTTGACGCCGGGCAATGGTGGCACAAGATCCCATGTACGATTGGCCAGTAACGCCGAGTACTCCTCCTGCATAGCATCGCACCAGTTGGTGTCAGCAAGAGTGACGCGGTAGGTCCGAGGGATCGGCGACAGAGCAGAGGCATGCAGGTTCAAGCGTGAAGTGGGAACCTGCACGCCGGCCTTGCCGCGTGTGACCATGCCATGGTTGTTGTCAGTAGGGGAGATGTCGAAGCCGGTGACAGGAGGGCGTGCAATAGGGACGCGAGCGCTCCTTGAGCGCGTCAGGATCACGAGCGGAGGCGGCTAGAGAGGCGATGGTGCATCATCATGGGCCGTCGTGAGCTGGTGAAGTGGCGCCGTGATGGGCCGGCCTAGCCGCAGGTGATGAAGGAGCTGGCCCGGATGCTAACACAGCTGGTGGAGAACCGCCATCATGGGCCGACCGAGAGGAGGCCAAAGGAGCCGGCCCAGTAGAGAGACGCCCAGCCTAGTCGGGCGAGCGAGGCGAGGCCGGCCGTCCTGATGTGCCAGCCATCAATGAAGGCGGCCCAGCCGGCGATGTGGGCGGCTCGGGAGGGGCGCCGGTTGGCCAAGTCCGGCCAGAGCCAATAGGTGCCTGTACGGGAGATGTGAAATCCTCCAAGAGGGCAATATTAGTAGCACAAGTATTGACGTTAGTCTGTTCGGCAAAGGGAAACGTGTGCTGATCAAACACCACGTGCCATAAGAGCCATCTTGACTGCTGAGCTTGGAGCAAAGCAAGCTAAGAAGGTGCTAGCCTGGTTTGGTGAAGTCTATATGTAAGAAAAGAGGTCTGCGTTTCCCAAAAAAAGTGATAGCGGCGGCTCAATCTTGTCCTTTGGGGCCGGGGGAACATATTAACCTTGTTAGTGACCGGATTAAAGCACCGGTATCCCTTGTGCTCGCTGGCGTATCCAAGAAAGACATGCATGGTAGAATGGGGAGAGAGTTTGTGAGGTACGGTGGCGGATAAGTTGGGGTAGCAGCGGCAGCCAAAAACTCTAAGGTGTGTGTAGGAGGGGTGGACACCATGGAGAGCAAAGTGGGGATTGTGTTGGTGTAGGGTTTTGGTGGGGTGGCGGTTCATGAGATAGGTGGCGGTGTTGAGAGCCTCAACCCAGAAGGATCTGGGAAGGTGAGCCTGAAACAGAAGCGAGTGTACAATGTTATTAAGAGAATGAAGAGTACGGTCAGCTTTACCGTTTTGAGGCGAGGTGTGGGGGCATGACATGCGCATGGTGACACTATTAATGAGGAAGAAGGAGCGCGTGGCTGAGTTGTCAAACTCATGACCATTGTCACACTGAATGCTGCGAATAGGTGTAGAGAACTGTGTCCTGATATAGGCAAAAAAATGTGAAAGAGTGGAAAAAGTGTTGGATTTTAAACGAAGGGGAAATGTCCAAACGTAATGAGAGCAATCATCAAGAATGACAAGATAATATTTAAAACCAGACACACTAGGAACTAGAGAGGTCCACAAATCACGATGAATTAATTCAAAGTTTGCCTTAGCCCTAGACAAAGAAGAAGCAAAAGGAAGACGTATGTGACGACCGAGTTGGCAAGCATGGCAAATGGTAGAGGAACCGTGCTTGGGAGGTGGGATGACCGAGGAGTGAGCCAAACGGGTGAGAGCATCATGACCAATGTGTCCGAGCCGGCGATGCCAAAGGGTGGTGGTGGCGGCGGCAAAGGAGCTGGCAATGGTGTTGAAGAAGTTCACCGGAAAAGAGTAAAGGTCACTAAAACTATTGCACTTGGCGATCACGGTCCTGGTAAGTAGATCCTTCACAGTAAAACCAAACTTGTCAAACTCGATGGAAAGGTTGTTGTCAGTGACAAACCGATGAACAGAGATAAGATTTTTGATAATGTCAGGTGAAACAAGAACGTTATTAAGGACAAACATTCGATTCGCATGAACAAAGAAAGCATTGCCAGTAGCGGTGATGGGCAAAAGGGAACCGTTACCGACGATAATGTGGGAAGGGTGGGAAGAAGTGGGTTGGGTGGGAGAGGAGAGGATACCAATGTCTGAAGTCATGTGTGAGGTGGCTTCGGTGTCCATGCACCAGTCGATGGAGGTAGGGGTCGTCAGAGTGCTGGTTTGGAACAAACCGGCCAAAGTTTGCTGGTCCCAGGCCACGGACGTGCCAGTAGCGCCATACTAGGCCGTCGGCGGCTGTTGGGCCAACTGCTGCTGAGGGAGGAAGCCGGCCTGGTTGAAGGCCTGCGTGTTTGAGGCCTGCCTGTCCACCAATCATGACCGTGCCAACAAAAGGTGGCCCGCCGGGACGTGGGCCCAATATCCCAGGAGCACGCAGCACTGGACCGTCGGGCCACATCTGAATCATGCCGGCCTAGGGATGCTGCAGAGTGGGCCAGGACAAAGCGACGCGAGGCTGGCCGGCAGCTTTGGCTGCGCCTTGACCGCTAGCGCCGTGATTGGTGCCCTGGTTCGTCTGTGAGCCAGCGTTGCCGCCCCTGTTGCTGGTGCGACGACGCCGATTCTTGTTGCCACTGCCACCCTAGGTGCTACCACCGCCTTGATTTGGGTTCCCAAAACCCGTGGCGTGCACCGGCTTCATGCCACCGGAGCCGCTACAGTTCCCGCCGCCATTGGCAGCGAGGAGGGCGGTGGTGGGGCTGCCGGAGCGATTGGAGCCCTTGTTGATTTTGGCGAGGATGAGTTGATTGCGGGCTTCGATGAACATCGGGAAGGGGCACTGCAAGGGAAGAATAGTCTGGAGATTCTTATATTTTGGGTTTAGATCTCTGAGCATGGCGAGGTTGCCGAGATTGCCGCGAGTGTCCGTCATGGCCTTGAGACATCGACAGTAGTCGTTGGCGCTGAAGTCGCCTTGCACAAACGTGTGGAATTCGACCGATAGGTTCATGGCTCGCTGCTCGTGATGGCCGAGGAACATCTGCTTGAGGCAGAGCGAGATGGTGCGCGCGGTGACGATGGGTTGCAGGACGGACTCCAGAAGGTCGGCGGCGATGGTGCCGTAGAGCCATGTAAGCATGACGCAATCCATCCGTGCCCAGGACGCATCATCGGGAAACACGTCATCGAAAAGGACGTGGTCGGAGAGGGTGTATTTGCCGAGCGTGACGAGGAAGAGGCCGCACCACTTGGTGTAGTTCGGTACGTCGAGCTCGAGGATGACAGCGACGAGCGTCTTGATGTTGACGACCGACACTGCCTGAGTGTGTAGGGCGTCGAAAACCAGCGGCGCGCCCCTAGACGCGAAACCGGTGGGGGGCACGTCGTGGTACTGGGGAGGCTGGAGGCCGAGCGCAGTGAAGAGGTTGGCAAGATCAGGTCTAGTTGGGTCGATGGTTGCGCCATGGGTAGACGGCGTGTCGACTAGAGGAAGGCCGAGGACGGCGCGGAGGGCCGCCGCTTCGACGGTGACCGTGGACGGGAGGGGAGGTGTGGGGACACCCTGGGTTAAATATTATGTAAGTTATCTGAAGTGATAGCGCAAATTATCTTGTTGGATGGGGTCCAATAATAATCAAGTAAAGCAGTAACCATCCAACCTCATCGCTGCCCTATCAAGTCAAATGACATACATAGTATAAAACCTGAAGCGCCGAGTAGAGAGCATAGGAGATATTGCTGGGACTTTAGCATGCCAGTCAACTTCAGCCTGAGACATGCCCGTCAAACCACACGAAGATGGCGACCAGATGTGTTACACATCTCAGGAGACTTGACGAAAATCGCTAAAGCTCTACGACATCCCAAATGCTCAATACTCATACCGATGTAGAACTAGATCCCAGGATAAACTCTAGTTCCACACTTTCATCTAAGCGATGAAGATCAGAATAATAAGGAGTAAACACAAATAAGCTTTACTCTACATTGTTATTTAAATAGATAGGCCAAACGGTCAGATAATTACTGATCCGCGGAAGCTTGGCTACCCGAAACCACAAGCAGCCGACTGGGGAGGTAACCCGTTTAGATCCAGTCCTAGAAGAAATAACGATCTCCCGAATCACTCAGATTAGACTAAGCATACAACTTGCAAAATGGATATTCCAGTATAACAAGAGTCAATACATTAAACGAGTTAATGTACCAGCAAGCACAGACAATCCTAACATACTACATGCATGGCATATAATCAAGAAAAGGCTATTTGTAGCTCATTTTAGCATAAAGCAAGTTTTAGTTCACAATCATTTGTAATAGAGTTGATGATTCAATTAACAAAATATTAACGTAGTTGAATCGTAATATTCACCATAATAACATCATAAACATTCTCTCGTTGCCTATACCGGCAACTAGTCATCATCTCATCATAATAATATACTTGATTGCCCACCCGGTATCAAGTTTCACATTCATCATCAATATAACATAATTATCATAACTTAACCCAAGTTACCATTTCCAAATCCATAGTTCACAAAGCATCATTGACATCATAAATCAAAATCTATACTCATGACACTTCACCAAGTCGCTCATGACCGTGAGCACGGCTAATCGATTAGTATTAGAGAACTCTACAGAGTTTGTACAGCTTTACCCACATGATATGAGCACTGTAGTTTGTTTCGTGTTTGCAAAGCACTACCACACTCTTCATGGTGAATGTGGTCTAGAGGTCATAACGTAGCCTTTATATTACTTAACGCCTAACCTTGCATCAGCGACGGCTAGTGTGAATCCATCCTGGGCATGACCCAGAACCGTTAGGTGGCGGGCCCACGCCTTAAACCTAACACCATGGCAGCGAACACATCCGTTTCCCCACGAGGCACTATACCATTGAATTGGACAGACTTAGACGCCTAAACTACCCCAATAATAAGCGGGGTAAATAGGTAGTTGCTATGAATCATCGCTCAGACTAATTCATTCTACTCCGGCCTACCAATATGCAAGGCTAGACGTTAAGTAACTCAATTAGCTAAGGCCACCCCATATATAGCACATGTGGTTGTACGATATACTTAAGTTGGTGACACGAAGTTCAGTCCTTATTTAACTCGGGCGAACACTCCCCCTATCGGCGTGCAACTGCCACCATATGCACACCACTTGTTGCCCAAGTCCAAAATCATTTTACTCACATTTTAGTTCGCAAATATTTAACATTTTCATTTTCAATCCAGCATTTACCAAATAGTCAAAATTCCATTTATAAATCCATAAGAGTGAGTATTTTGCTTAACTCTAAGCATGGCTAAGCATATAGTAGTGTAATAAGCATGATTAACCCCAAATGAGCACAAGTAAAATACTCTATCCATTACTAAGGTTACAAACCAAGGGAATCACAATTATTCAACGTGGTACATGCAGCAATAAGGACATAGCTAACATTTACCAAGTTTCAAATATCATTTTTACTTAAATACATATGCAATTTTGCAAACAACACTTTTCATCTCCCAAATCATGGGTTTTAATGTGATCAAAGGAGAGGGGAGGTATAACTTGCTTTGATCTGGAACAATGTGAATACCACCTAGGTCACTCTTTCACCGTTGATGTAAGTTATCTATACAAATGACACGATATGCAAATAAATACCAAATTATGCGAAAAATACAAAATGCTCTAAAATGCATGATTTGTGCACAATGGATAGGTTCTGGCCTAAGATGAATTTAGGTAAAAGAATTCCTATTTTATCTCTTTTAATTTGTGAGTTATGAATTCTTCAAGTTTGCATTGACATATCGTATTATTTACTAATGTATTGTTGTGAAACATTTTTTTAATATATAATTTTGATCAAATTAACCTTACTGGGATGAAGAGGATTGTTTTCTATGAATTTCCTATAAATTTTAGAAACTAAATTGTACATGTGGTGGTTATTTTACTCTATAAATTATTAGTGCTGCTTCCTGTACAGAAAGTGTTCAATTTTATATTACTAAGTTAAAGTTCATATTTTGCTGATTCTACAGAAATTTAGTTCACTCCATTTAGAGTATAAATGAATTTTCTACAAATTTTACAAGTTTTACATTAGCTATCTCTTATATGAAATTTTAGAAATAAATATCATACTGTAAGCAGAGGATTTTATTCTACAATATTAAAGTTCACAATTTTATGAACCTACTAAAGTTGGTTTCACCTCAAAATGAGTTATATTTGATTTTATATGAATTTCACAAGTTTGACATAATTTTCACTGGAAAAAATAAAGGTTGAAACATTTCCTTTTATATTTTTGAATTATAAATACCTAGGGTCCACAGGGCAGTCTCTGGTAATATGCAAAAAGGCCCCTAGGGTTCTCAGGAATCAACCCGAGCTCCAAAACACATGCTGATACAAATTCTATTAAGAGTCCCTGAGGTTTTCTCTATTTATAATTAGGTCCTGGGTCCACATGTCATACTAAAGAATTGTACAGATTAAACCTTACCAATTTTAAACTATCTCTAAGCAGAGGCCTTAAGCGCTAATCAAGTCGGGCCTGCATGTCAGTGGCTCGGCAGCTAGGGAAAGCAGGGCAGCAGCGCATCGGCGAGGTTCTCACCGGCGGCAACGGTGAATGGTGGCCGATCTTCGTGGGCGGCTAAAAGAGAAAATGAAGAGGGGTTCACGGCGAAGCTATCGGTGGTGGTTTCGCTAGCTGCGGTGGCCGGAATCGATGGCGACGGCAGTACGAGCGATGGTGGCTCTCGGGTTGACGACACATGTTGAGCTTCGGCTCGATTCCGTGCGAATGAGTGCATGCATGCGTGTCTATAAGGCTCCTGGAGACTTACCGAGGAGCGCGCAATGGTCGGTA
Source organism: Oryza officinalis (assembly GCA_008326285.1). Taxonomy (NCBI): domain Eukaryota; kingdom Viridiplantae; phylum Streptophyta; class Magnoliopsida; order Poales; family Poaceae; genus Oryza; species Oryza officinalis. Next base: position 25,604,277 of record BDMV01000006.1, read on the forward strand.
AGGTCCAGATGACGACGGCGATGGAGAAAACTCCCAGGCGGTGGCGAAGACCTTCAGCTTTACGGAGATAGCTCGCTCCGGTCGATAAATAGCTGGAAGAGGACATCCGTGAGGTTTCTATGGTCCCTAGGATGACTCATGAGCAAGGAATCGTAGTGGGGCTCACCGGAGTAGACGAATCTGAGGATAGAGTCTAGTGGCCAGAGTTGGGGAAGACGGTGATCGATCTATGCATGTGCTTGATCTTTGGCCATGGTTCTTGAGGCGTCTTGAAGAGGATGCCGAGGCGACCTTGTTGGCGTGAGGGTTCAACCGGATTCGGTCTACAGCGGTCGGACGACGATGATGCCAAGGTGGCGGCGCTCCGGAGCTCCAGTGGGCACGGCAGCGTTCCGACGAGATGGCTGCAAGATATGAGGCGAGGTTAGAGGGGATGGGATTGGTAATAAAAGGTGTACATCCACTGTAGTGTGAGTAAAACAAATATATATATATATATATATATATATATATATATATATATATATATATATATATATATATATANTATATACCCCTAGTACCTCAAAAACGCTAGAACTCCTCTCACCGCCAGCTCAAGGTAGGGTAGGGCTCTAGGGTGGAATGGGGATCCATAGTCCTTGGAGTGGGTACCGCAATGCGAGGGTAACTGAACAACCGAACCGTGACGAGTCTCATATGTTAGGACTTGGCTCATTTGTTGGGTACGTCACGGAGTATAGGATTAAAGGTGTACATCCACTGTAGTGTGAGTAAAACAAATCTATTCGAATAGCCGTGCTTGTGGTTAATTGAGTGACGGGACTTGTACTACTCTTCACTAGCCTCTTCAGTTTTAAATCTTGCTTAGAATAGGATTGGAAGGGAATGTGTGACCTTGCCTAATGTGTGGGAAGGTTGGAATGGTGAAGAATGTGGAAAACTAGATGTGAGGGTAAACCGGACCAAGCGAGACTTGGGGAAGGTGGATGAACCCTCGTTGATTAGTGACAACTTCAACTTAACGTTGTTTTCAGTTAAAACTGCTAAGTCATAGGTTTGTGAAATGAATTGCGAAATCTATCTTTATGCAAATAAACCAAGCCTTCCTTGAACCCCTGTGCTCTAAATGCATTTTATAGCAGTAGCTTGCTGAGTACGGTTGATACTCATCCTCGCTTAATTAACTCTTTTAGAAGAAGGTATTGGAGTTGACCCGTATGTGTGCTATGCTGGTGAGGAGATGCCAAAGACGGTAGAGTAGGGACCTAGGTTCACCAGTCGCTGCCTATGGAAAAAGATGAACCGCCGTTGCTTCGCTTCCGCTACCTTATCTACCTCTTTTGGTATTTGGTGTTGTAATCGACCATGCTTGGTCCATTTGGGTCCTTCTTGGGCAACCCTATTATTATTAATGTAATATAAAACCTTTATAACGATGTCAGCTATGTGATATGCAACTTCGCAATGTGGGTACCACCTACTGATCCAGGGAATGATACTGTAAACACATGAGGTTTCCGGTGTACATAAGCCGGGGGTCGACAATACCACACATTGTTATCCTTAATCTTGTAAAATGTGGGTATCATGCTCCAAAATTTGCAAATATGCCATGCTCCCAGTCATCTCACACTGTCACACATATATATCATCTCACACAACATAATACATATGGCTATAAATAAATTGATCGAATTTCATTACATAAGACCAATTCATCAAATAACATAATAATCAAATAACATAATAAAGAACAAGTGTGGTAGTACAAGATAAATAACTTGAATTTTAGTGGCATGTCTAAACCAATTTATTTCCACAAGCAACCAATTATGGTTGGCCATAGTATGAAGTATGAACCAACTTCAAACTCCGTTACCTAGGCCAACATAAAGTCTTTGGTGCGTCTTGTCGCTTTTAACTAAAAGCAATGACAAGAAAGGTTCAATACATACATATGTATTAGCAAGATATAACTACAAATCTTTATACAAGTCCACGGCGGTATTCTGCGAGAGCCCAAATTGGGAATAGATTGCGGTAGTTGGGGTAGTTAAAGTAAACAGAAGAGTTGAAGGACCCAACGTGTTCCTGTCATCAAAATTCATATGAATATGTGGCATGAGAATAGAGTTGGCTTTCATGTAATTATAAAAAAGGTCAAAAAAATTAATCTCATATTCAATGGATAGCAAAGTCACAACTATTGAAACATAAGGTGTACGTGGCTCTTTTAAGTGGCCAAGTGCATCTGCACTCTACATTTAGGATAAAATTTTTACATGTTATATGTTTGGAAAGGTGGCCCTAACTAAAGACAATTAATCTAGGCAAATATAAGTGGAATGGCTATAGAAATATGGCTTTTTGAACAGAAATGTGACTATATATTAATGTCTTCTTTGATTTTTGTCAAATTGCTTAGTTCTTATGGACAGTTACTCATATTGCCTCTGTTTTACACCACCATGATGTGTAGCCACCTGTTTGATAACAGCTAGCTAGTTGGTCTAACCAATAATCTCAAGTCAAAATATTTTTAACTGGGGATTGTATTTTATATATGTTGGTCAATTTGGGTTGTCCCACATGATGTTGTTTTTGTAAGATAAACTATGATGCAAATGTGAACTCTCAGAAAAAATTGGGTGGCGCACGAAATGCGTGCCAAATCTGGTCAACATTACAGAATATTGGCAAGCAAATTAAGTTAATGTAGCTTAAAAACATACATTTTTGTTAACTAGCTAAATGCCCGTGCATTGTTATGGATAAAAGAAAATGTATTAATGTGTTAACCATCTTTTTGCTATAGGAAATATTCATCTTAATCTAATTTTTTATGTGGCTATCCATTTAGAGTTGATCTTTTTTAATAGAGTAAATTTCATTTTGGGCCATATTAGTGATGTTTTGTATTAGACCATCCTTCAATTAACGTTTTCACTTTGGACTCTTGCTCCATAAATTACATTATTCTTAACTACTTTACCCTGACTGTACAGTCTGCATAATCCTCGTGATTGGTAAAATTAATTACAACTTCGCAAACTTGTTTAGTCTGCCCTAACGTGCGAGCAACATTTGCGTGCTCTCTCTCTCTCTCAAATGAAAAGGTGTTAATGTTTTCACATCTAGAATTTCTGCACATCACTGCTTAATAGTCCTAGCATGCATGAGAAAATTGTGGAATAAAGCTAATGATGTGGGATAAACCCATTACTCCCCTAAAACTAACTTAGATAAAAAATAAATAACATAATAGGACCAATCCAATTAAATGTTGGTGCTCATGTCAAGAACCGAGTATTGTTGTAAATGTGTATAACAACTGTATGGGGTTTCTAATATCTATACTACTTCAAGAGAAGAGAAGGTAGTGATGATGACAGCGAATCTGCCACCCCACCTACTCCCATTGTAAATTTTGCAAGTTACCCATTGAACCTCTTAATATTAAAAAGAGTAAATTTTACTTTGGGCCACCTTTTATTACCGATGTTTCGCTTTGGATCACCCTTTAACTAATGTTTTCACTTTGGGCCGGCTATTTTTTACCTTTGTTTCACTTTAGACCACCCAACTCTTTTCTCAAGTATATGAACAGTCTCGAGTACGTCGGCTCCTCTTCATCAATGAACTCCCATAGCTATATGTAACACCATTTTCTTAGCATATGATAAGTTGGATGTAGATGGATAAAATAGTTGAGGATGGTCCAAAGTGACACAAAGGTAAAAATACCAGGTACAAAGTGAAAACGTTGGTTGAAGGGTGGTCCAAAACAAAACATCGGTAATAAAAGGTGACCCAAAATAAAATTTACTCAATTTTTATAGTTTACTGCAGGTACCAAATATAACTTACTTGTTGAGGAAAGTCGCCCGTCTCCAACTGCATATTCAGTAGTACTTTCGCCGCACGATGTAGTGGTTTTCGGTCACATTCCATCTAAATATGAGAGCAACATGCCAATATGAACACAGTCCTAAAAATTACGATCTTCAATTTTGCATTCTTTTACATATAAATAAAAACAAACCTGCCCAGCGGAAATGAGAGCTAGCATCCTCCAAGCGGTGTTTACTGCATGAGTACATCCACCCTCTATGTAAACCTGGTAAATATTAATTTAAAGGAATTAATTAAAAACCTGGAAAAATTGTTGATAGCCACAAAGATTTATAAAAGCCATGTGGTTTGGAGCCAAAACTGCCCTTATAGCTCTGTGCATTCAGCTTTTGACTAATTTAACAGTGTTTCTATCTTGGAAATTTTGGCAGTACATTTATTAATTGTGTTTAACCTTTCGAAAAGGAACCTCCTATACATAGAGAAAAGATGTACAGTGTATTAATATTATTCACCTCACTTTCGCAGGAAAGGTAACTCTCTCCCCAACCACCTATTTCCAGTTGTTTTGATAGCAAAAATTCACAAGCTTTCCTGATGCAAATACTATTGTCATATGTTCTTCCTGAAGAAACTAAACCTTTTACCGCAAACATGGTCCCATATGTGTAACATATGCCCCAAGTGCCATACCTGCAAGAACATAGCCAATTAGTTATGAATGCTGGAATGAAAGACAAAAGGTTGCATATAAGAAATGATGCATCTCTTTACAAACCAGGAGCCATCCTTCTTTTGACTATTCTCAATATATCTCGAAGCTTGATTGATACATTTATTTATCTCTTCAGTGTGGTACCCAGGATAGAGCTCTCTAAACAGTATTAGAGTAATTATCACAGAGGCCGTACATTCAACAGTTCTGGCAATGCATACCCTGAGTTAGTTTTTTAATCAAAACCGAAAGTAAATGTATCAGTGATTGAGGACTAGTATAGTTTCTTACGGATAATCAACAACAATGTTTCTGAAACTTTCGGATGGATTGAAAATCTGGGTGTCAAACAAAATATTTTGTCAATAAATAGAGATGTCAAACAAATCTGGGTGAGAAAATACTTTTGGATAATTCTCACATAAGTAGAAGATGAAAAACAACATGTTAATATAATATGCTAAACGGTAATAATGAGGTATAAGATTTTTGTTTAATAGTAAACCAATGGTTCATATTGGATAATTGGAGTTCCACTATTTATTTAGATAAGTAATTAATTATCGTCAGTAAAGTGCAGTCTAGTAGTTTAGCTGTTCAATAACTTTTAGTCTTCTCTAAAATAATAGTTATTTGAGTTACTCGACCGCTAATCTTATACTAATCAAGTTAAATCTACACACAAATACCACCAATTAGTCCCTTTGCATATCATTAATCCTCGAATAGTTTCCAGCCTTGCTTTGCCACTATCTCCCGACTACTTTTTGTTAATGTTAAAGCAAAATACTTGCACGGAG
>BDMV01000006.1:25609652-25669652 GCA_008326285.1 Oryza officinalis
GGGAGAGAGATGTCTTGGTGTTCGAACCTATAGCTATCAACCTTTCAAAACATCGCATTTTGAATGTTAAAGCAACTTCTCCAAGTTACTAAAAGATATCAAAAAGACCCCAAGAAAAGTTGAGAAGGTAAAAAAATTATGAATCTTAAGAAAAAAGGAGAGAGGTCTTGGTATTTTCTTTTCATATCAACCTTTTGAGAAAAACATGAATCTCAAGCAAATTATATTTTGTGAATGTTAAAGCAACTTCCCCAAGTAACTAAAAGAAATGAAAAGAAGTACCCACGAAAAGTAGAGACTGTAAAAAAACATGAATCCCAAGGAGAATCGATAACGACGGTATTTAGTACCATGATACTTATGTGTGAAATTGAGGATTATAAATGTGAAAATCTTTTATTTGATTTTATGTTTGCTTTATTTATTATTATTTTTGTTGTATCTGTATTATTTTTTTCTGAAAAAGTGGTGCACCCAAACGCAACCCACAGTACTATTTTTGAGATATTAGCTGGAATAATAATATCCCGGCAGCTGCACGTGAAGATGCACAATACGATAATTACATATTACAAGTATCCACTCCATTTGGAACCAAAGATGTCCCATGGTTCTTTGCGTACATTTTTACCATAATGTTCAAAATTTACGTTGAGTTATTCACATGTGACTTCTTCTTGGCCAAGGTATGTCACTTGTTTAGTCACTTGTCCTTAGGATGTGAAATGATAATGGGAATTTTAATTGATTGGTTACACTCCTTAGGACGTGATATGATCATGGGAATTTTAATTGATGTTAACACACGAAAACTTTGTACTTAACTAACAAGATAGTTTTTTCCCTTTTTTGTAAATAATTAATTTTTATTTATGAAAATAAATAATATTGGTCATGCTAATAAAAAATATTAAAATCATCTTATAAAACATTCATTTTTTTGTGGTAATAAAGTTAAGGTACTCACCTCGATCCAGGAGTAAGATCTTTGTCGTTCAGCTGTTGAGAAGGAACCATCATTGTTCTTCAGAAAGTACAAACTATTAGTTAGATGTACTTTACAGTGTTGCAAAGTCATGTTAATCATATTACATACACTCGTGACAAAGAACAGATGTAGCACCAGCAATTGCGAAGAAATGGATGTGTTGAATATTCTCTCAATATATTACGGAAACAATTTCATATCCATTGGAATCGAGATGCATGAACTTCATGGACTTTGTTTATTTTTATTGATCTTCCTCACATATTTTTGATGTTTTGAACACCAACATTTTATATGTATGGACTACAGTAAGTACGTTTCAGAGCAAGAGATCAACCTATTCAGAAATATAACTCCTCTTCCCTTCAGAGTTTTCACATATTATTAAAAGAAAAAATACTAAATAAAATTCTCAAGTACCATATTTCTTTGTAATGATTGGAAGGTCTCCTGTAAGTATCCATGTTAATTGAAAAGGCAAAATTCTCATATTAATAAAAAATGCTAGGAAATTTTCAAATTAATTAATTGCAGAAAAAGAACACATCTCAACAATTAATTTTAGTAATTAACACAACTATTTCTTAGATTTCTTAGATTGATTGGTTGGTAATAGAGGGTTTGATTAGATCATGTTAGAACCAGCCATATCAGAGAACAGAAAAATCAGAGAAAAAGACATATCTGAACTATCTAATGTTTGACGTATGGCCAATTCAGATGAAATATTTTGTTTGGTTGTTTTGTAATGAAGTTAGACTTAATGCATCAGAAAATTGGGAGCCTTGAATAGTAATTGCTCCCTTTGTGAAATATTACTTCCTTCATTTTTGTAAGGCGTATTTTGATCTAGAAAGTCTTTAGGATCAAATTTTGACCATTAATTTGACATAAAACATATTCTTCATTAACTAATAGCTATATAGTCGTGTTTGTTTCAAAGGACTTTCAACCATGAATCAATTGGTACAATATTTATACACTGCAAATGTTTGATTGGACTTTCTGAAGTGAAAACGTGCCTCGCAAAAGGGAACAGAGGGAGTACTTGATTTTACACTGCCATATGCAAATTAAAATGTTGAGTCCTTAATTAATTCACATTGCATTCTATATGCAAAGAAAAATAAAATCTTATCATATTCCTTAAGATACTAACCATACATGCATTATGTTTGGGCAAAATTTGCTACAAAACACTCAAAAAATGTAGTCTTTGCTGAGAGACATCATAAGAACACTCAACGACACTAAAAAACATGATAATTTGCCACAGGACACACCGAGCATTAAAATACATTATTCACTTAGTTGAGGAGAGAGAAACCATGTAAAATGTCCAGATCCACCGCCATCACTCCACCCCTGCTTCCTCAGTGCCCGGTAGCTCTCACCGCTGCCTCTTCCTCCACGTGATGCTGTGAGCGCCTGGATCTGGACCTCATGATGCAGGCGTTCTCGAGCTCCTCCCCAACCCATCGATCACCTCGACTCCCGCTTGATCCGTATCGACCTCGGCAAACAACCCTATCCACACCTCATCCATCGTGGCGCCCTCCGCTCCGCTTCTTCCCCATAGCCGGATCCAGCACCCTGCGGCCTCTCCACTGTGTCACCGGTTTTGCCTGCTCGGAACCGTAGACGCATGGGGGAAGGGGAATCCCCGCCATCATGGGCCTCTTCTTGAGTTGCTTACAGTCGCTGTCGCCAGGGGGGGGGGGGAGGTGACCTTTGAAGGACGCCGTCCTCGCCTCATCGCCCACCAGCTTGTTGGCCTCTTTACCACCAGTGGCCTCTCCTGTGCTCGCTGTCTCCTCTACTGGCCGACTGCCTCATCTCGTTGCTCGCCGTCCCCGACCTCTCCGTCGCCCAGTTGTGCCAATTGTGTCCACGTTGCCGGCTACCGTGTATAGATAGATGTTCTATCTCCACCACCACTACCATTGCGTCTGACTGGCTGCTATGCCCCGATACCCTCCGTTGGCACCGTCGCCCGCTAGCTTGCTAGCTTAGGAAATAAGTTTGGTCCTAGGGGCAAAACTATCATTTTGTGAAAATTCTCTCCGAAATAGCAGGAAATCATAAAATAATGCGTATGGTGTCTACCAGCAAATTACCATATTTTTTGAGTATCCTTGAGCAAATTCATGTTCTTGTGGTGTCTCCCAGCAAAACCATATTTTTTGAATGTCCCGTAGAAATTTGTCTTACGTGTGTTACCGAAGTCCAAAAGAACATCAGATCATCACCCTTTCCATATAAGGTTTCCTTTTTTTAATGATTTTCATGCTAGTCATGAATAAAATTCTTTGCATGATTTTTCCACTGTAAAATTATGAAAATTAATTTCATGATTTAAACTAAACCTGTAATCAATTTAAATTGTTGATAGGAGAGTTCCAATAAACTCATTATAAAAAATTTTATATTTGCATCAAATTTGTAGGTTGAAGTTATATAACTTAATTTGATTTTCAGAAAGCTCCAAAGTTTCTGTTCCAATTATTTAATTTTGCCATGCGACTGCACATGTTTATGACTGGTAAAGCAATTAACTGTTGTTATGTGAAAATGTAAGAAAAACTTTTCTATAGAGTATTACTAAGACATGAATGTGAATTATTTCTCTCGATGGGACGAGAGGTGTACCAGTCCAAAAGGACTAGAGAAATTCTTATGAAATATAGGTGTTTAAGTGTAGAAAATCATACCTTGAGTGAAAGAAGGAAATCGACGGTGTCATACACCCTGTCCTTTTCCATTGGTTCCCCAACAAGACTAGGAGAAGATTTTGATAACATCAGAATTACCTAAAAGAAAGGAAGATCAGAAAGGTCAAAAAAATATTTTCAGACTAGAAAAATACACTACCATGCTTTTGGGTTTATGAAGTACATATACATTGGAACATCTATCATCACTCGTCTAGATTACCAAGCCTGTACTGACCTCAAGTGCTTCGGCAGAACAATCACCCCAGCCCCAGCCGTTATCTGCAGTTGAAAGTGTCCATGAACCTTTTGCTGTATGGCGAAACCAATAACTTTGATCTCCAGGATGATTTCTAGCAACCTGCTTACAAGTTGTAAGAAATTGTGTTAAGTTAAATCTAAGATATATGCCATACTCAAAATTAATTGAAGATTAACTTGAAGATCAAGAGCAGTAGCCCTGTGCTTTTTTGATATATCTGTGAGCTCTCTCAATAGTTGGACCATATTCGTTGATAAGATCGGTTGAGCAAAAGGACTGAACTACAAGTGCTATCTCCCAGTTTTGGGCGCCATCATATATCTATGGACCATTGAATAATACATGAAACTTGTGTGCACTTTAACAAAATAAGTAGATAATGTGTTTTTTAAGTGTATAATTAATAAGGAATAAACCTATATATATATATATATATATATATATATATAAATACAAGGAAATGAAGTTATATATATGTAATGTATGCATGAATATTTTTAGATGAATGCGACCACAAATTGTATAGACAAGAAAAAAAAACCTAATATGATAGTACCTTGGTCTTCATTCTATCTTTTGCAATCCACAAATAATCATGTATCCTTGGAAGATGTCGTTTTAGTGTATCAGAATTTGGATTATCCACCCAACAGCAAATCATATTTAATGCCTGTTGATGTTGATGAATATGAATGTTAGATATAAAAACACTGATACCCATCTTGTCTTGTTCATTTCAGGCAAAAGCTTGCTGCATCGCAATCCTAGGTCTATTCCAAGCTTGCAACCAAGCCATCAACCAAATTTAGGAGAAGGAAGAGGTGGGGCACTTTTGGTATATTTGCAAGTAGTCTACCCAAAAAGTAAAAATAAATCTTGGAGCCCATGGCACCATGGTGCACCCTTTTCATATTGTTCCTAACTTTTTTTTTTACTTTCTTTGAGCTGAACTTTTTTTGCTTGACATTCCTAACTTCCTATTATATACATACATCATTAGAGCCTGTGAGTTAATCCCTTTAACCATTTACATGAAGCAATTGCAGTCTTGCAGAATTATAAGCAGGGTGCAATATGTGTAGGCCTACTCTTATTAAAGTGATTCAAGTTGGACTCAAGCTTGCTTAGGAATCATTCTTGGTAGGCTTTCTTATTCCTTCAAATAGAGGATCTCAACAATAACTAACCACTCTCGCCAATCTCTTGTTTTCTTATAGCTTTACAAAACTTCCATATGCCAATTGATTGTTTCTCGTTGTTTTGAACTGGGTTGCTAAATCACATCTGTTTTCAACTAGTGTGGTGCTTAAGTTATATAATATATCGGAATGTTTATAGCCCAACGAGAGACTGCATATAGGTGACAGCTTTCATTAAATCGGCTACGCTCGGGTTATTTTAGTAGTTGATCATACAATGTTTACCCATTGTTCATCCACTCCTTGCCCAAGATAGATAAATAATTAGCAAAGAATTTGTCAATAATTTTCAATAGACAAGTGACCACTTTGTGATGTGTAGAGTGAAGGATCCCTATTCTCCTATTTCTCTCTTCTAACATTAGCTAGCCCTAGTAAATTCTGCTTCAACGAATAGAATAGGCTCAGGATAAACAAACACTTCTTGTTCCTCACATAATTGATACCCCAGAATACTCTTAAGGTGAAAAGTTACAATGGTAACCATGTGCTTTCACTTTAAATTCTAAAGGTAATTAAGCAACACCAACAATCCTCTTAGTTATGTATGCAATCTCAGTGCCGGTTCAACATTGGTAGCAACTGCATGTTTTTTTAATTTGTATATGACACTCTAGATAGCTTCAAATAAGAATAGATAGCTTCAAATAAGAATCGATAGTGATGTTTTGAGTATTACTGTTGGTTCTTATTATGAACTGGCAATGAGCATATTGTTTGGCATTCATAAATAATGAAGAAAGCCCATTATGGACTAGTGGATTAATTGGTATTATCTCTCTTTTGATCTGTTAGGGTGTTCAGTTTGGATTTGAAAACCCAGGAATACTTGAATTGATTGGTCAAAGTAAAACATTAACCCATCAACCACAATTTAGTTTATTGCACATGTTCTCCCAACATACAGAATTAAAATGATACACACATTTGAATAATTGCATCATATATAAAATACTACATTCATCATTTCATCGAAAGTTCGACGATTGAAGACATTACCTTTGTTACCGGACAAAGACCAATGTACTGAGTGTTCTCATCTTCATAGTGGATATGTTCCATTATATGTCGTAAAGATCGTTCTCTTAGTTTGTTGACTGGCCAAAAATTTAAGACTGGATCCACAAACTTGTTCAGACAGGTTGTAATAATTTTATACATCACTGAAGGTGGATACCGGATGTCCACCTAACAAAATAGCAAGCAAATTAAACAATCAGATAGTGCAAGCTAGAAACTAAAATAATTATTAGGAAAAAGTCCAAATACACCCCCCTACACTTTAGATGGAAGTCCGTCTAGCACCGTAAACTATTCATATTACGTGGTTTTGCATATTTTGCAAGCTTAAATGAACAACTACTATTTGCATATCATCAGTTGTAAAATAATACCATACTATTATTATGTTGGTACTTGTTTGTAAGTAAGAGCTAACAAGGGTTAAAAAGAAAGATTTAAGTGGAGATTTTAATATATATGTCCAACGTGTATGTCACGTGATCAAACTCATCCAACTTATATAAAAATTACATAAAAACCATTATGCAAAACCACTTTTGGGGGTTATGTAAAGTTTAGGGGGTTGAATGTCCAGTTTTGAAGTTACGGTGCTAGATGGATTTCCATCAAAAATTTAGGCGGGTATTTGAACTTTTTACTAAATAATATGTTACAAAATAAATGGCCTTTGATGGTCACAAGAAAGATGAACTAATAAACATCATATGTTATTAATTAGGAATATAGTACATAAGTTCAGTCAATAGAAACTTTCTTTTCACACTTTCTCATTTTTACTTCCAGATTGTTTTTCTATTTTTATCTCACTAAATGGTGTACACTAATCCTCCAATGGAATCACTTGTCGACCAAATTTTAGTTCAAAAAATCTGTGCCATGGTAATGATGCAGGGTAAACAAAATCAAATTACCGATGACATGTGTGTAGTGTTTTAAAGTGAGGTGCTTTAATGCCCTGAATATAAAATTGAGAAGTTTAAAAATAAAGTTTACACCTGGATAGTTGCATTTCTTATAAGAAAATAATTACTTACAACCATGAATTTAAAAAATGGTAAATTGAACAGAAAAGTCAGTGACAAACCTTCGCACAACTACCACGAGCCTTGTTCCAGTCAATCTCAGTGTATGGTATACTGTACAGCTCATTCCTTAATGATAATATAGTTGGAGTAATTCGACCAACGAATTTCTTCCCATAAAGATATGAAATTGACATATAAACAGTCCGTGTGAAGTTCCAAAAGCGCCCTACACACAAAAAAAATATCACCTAAGGAAAAATGATGATACAAATAGAATACTCTTCCTCCCACATCATTGACAGTCAAAACAAAATCAGTTGGGCGCCTTTGAAATGCAAATTGTTTATATGGTTGGCAATTAATAATCGTTGTTGGACAGCAGACCGATTGGACAAGCGTGGACTTCAACACCCGTCTGCATGTCCATTATGTGATCAAGTTGTTAACGGCGAAATTTGGTAATCGACTTGGAAAGGAAAGGGGAAACTGAAGCAGAGAGGAAAGATTGAGTTGGAGACAGACCAGGTTTCGTATCGGACCCGGTAGTCGTATCGGACTGGGAAAGACGTTGCCATAGAGAGCGTATCGGCCGATACGGATTTGATGTTAACATGGGCCGATACGGGTTGTGAGTTGATAGTGTCAATGTGGGCTTGGTCTGGGCTCGAGATAAGCTTTAAGAAAGTTGCCAAATAAAGGTAAAGCTCGGTTTTAGGCAATTTTATCTTGTAAATTAAGTAGTTTAGATCTAATCTGTGGCTTAAGTCTGCCGCAAGGACTTGTTTGTTAGTTATAGATAAGATCGTACCCTACAAAGGTTCTGTTGTAATCTCGGGTATAAATATCCCGATACTTTGTACATAGAAACTCTCTCTCTCAATCAATCATACAATCAAACTAATCTACTTTTGACGCATCGCCAACCCTCGCAAGAGGCTGACTTCTGACGAGTTCTTGCTTCCCGAGAGCAAGGTAAGAACTCGTACCCGACGATTTACATCGTCGGGGCTAGCGTGTCGCTTTAGGCACGTTAAGCCCTGATGATGTGATCGTCGTTTATCGTGTGTTAGCTAATCTTGACGCGGTCTTCTGATTTTGTCTCGTGAGCAGTTAACTCGTTTTAGGGTTTATTGCCGATGATGGTTGAATCAGTTTGCTCGTTTAGATTATCCAAGGCATTTACCATCCCCAAAAGCAATCGACGGCTTGATTTTCTTTGTGTTAAGTCTCGATACACACTTTGAGTTGTTATCGACCTTAGTCCTATTTCGAGATCTAACACGAAGCCTGTTTTCGATTGTAATTAAGGATAGCGCCGGGGTTTCAGCCGGTTTATCTAATGCATGTGATTATTTATGTTCTTGCATGTGTTTGCCACTTATATGTGTGGATTGACGAATATAAACATATCGGTCACAGAGTGTTTTTAAAAACCTCTTTGTGGTTGGTGTATTTATATAACCGATTGACTTGTATAAGTTTACACTAGAGTAATAGCTAGTGTAGTTATCCTCATGAAACCCTCATCGGTTAATTCCATTAATTTGTCACACGCTTTTGGCATGGGCCGATGAGATTAGATCTCTTCAATTTGCTTACTATATTGAGTAAGCCGATACAGCTTTGCCCTATCGGCTGGGCTATAACAATGTGACATCGGCCTATCGGCCGATCGACCGTTGTTTTTTGACATGGTTTTCTTGTTTCTTGTTGATTGCAGATCAAATCAACTGGCACGCTCTGCGCACGACTCGGCAAGCCAATTTGGACCTGCACTGGAGTTAAGCAGATCTCCGAGGCCGCCGTGGTAACGCGGAACCCGTTTGGTTGCTGGACGGGTCGAAATTCTGCGCCAACACACTTTTGGCACGCCTGGTGGGACCTCGATTTTCAACTTCACTTCCAGAGAGACCACGCTCCACCATTCGCCAAAAGCTGTGTTTCGCTAACACGCTTTTGGCACGCCTGGTGGGACATCAATTTTCAACTTCACTTCCGGAGAGACCACGCTCCACCGTTCGCCAAAAGCTGTGTTTCGCTAACACGCTTTTGGCACGTCCGGTGGGACAAAGAACGCAAACTCTGCAACAGCAACAAATCTCCTCAAGATGTCGAAGCAGGCCGAGATCTCCGAGGAGAACATCGTCCCTGTAACCGCCGACCAGCTCAATGCAGAGCAAAAGGCTAAGATGGAGAAGCTGGTCGAGCAGTTCCAGAATATGTACCTGCAAACATATTCTAGGACTCGGCAAGGCACCTTGATCCAGAAATCCAAGGTAGTTATGCCGAGTCCTAGAGATGGAGCTGGCACGTCGGCGGCGGCGCACGACCACACCGTCAAGACTGAAGATACTGCAGCGCCGACGTTGCAAGACAGGATTGACTCCGCAGTTCATTCTGCGCTAGTCAACCAATCAGGGATCCTGGTGAACACATTGACCAATACGGTCAAATCGATCCTAGATGGGTCGATTCACTAGTACAAGCCTCAAGGGCCGATTTTCTTACCAAAAAATAAGTTCCCTGCCTATCGGACCCTGAGGAATGACCTGAGCACGGCTCAGCCGACAGCGCCGATGCCACCCCCATTGGCGCAGCCAACAACAACACTGCCACTGGTCCTCACCAGTCAGACAGGGGGGAGCCCTCAGCACATCACGGAGGAGCAATATGCTCAATGGACCAAGGGGAAGCAACCAGTGATCGAGCCGATGCAGCAAGTTCCTGTTCACCAGCCATCGGTCGGACAGCCACAAGCCCCGATGTTCAACAATCCTCCACCTCAAGCTGCATACAACGTGACACAAGGCTACCAGCAGCACACCACAGGGCAGTATGGCGCGCAGAATCTTGATCACCACTACCAGCCGTACTCCCCCAAGCAGTATCAAGTAGAGGGCTTGCAGCAATCATATCAGCAAGACCTCCCACATCGGCCCGTAGGATACTGGGCCGATATGATAGCTGAAGTGATGCGAGATCAGTTCGGCTTGAAGCCCAAGGAAAACTCTACAGTGTATCGGCACCCGTATCCCGAGGAATTTGACAGAGTGCCATTGCCAGGCCGATAAAAGATCCCGGACTTCTCCAAGTTTTCGGGGCAGGACAACGTCTCGACTTACGAGCATGTAAGCCGATTCCTAGCACAGTGCGGGGAGGCATCGGCTATCGAGGCGTTGAGGGTGAGATTTTTTCCCCTGTCCTTGTCAGGGTCTACGTTCACTTGGTTTTCATCTCTACCCTGCAATTCCATCAGAGGATGGATAGATCTGGAGAAACAGTTTCATAGGTATTTCTATGACGGCGTACAAGAAATGAAACTGTCCGATCTGACCGCTATTAGGCAACGAGTCGACGAATCGGTCCCGGAGTATATTCAACGATTCAGGGACGTAAGGAACAGATGCTACAGCCTTAGCTTGACCGATTCTCAGCTCGCCGATTTGGCGTTCCAAGGATTGTTAGGGCCGATACGCGAGAGGTTCTCCTCGTAGGAATTTGAAAGCCTAGCTCACCTAGCACAACGAGTGTCGGCCCACGAACAACGATTCCAGGAGGCTAAGAAATTTGCAAAAAAGATCAATGCAGTTTATCAGTATGCCTCCGATGACAACGACGAAGAAGATGTTGATGTCGACCTGGCTGAGTGGGCCCAGATGAGGAAGCCGACAAATTGCCAATGGGTAAAAAAGGGCGACAAAGAAGACAAATTCGACTTCGACATCAACAAGGCCGATAAAATATTTGACCTACTGTTGCAAGAAAAGCAAATTCAGTTGTCAGTAGGTCATGTATTGCCATCGGCCGAAGAAATCAAGAAACGAAGATATTGCAAGTGGCACAACTCTTATTCGCACCATACAAATGAGTGCAAGATCTTCCGACAACAGATTCAATCGGCCATCGAGCAAGGCAGGATTAAAATCGATGATGCCAAGCGGCCGATGAAGATCAAAGGACACCCGTTCCTAGTCAACATGGTGCGGGCGGACAGGGCCGATGGCAGTGGCCATTGAACCGGCAAGCGACCTCAACAGACTTCGGAGGGCCTAATCAGAAAATACCAGCGGCGGCAGGAAGAACAAGCTCAAGACTACGCCGATTAAGACAACTCCTACGACCCACATTGGGAGTGCGAGTTTTTCCGGTTCTGCTGGAATGAGAGAATGAGGTTGCCATCTATCCAGGAGTGCCCTGCATGCAATGGTGCAGAAGATTCTTATCAGGGCAGCTCAAGCAGGCAAGCGCATCGGCCGGCCAAGCAAAGAAAATCGGTTCATGAGAGGTTAGGGCCGATGCACCAAGAGCAACATATTGAAGACGAGGAGCAAGTCCAGAACCCCCAATGGTGCCCAAGTGATGTATTCACAAAGACACAAAAACGGCGGGTTCAGAGGCTAAGGAGGAAGGAGCAAATCCAGGAGCAACAGGCAGAGATAGCCCATCGGCCAGCCAGGACCAAAAAGGAGTGGAGGATAAAATCCACGGTGGTCAAGGCCGATGAGGGCACTTCCAACACAGCTCGGGCTTCTTCGGCTTCAAAAGGTAAAAGAGTGGCATCGGCGCCTGTTAATATGGTTTTCATATTACCAGCAGAGTATAGCGTGCAGGCGGCTGATGAAGCGATGGCCGACGACGAACAATCTTCGGCCAGACTACAGTTGTCACCAGATCAAGCCATCTTCGGCAAGCCAGTTGACGCCAGCTACAGACACTTGCGGCCGTTATACATCAAGGGATTCATCAATGGGCGGCCGATGACGAAGATGTTGGTCGATGGCGGCGCAGCGGTCAATTTAATGCCATACACAACCTTCAGGAAGCTTGGGAAGGTACCTGAAGACCTTATCAAGACCAACATGGTATTAAAGGACTTCGGTGGCAACGCGTCCGAGGCGAAGGGGGTCCTAAACGTGGAACTCACCGTGGGCAGCAAAACAATACCCAAGACCTTCTTCGTCTTCGACGGAAAGGGTTCCTACAGCTTGTTATTGGGACGGGATTGGATCCACGCAAATTGTTGCGTCCCTTCAACAATGCACCAATGCCTCATGCAATAGCAAGGGGACCAGGTTGAGATCGTGTAGGCCGATCGGTCAGTACACGTGGCCAATGCCGATCTCGCAGTATGGGAGATGGAGGGAATCGACTGCTTGTCCGGGCGAGTCTGGGACGCTGATTTCCTCAAAGTAACTGATTGCGACATCGAGACGATTGAAGATCAAGACAAGCAGTTACTTTAGCACAGATGCGCCGTCCGCCGTTGAAGACGAACAAGCTAGTCCCTACACAGATGATGCGGTGGACGAGCTAGATGGCAAGTTGGGACACGGTTTTACGTCGGCCGATGAACTTGACGAGATTGATATAGGGATAGGTGATAGGCCTAGGCCGATGTATGTAAGTGCTAACCTGCCAAAGGAATATAAGAATAATTTGATAAATCTTTTGATGGAATTCGTGGATTGTTTTGCATGGGAATATCATGAGATGCCAGGATTAAGCCGATCGATTGTAGAACATCGGCTACCAATCAAACCAGGTTATCGGCCTTTTAAACAAGCTCCTCGGAGATTTAAGGCCGATATGCACGAAGCTATCAAAGCAGAGATCACAAGGCTTTACGACGCCAACTTTATCAGACCCTGCCGGTACGCGGAGTGGGTCTCCAACGTAGTTCCAGTGTTGAAAAAGAATGGCAAGCTAAGAGTATGCATCGATTTCAGAGATCTCAATAAGGCAACGCCAAAAGACGAGTACCCTATGCCATTGGTCGATTTGCTAGTCGACGCTGCATCTGGGCATAAGATTATCAGTTTTATGGATGGAAATACGGGCTACAATCAGATCTTTATGGCTAAGGAAGACATTCACAAGACAGCTTTCCGATGCCCGGGGGCAATCGGCCTATATGAATGGGTAGTCATGACATTTGGTTTGAAGAATGCTGGAGCTACGTATCAGAGGGCTATGAATTATATTTTTCATGATCTTATCGGCTCTTTGATTGAAGTTTATATTGATGATGTCGTCGTGAAGTCAAGAGAGTATGATATGCACTTGGCTGATTTGCGCAAGGTGCTAGAAAGGGTAAGGAAATATGGTTTGAAGATGAACCCTAACAAGTGTGCCTTTGGCATATCGGCCGGTCAGTTTTTGGGTTTCTTGGTCCATGAGAGAGGAATTGAAATTACACAGAAGAATATTGATGCCATCCAGAAAATCAAGTCTCCAGAAAACAAGACCAAGTTACAATCTCTGCTCGGGAAGATTAATTTCATTCGGCGTTTTATATCAAATCTATCAGGCAGAATAGAGCCATTCACTCCACTGTTGAAGATAAAGGACGACCAGGATTTCGTATGGGGTGATAAGCAGCAGAAGGCGTTGGACGATATCAAGGAGTATTTAACCTGTCCGCCAGTTCTAATCCTTCCACAGAAAGGGGTTCCGTTCAGACTGTACCTCTCGGCCGATGAGAAATTCATCGGCTCAGTCTTGGTTCAAGATATTGATGGTGAGGAAAGAGCTATTTTTTATCTCAGTAGGAGGATGCTAGACGCTGAGACAAGGTACACACCGGTGGAGAAATTATGTTTGTGCTTATATTTTTCATGTACTAAATTGAGGCATTATTTACTTTCCAACGAGTGCATTGTGGTAAGTAAGGCCGATGTGATGAAATACATGTTATCGGCCCCTGTGTTAAAAGGAAGAATTGGAAAGTGGATTTTTGGCTTAACAGAGTTTGATCTCAGATATGAATCGGCCAAAGCAGTCAAAGGACAAGCCCTGGCCGATTTTATTGTTCAACACAGAGACGAGTCAGTTGCATATGCAGATATTGTGCCATGGACATTGTATTTTGATGGATCCGTCTGCAGACATGGATGCGGTATCGGCCTAGTTATCATATCCCCTTGGGGGTAAGTTTTGAGTTTGCTTTTACTATCAAGCCTTATTATACTAACAATCAAGCAAAGTACGAAGCGGTGCTTAAAGGCTTGCAGTTATTATGAGAAGTCGAGGCTGATTCCGTAGAAATCATTGGTGATTCGCAACTGGTAATCAATCAACTTTCTGGGGCGTATGAATGCAAGAACGATATTCTCAGAGTCTACAACGAGGAGTGCAAGGAGTTACTACAAGGTTTTAAGATTGTGACGATGAGGCATATACCCAGGAAGCAGAACTTCGAGGCCAATGATTTAGCTCAGGGGGCACCGGGTTACAGGCCGATGGCTAAAGATGTTCAGATTCAGATTGCTCTCGTGCATGCCGATGATTGGAGGTTTGATATCATCAAGTATTTGAGAAATCCTTCTCAATTGGTGTCACGAAGAATGAAGTATAAAGTTTTACATTATGTCCTGCTGGACGATGACTTGTATTATCGGACGATTGATGGTGTCTTACTCAAGTGCCTAGGCCCCGAGGAGGCCAAAACTGTTATGAGTGAAGTACATGAAGGGATTTGTGGAACCCATCAATCGGCCCATAAAATGAGATGGCTGTTGAAGCGCGTCGGATATTTTTGGCCAACCATGCTAGAGGATTGTTTCAAGTATTATAAAGGATGTCAGGATTGTCAGAAGTTTGGAGCAATTCAAAGAGCACCGGCATCGGCTATGCATCCAATCATAAAGCCGTGGCCATTTCATGGATGGGGAATAGATATGATCGGCCAGATTAACCCGTCATCGAGCAAGGGACACAAATATATCTTGGTGGCTACAGATTACTTCACAAAGTGGGTTGAGGCCGTTCCCCTTAAGAAGGTTGATTCCAAAGATGCAATTCAGTTTGTCAAGGAATATATTATATATCGGTTTGGGTTACCTCAGACAATAACCACCGATCAGGGATCAATCTTCGTATCCGATGAGTTCGTC
The DNA here is from genome assembly GCA_008326285.1 of Oryza officinalis. Taxonomy (NCBI): domain Eukaryota; kingdom Viridiplantae; phylum Streptophyta; class Magnoliopsida; order Poales; family Poaceae; genus Oryza; species Oryza officinalis. The sequence continues at coordinate 25,624,753 of BDMV01000006.1, forward strand.
CAGTTCGCCGACAGCATGGGCATTAAATTATTAAATTCTTCTCCTTACTATGCGCAGGCTAATGGGCAGGCAGAGGCTTCTAATAAGACCTTAATCAAGTTAATCAAGAAGAAAATCGACGAACAGCCGAGGCAATGGCACACAACGCTGGCCGATTCCCTTTGGGCGTATCGGATGGCTTGCCATGGTGCAATTCAAGTGCCTCCGTATCAGTTGGTTTATGGACACGAAGCTGTGCTGCCGTGGGAAACCAACATCGGCTCAAGGAGGATTGCCTTGCAAGACGACTTGATAGCCGATGAGTACCATAATCTTATGGTAGATGAGTTAGACGATTTGGCGCATGTCCGATTACGGGCCTTAGAGAAGATCAAACGTGATAAAGATAGAGTGGCTCGTCATTACAACAAAAAAGTTATCGCCAAGTCATTTGAAGAAGGGGATCTTGTATGGAAAATTAATAATGCCGATTGGTTCCAGAGATAATAAATTCGGCATGTGGTCACCTAATTGGGAAGGTCCTTTTCAAATTCATTGTTGTGTTCCTCACAATGCTTATTTGCTCAAAGGGTTGGATGGCGAGATTTATGGACGAGCTCTTAATGGCAAGTACTTAAAGAAATATTATCCTAGCGTCTGGATCGACTCATGATCGGCCCTCCAGCCGATTTATGATTACAACCGATGTGTTATGCATCGTCTTTCGATGGCCGATATACACTATCGCCCTTAGTTCAAATTTTACAACATGAGCCCTCATCTTCTAAAATTTGGGGGCATATATATATACAAGCGCGGAATTTTTCAAGGAATTTTCTTTTTCAGAGTAAGATCGAATTCGGCTTTCTGGCCGATGAGATTGATTATAGTAAAGGGATATTTGTTTGCAAAGAGGATTTCAGAAGTAATATTCAGACTGGAATTCCCAGATCAAATTCGGCTGCTTGGCCCATGAAGTTTGTATTTACACAGTATAAAGACAAGATGTGCTACATCACCTTATGAAGTCTGCAATAGCTGCAACGGCTTTACGGCGAATCTGCTCGATGTCTTCTATAGCCTGGGCGTCATCGGCCGTTGACCCTGGGATCGGCTTCAGCGATCTGCTCAGGGTTGCAAGGTACTTGGCCGATGCCTTGAGCTTTGTCGTCTGGTCTTCTATGGCTTTAGGTGATGCAGCTATCCCGGCTTCGACTTCTTGGATTTCTTGACGCGTGGCTTCTAGCTTCGATTCTAGCTCTGCCTCGAGATGACGGAGTTCTTCAAGTCTGTTTTTCAAGACGATCGGCTCTACCGCTAGCTCGTCCAATTTGGTCTTGTCAGCATTAACTTGGGCCTTGCCGGCGGACAAAGCCGATTCCAGTTGGTCACGCTCGCGTCGCTCTGCGAGTCTTTCTTTGGCCTTGTTGAGGTTGAATCGGTATTGCTCCAAGAAGATGGCTGGTGTTAGGACCTCCATCAGGTCTTCAGGCAGTTCGTCTTGAATTTCTTGTACCCTGACCCTGATGGGGGTGCAATCTTCCACCAAGTACTCCAGCGAGGACTCCAGCCGATTGGCGATATCGGTCAGCCGGTTCTTCAGATCATCAGAGATTGGTGCCCTGGCTGTGCTGGGTAGCTCCTTGTCCTCATCGTCAAGAAACTGGCCGATATTGAAGGAGAACATATCGGCTAGGTTCTGCAAATATCAACATGGGTCAAGGTCAGCCTCGTTAAACAGGAATCGGCAGAAAGGGGATCAGAGTAATCCTAGTTACCTGTGTTGGAGCATCGGTGGTGCTCGCATCGGCCTCCCGTTGCTGTGTCGACGCAGTAGGCGAGGGGGTTGGCCGATGTGGTGAAGGTGACGCAACCCTAGGCTGAAAAAGTAGGAAATTGGTAAATAGGGTTATGTGATTAGAAAGATAATGCAAAAATCAACTCTTACCGAGACAGTTGGAGAGGGTGGTGGAGAAGGAGGAGTCCTCAATCGTGCCTTGGCTCGATCGCGCCGTTGTAAGGTTGCCTTTTTGGTTCTTGGTAAAGGGGCCGATCGAGTTCTCTCCTTCAATACAGATGACACCGCAGCCTGAAAAGGATATCAAATTAAAGTGTTGCAGTAGAAGGGGATTATGTAAATGCGGAGAAGAGATTGTATTGACCTTGCGAACTGCATGTCTGGTCCTTTTTGGTTGGGGGGCATCGCCTTGGTCATCGGCCGGTGGAATCTCAGTAGCTTCGGCCGATGGGTCTTCTTCTTCATATGCATTGACGGCTGCTGCATCGACTTCCTCCTCCATCACTTGTTCTTCAAGGAATTCTTCTATGGTGGGATCCAGCTCTTCAAGATCGGCTTGGTCATCAATTTTAACCTTCTTGCTAGATTTTTGGGATTTGCCCTTGGTTGGCGCCTTCCTCTTGGGGTTTTCTTTAATCATCGGCCCCTGAAGTAATGATGATATCTTTAGGGCAGTAAGGCCGATGATGGATTCCAGGATGGTTGATCCTGATGGGGCTACGGCTTGAGCATAAAAAATATTCAGCCCACTGTTGCTCATAGATGGAGTCGGCCCATCTGGGACTTGAGGGCTGATACCTTGGATGAGCTCCGTCACATAAAATCTGGCCGACTGATGGAAAATGTGAGCGGCCCACTCTTGCCACCATGTTTGGAAATTGATGTGGACGAAAGCGTTCAGATGCAGCCGGTCGCAGTCGCCGAGGTTTGGGAGCTCGATTTCCAGCGCTTTGCTCATGACCAGCGCCGATGGAATTGTGCCTCTGCTCTCTAGAAGTTTATGAAGGTACAGACTGATGGGGAGTTGCCCGAGCCCGCACTATCTAGCAGTTACCATTGGGTTGTAAAACTCATAGGACAGGCTGGTGCTCCTTCCCTGAAATATACCTACTAGGAGTAGGCTCGGAGTGAGGCCGATCATGAATAACTCCCGTGACTCCATGTCGTCATTTATCAAGCTCAGCTGAAGATTGTCGGGGAGTTCAAAATCTCGGTCCGATGTGTAGACAAACATGTCCATCCTGGCTGATGGAGGGCCGGTGAAGAAACGAATGAACCATGTAGCCATGTCATCGGCCGATTGGTCTGCACCTGGGTAAACGGAGGCCGCTTCCCCATAGGACATGCATCTTCTGCTCCTGGGATCTTCGTGATCGGCATATTTTGATGGGAAGCGAGAGTCCGATAGAGGTGGTCGATCAACCATGGTGTTGGTGTGAATGGTGAGCCAGAGCTGAACAAACCACCATGGTCCTCCATGAGCCACGGTCTGTTTTAGCATCAAGTTTTGTGTGGAAATATGGAGCAGCCGATAGACAGCTCCCAAGAGGTATCGGCCCAAGGGGATTTGTTTCTTGTCGACCAAAGCCTGAGCCAAGTGTTGACAGTTTGTGGTGGGGCCACAGGTCGATCCACAAAAGACAAATCTCTCCAACCACAATGTCAGGAAAGCTACATGTTCTCGTTCCGAGACCGATCCTTGTTCCATGTGTTCGGAGATGTACCCGGACCAACCTCCAATCTTCTTGGTCTTCAACTTGTGACTGCTATGTATCAGGAGGTTGAAGGGGTTGATCTCGGAGTCAATGTCTAACCCTGTTAGTATCTTGACGCCGATCAGAGTGGGGGTCATCGGACCTTGTTTGAACACAAAGGCGTTCAAGGTACTGGACCAGAAGTAGCTGGCAGCCGACATGAGTGGCTCATTCTTCTTGGTATTGGCCAGGGATAAAGTGATGCATTGGCCGATCCCAATCTTGTCCCAGTGGACTTGTTTGGCAGCAGCAATCCACTTATGCCAGGTTCTGTATCCGTTGAGCTTGGATGGCCAGGACCTAAAAGTATGTTTCCATGAAGACACATTGGGCTTGGCTTGCCTAAAGGGGATTCTGTCCGTGTCAGCATTGATTAGCCAAGTTGGGTCGCAGTCGCCCATGGGGCCTAGGAGAAAGCGATGAGATTTGTCGTTGGTCGGGATCAGGATTTGGTTTTTGAAGACCTATGTCACCAGAGCAGCGATGAAATAATAAGACAGGGGGACAAGAGTAAAAACCCTAACTTGGAGAAATCGGCGGAAAAAGCAATAATGCGGATTTTGAAGGAATTGACTTACCACAGGGATGTCGGAGGCGTTGAACGGAGCGGAAGCCATCGTTGTCATTGAAGGAGTCGCTGTGAAGGGGGTCGATGTCGACGGGACGCCGAGGTGTCGCCGGAGTTGAAGAACACGAAGAGTTTGTTGAATTGGCGGCGGAAGGATTCGAATCTGGATCTGCGCGGTTTACAAGCAAGCCCTAGAAGTCGATGGGTTCCTCGGAGCTAATTCCGCCACATTATATAATGAAGCGGAATTGGGGAGCATGTGTTAACGGTGAATTTTGGTAATCGACTTGGAAAGGAAAGGGGAAACCGAAGCAGAGAGGAAAGATTGAGTTGGAGACAGACCAGGTTTCGTATCGGACCCGGTAGTCGTATCGGACTGGGAAAGGCGTTGCCATAGAGAGCGTATCGGCCGATACGGATTTGATGTTAACATGGGCCGATACGGGTTGTGAGTTGATAGTGTCAATGTGGGCTTGGTCTGGGCTCGAGATAAGCTTTAAGGAAGTTGCCAAATAGAGGTAAAGCTCGGTTTTAGGCAATTGTATCTTGTAAATTAAGTAGTTTAGATCTAATCTGTGGCTTAAGTCTGCCGCAAGGACTTGTTTGTTAGTTGTAGATAAGATCGTACCCTACAAGGGTTCTGTTGTAATCTCGGGTATAAATATCCCGATACTTTGTACATAGAAACTCTCTCTCTCAATCAATCATACAATCAAACTAATCTACTTTCGGCGCATCGCCAACCCTCGCAAGAGGCTGACTTCTGACGAGTTCTTGCTTCCCATGAGCAAGGTAAGAACTCGTACCCAACGATTTACATCGTCGGGGCTAGCGTGTCGCTTTAGGCACGTTAAGCCCTGATGATGTGATCGTCGTTTATCGTGTGTTAGCTAATCTTGACGTGGTCTTCTGATTTTGTCTCGTCAGCAGTTAACTCGTTTTAGGGTTTATTGCCGATGATGGTTGAATCAGTTTGCTCGTTTAGATTTTCTAAGGCATTTACCATCCCCAAAAGCAATCGACGGCTTGATTTTCTTTGTGTTAAGTCTTGATTCACACTTTGAGTTGTTATCGACCTTAGTCCTATTTCGAGATCTAACACGAAGCCTGTTTTCGATTGTAATTAAGGATAGCGCCGGGGTTTCAGCCGGTTTTATCTAATGCATGTGATTATTTATGTTCTTGCATGTGTTTGCCACTTATACATGTGGATTGATGAATATAAACATATCGGTCACAGAGTGTTTTTAAAGACTTCTTTGTGGTTGGTGTATTTATATTAACCGATTGACTTGTATAAGTTTACACTAGAGTAATAGCTAGTGTAGTTATCCTCATGAAACCCTCATCGGCTAATTCCATTAATTTGTCACACGCTTTTGGCATGGGCTGATGAGATTAGGTCTCTTCAATTTGCTTATTATATTGAGTAAGCCGATACAGCTTTGCCCTATCGGCTGGGCTATAACAATGTGACATCGGCCTATCGGCCGATCGACCGTTGTTTTTTGACATGGTTTACTTGTTTCTTGTTGATTGCAGATCAAATCAACTGGCACGCTCTGCGCACGACTCGGCAAGCCAATTTGGACCTGCACTGGAGTTAAGCAGATCTCCCAGGCCGCCGTGGTAACGCGGAACCCGTTTGGTTGCTGGACGGGTCGAAATTCTGCGCCAGAGGAAACTATTAATCACATCCTAGTTAACTGTGTGTTTTCTCGACAACTATGGTGTTTGGTCCTGCAACGGCTTGGCTACTCTAGCTTTCCAACCTAGGTTACTTCTAGGTTTGCCAATTGGTGGTCAAGAACAGTAAGGGACTTACCTGCTAAGAGAAGAAAGGGATAAACTCTTTAAAGATCTTGGTCGCTTGGGAAATTTGAAAGCACATGAATAATTGTGTTTTTAATGGTGCCACCCCATGCTTGACTGTTGTCCTCCAAGCCATCGCTAATGAGGGTGCTCTTTGGTGCCTAGCAGGGGCTGCTAGGCTCCGTGATCTCTTTACTAGGACTATGCTGCTAATGCACTAGTTTGTTTTATTTTCTTTGGGTGTGTGGTGTTCTGTTGTACCCTTGGTGAGCAGGCATTGGAGTCTTTCTCTAACACCGTCTATCTTTTTCTTCTCTATTTTAATGAAATGATACGCTGATCTCCTGTGTGTTGTAAAAAAAACAAAATCAGTGAAAGACAAGTCTTCTTGACATCTCAAGTTTTGAGTAATGGAAAAGAGTAATTTGCATCCACACTGCATAAACGTGTATGGTGGGTGTAAATTGGTACTACTTCTTGTAAAATATTCTTGTTGGTGCATTATCTTGTCTAGTCTGTGCGAATCCAGAGTGAAACCATCCACCTAAGCAAACTAATCTGACGTGTGATGCTAGCTGTGAGAACTATAATTTGCAATCCACTCTGGCTATTGTTTGTAGTTTTATATAAAACCCATGTCTTGTATCTCTTTCTTAATGGTCCCTATGTCTTCCTATGCCCTCAATTCTAACTGACCAAAATGACCCAGAGGCAACCGACTATAAGCGAGTTGAGACCGATGGAGAGATGGAGCCTCGGAAAAGGGTGGAAGGGAGCTCCAACACTGCTATGGTGGTGCAGAACTCGAAGGCAGCAACTGCTTAGGTATTTCGAAGATGGTGGCAGCAGTGACTGAACCTTGAGGGCGGTGACGGCACAACACAACATCTCGATGGTGAAACTATCATCTTCACTAGGACATAAATTTCATAAAGTTGATAAATAAATAGGTATGTCCTGCCAGCAATTGCTTCGGTTACGCTTCCGCCCGCCGATGAACATGGGCTAATTCTTCGGCACAAATGCACGATCTTTTTCCTGCTGCACTAGAGAATTAGGATGGTTAGAGGTGATAGAATAGGTAAGCATGGGTTTTTTTTTTCTGCAAAACAATGTCTCCGTGCACACATGCAAGCCATCGTGTCATCCTTGTCAATGCCATGTAATCCATGTATGATCTGTTCGCTTGTGTGCTAAATTTTTATCCGGGTTCGCACGGACTAGACAAGATGATGTACTAAAATGAACTCTTCGCAAGATGTTGTATTTATTTGCACCCACCAGACAAGTTTATGTACCGTGGGTGCAATTTACTCAATGAAAAAATAGTGTCAGGTATCAAATAATTTTGCCACCACATCTCTCTCCCCCTCTGGTCACCACCCCTCTGCCTCACTAGCCCCGTAGGCCGTAGCACCCCTCTTCTTCTCCCTAAAGCTGCTAGTGACATTTTCCTCCCTCTTCAGTCCTCCCAGCCAAATGACCACATTTTCTCCCTTCAGATCTGGATTTGGTTGCATCTCCTTGATCAATTTGTTGGATTCAGGTGCACCGAGTTCAAGGCCACTAGATCCGGCCAATGCCCTTTGGCTCGGTGTGACTGCATACAACCTTGAGCTCGCTCACAGTTTATCAAACTAAGGAGAGGGGCTAGAGATGAAGGAATTAAGAAAATAACATACCTGGATGAATCGGGAGAAAACGTGGAACCAGCCATAGTTCTGGGATCATTGGATTATTTCCAGACCAATCATAAACACCGATGACCTTAAAGTTAAGTAGGAAAGGTAGCTTTCATCAATGCAAGATTAACTAGCCGACATCAATAAATTGCTTTATGATGTACATCAATAAATTGTTTTGTTGATAGTAGACAAGAAACGGGCAAGACAACTCTATTTAAAATGACAAAGATCCAATAGGATATGCATAGCCAATCATTTTACTCAGAGTTATATGCATTTATTCATTTATCGGTAAATAGAATACACAAGTCATGCATCCCATACCGACAGTAATATCTTTGCCCACTGCGGTGCTGCAGTTGCAGTTCCATTGGACAAAATCCAAGCATGGGCTCTTGCCAATGGATCACCTTCAGTCTTCACCTCACCGAGAAGCCTTAGTGTAGTGTAGTTCAAGCATGTGCCAAACATGGTGCTCGGCCCAACAATCTGGAAGCCCCATCCACCATCTTGGTTCTACACACATATTTATTGAAGTGAAAATTAGTATCTTGTTTTGCTTGAGCAAATATGTACAACTGATTTTAAATGCATCCTAGCACTAAAATTAAAATTTCCTATTATGGCAACTCTATTTACTAATTTTTCAAAAAAATATATTTGATCCTAGTACAAAATCATTTCAGCCTCAGATTAGTTTTCATGTCGGCACCATGTTAGGCAAAACAACTACAAATAATAGATTCAAAGATGAATGTGTTTGATAGTTTAGGGTTGAATATATCTGTATATGGTGTGCAGTGTTTTAAGTTTGGACTAGATTTCTAGACATTCAAGAATTAGAGTCCTAAATGTCACTACCACAGAAAAGCCCATAGGTGCTAGTTCTAAAGGGCCTATAGGTGCCGGCACCAATTATTCGACACCAATGACTTGTCGTTTCTTGAATCGGCACCTATGTGATATTATTGATGTCGGTTTTAAATTTACAATCAGCACCTATAGGGGTGCATCTATTTTTTTATTTTTGCAGCTGCTAAAATAACCCAAAAAAATATTTGGTATTTTTGTTAGGCAATTATTCACTTCCCACAAGTCACATGATTTTTTTCAACACATATTCATAGACATACCTCAAGAAAGTTCCAGACTCAAGACCTCTCTCTCCTTCTACTATCTCCTTACCATCTTACCTACAAACACTTGTTGGCTTGGAAACAAATGCTATTCTTTTGAGACTACTGTCATACAAATTATAATCCATATTTAACACCATAGATGAGCTCAAATAAAAAATTTTCAACTATAAAATTATAGATCTCATCCATATCTATAACTTCCATATAAGTTTTGTCTCTATCCGAGATCATTTAGAAATTTTAAATATTAACTTTGTAAATAGATTCAAAACCTTATAACACATTTTCGGACATCCAAACGACCTTAAATCAAAAAGTCATTAACTACAAAGTTGTATATTTTGTTGAGCTTTACAAATTTGATATAAAGTTTATCTTCATACAACTTTATATGGAAAGATTAGAAAAAACACAGATATATGAACTATGTCATCATAGGTGCCGGTTTTAATTGTAAACCGCCACTTATGAGTCCATAAGTGCCAGCTTTATTAAGAACCGACACATTTGTGATGTACGTATGTGCCGGTTCATGATAAAAAACCAATACTTATAGCACCACACTTATAGGTGCTGGCATCTGTGTGATGTCCATCTAATTTTCTCAATAAAAATCCATCTAATGAACAGAAAATAATACCCAACTTAAATTATGAAAATGTAGTGCAATCTTTGTTTGCCATTGCTAACAAGATATTTTCTTTTGCGAAACATAGTACAAATGCGGATGTGGATGTAAAGGTCGGGTTTTGATCCATTATCTAAAAGAAGTACAAGTGCGCATGCTCACAGACATGCATTCGCTATATAGTGTAACATTACAATACATTAAATTAAATATAAATTATACATGAATCTTTTTGTCTTAATACAAGGAATAAATACTATGCTTTAATTAAGTATTTTTAGATAACATTTTGTTTTTTCAAGAAAAAGAGATGTGTAATTTTGACTTTCTAATCATTGCTTTGATGATCGATCGGAGATAGTAGCTAGGAGCATAGACCTTGTAGAGTTGTGAGAAATAGTATATATATGTGCTATAATTTGAATTAGTATGTATGTGACGGTTGAATCAATGTGGACCATCGGACTTCATTAATTGTCACTACTACAGAAACCAACATAGAGACCAGCCACACAAGTGTCGGTTAGACAAAAACCAACACCTTTAAGACGTTTCACGCCTTTCCCCACACAACAAATTAAGAACCGATACCTATGAGGACTTATAGGTGTCAGTTCCTAGTGTGAAACACATTGGTGCCAGTTTGGCACCAATGACTTGCCGTTTCCCGCCTACCAACAGTCCTCCGCAACCTATTGGTGTCGGCACTTGGTCAAACACTGGAACCTATGTCATAGGTGCCGGTTCTAAAGGGGAACTGGCACCTATGTGGTTGATGACGTGAGGCAATGCGGAAAATAGGTGCCGGTTCTAAATGGAAACCGGCACCTATGATCCCAGGCTATATGTAGCCCCCTAGCTCAAATGAGGCAGACAGTAAGTGATCTTCTTGCTCGATCATCCGGGGGGAGGTTTTGCCAAAAACTTCAAAACATTAAGAGATCTATGTATTTGCATTCTTAAAGGTTAGTTTATCTTGATTCTCTATGTAATTTTCCTTCATTTGTGTGATTTTTTATGTACTTTTCTTCATTTGTGATGAATAATGTACATGGTAATGCACTTTTGCAATTTCTCTTCTTGAATTGGACCAATATTTTTAATCTTAATTTTTTTTGAGATGGTGACTTATTAATCATGGAATAATCTAAGGTTTACTCATCCATGTGTAATGTACATATATTAATATTTGAATTTTGATAGATATAGAGAATGTTAATTTTCAATATTGAGTAATGTAGAGAGTATTAAATCATCGAGTATTTTAGATATTAAGGATTAGTAATTATGATTTTTGATTGATTTACAAATTTAAAATTTAGAATCTTGGAGCAATTTAACTTTCATAGTAATTGATCAATGTATGTTAGTGGTTAATTTTAAAATTTTCGTAGGGCCGATGGATGAAGGATGGATGAACGTTGTGGAGCATGGTTCTTTGGAGTATGCCAAGGGAGTAACCAACTTCGTGACTGTGGCCACGAGTTTCAGTTCATTAAGCACGACGAAGCACTTGCATTCTCCATGTGCTGATTGCAGGAACGAGAGACAGTTTCCTGCAAAAACGAGTTCACGAGCATCTCGTAAAAACGGTTTTATGCCTAATCTCACTGCTAGGAAGGAGAGAGATCGTTAGGGACAGATTGTAAACCAGAGTAGGCCATCGCTTTGCCCTAGCCGCCACGCTTCATCCACGCTGTCGCCGCTCCACACAGCAGCGCCGCCGCCGCCGCTGCCGGACAATTATGTTGCCTCCGCTACCCTCCGTTGTCTTGTTTGCTTCTCCTACATGCTTTGCAGTTTTTCTCCTGTGCCACTAATCTCACTGCTATGAAATTGATTTTTCTGGACGAGATCCACTTTAAGTTGTAGACAGATCAAAACTTCTCTCACATGCAAAAATCGATGCCCCGAGCATGGTTCAAAAACTGCATGCTAAAATTAATTTTCGCAAGCGAACCTCTTAATAGAGCCTCATGCAAAAATAAATATATTTTCGCATGCGGACCTCAACCCACATGCGAAAATACCTCTCTCTCCCGTATTTTTTTCTTCCCTCCTCTTTCTGACATAAGTCATGTCCACTCTCTACCTACTCCCACTCCTCCCGTCCACTCTCTCAACTCCCACTCCAACTCCTCTCCTCCCACTCCCACTCCGTTCCCCACTCTTCCCGTCTCCTCCACTCCCGACGAAAGGGCGGCGGCAGGTGACGGCGACTAGTGAGGACAACGGCGGCGGGCAAGGACAAGAGCAGCTGTTTTGAGTGAGGGTCGTGGGCTCGGGCGAGAGGGATCTGTTAACAGCGAATTTTCGTAATCGACCCAAAGAAGAAAGGGGAAACCGAAGCGGAGAAGGGGAGCTAAGTAGGAATCAAACCAGGTCTCGTATCGGACACAGTTAGCATATCGGACTCAGTGAGGTGCTAGCAGAAAGATTGTATCGGCCGATTCGGATTTGTATGGTTATCGGCCGATAGAGGTTGGAAGTAGACAGAGTCAGCATGGGCTTGGTTTGGGCTCAAGATAAGCTTCAAGGAAGTTGCCAAATAGAGATAAGGCTCGGTTTTAGGCAATTGTATCTTGTAAATCAGGTAGGTTTAGATCTAATCTGTGGCAAAAGTCCGCCGTAAAGACTTGTTGTTTGTTAGAGATAAGATTGTGTCTTACAAGGACCCTGTTGTAATCTCGGGTATAAATATCACGATAGTTTGTACATAGAGACTCTCTCACAACTCAATACAAAAAACTAGTTCAATCTATTTCGGCGCATCGCCAACCCTCGCAAGAGGTTGATTTCGACGAGTTCTTGCCTCCCGGAGCAGGGGTAAGAACTCGTTCCCGACGATCTGCATCGTCGGGGCTAACGTGTCGCTTTAGACACGTTAAGCCTCGATGATGTGATCGTCGTTTATCATGTCTTGGATAATCTTGGTAGGCGTTTAATTATGCTTCGCTAGCAATCTACTCATTTTAGGGTTCATTGTCGGTGATGGTTTAATTATTATGCTTGGCTAGATTGTTCAGTGCATCTACCATCCCCAAAAGCAATCGGCAACTTGATTTTCTTTGTGTTAAGTCTTGATTCACACTTTGAGTTGTCATCGACCTTAGTCCTGTTTTGAGATCTAACACAAAGCCTGTTTTCGGTTGTAATTAATGATAGCACTAGGGTTTCAGCCAGTCTTACCTGATGCATATGATTATCACTAGGTTTTTATATGTATCTGCCATTTGCATGAATAGATCGATGAATATAGATGCATCTGTTATAGGTTAATCTTTTGGGTTTATTTGTGATGGACGTGTTTATATTGATTGGTTGACTCATGTAGATTTGCACAAGAGTTCTAGCTAGTGTAGTAATCTTTATTATCCCTTATCGGCCGATGCCGTTGATTGACATTAACATGTTGATGAAGGCCGATAAGTTTGGATTCATGCTTTAATCTTATTTTATCATGAGTAAGCCGATATAGCTTTGCCCTATTGGCTGGGTTATGACAATGTGTCATCGGTCTATCGGCCGATCGGTCATTGTCTTCTGACTTGGTTTACTTGTTTCTTGTTGATTGCAGATCAAATCAACAGGCACGCTCTGCGCACGACTATGCAAGCCATTTGGACCTGCACTGGAGTAAAGCAAACCTCCCAGGCCGCCGTGGAAACGTGGAACCCGTTTGGTTGCAAGGCGGGTCGATATTCTGTGCCAACACGCTTTTGGCACGCCCAGTGGGACATCAAGAACGCAGGCTTTGTAACAGCAACAAGATCACCTCAAAATGTCGAAGCAGGCCGAGATCTCCGAGGAGAACGTCGTCTCCATAACCGTCGACCAGCTCAACGCAGAACAAAAAGACGAGATGGACAAGCTGGTTGAGCAGTTCCAGAATATGTACTTGCAAACATATTCTAGGACTCGGCAAGGCACCTTGATCCAAAAGTCTAAGGTAGTAATGCCGAGTCCTGGAGATGGAGCTAGCACATCGGCGGCGGCACACGACCATACCGTCAAGACCGAGGATACTGCGGCGCCGACGTTGCAAGACAGGATTGACTCCGCAGTTCATTCTGCGCTAGTCAACCAGTCGGGGGTCTTGGTGAACACATTGACCAATACGGTCAAATCGATCCTAGATGGGTCGATCCACTAGTACAAGCCTCAAGGCCCAATTTACCTACCGGAGAATAGGTTCCCTGCCTATCGGATCTTGAGGAACGACCTGAGCACGACTCAGCAGACGGCGCCGTTGCCACCCCTATCGGCGCAGCCAACAATGACATTGCCGATGGTCCTCACCAGGCAGACAGGAGGAAGCCCTCAGCATATCACAGAAGAGCAATATGCACAATGGACCAAGGGGAAGCAACCAGTGATCGAGCAGATGCAGCAAGTTCCTATCAACCAGCCATCGGCCGGACAGCCACTAGCCCCTGTGTTCAACAACCCTCCACCACAGGCTGCTTACAACACGCCACAAGGCTACCAGCAGCACACCACAGGGCAGTATGGCGCGTAGAACCTTCATCACCATTATTAGCCGTACTCCCCCAGGCAGTATCAAGCAGAGAGCTTGCAACAATCATATCAGCAAGACCTCCCGCATCGGCCCGCAGGATACTGGGCCGATATGATAGCCGAAGTGATGCGAGATTAGTTCGGCTTGAAGCCCAAGGGGAATTCTACGGTGTATCGGCACCCGTACCCCGAGGAATTTGACAAAGTGCCATTGCCAGGCCGATACAAGATCCCAGACTTCTCCAAATTTTCGGGGCAGGACAACGTCTCGACATATGAGCATGTGAGCCGATTCCTAGCACAGTGCGGGGAGGCATCGGCTATCGAGGCGTTGAGGGTGAGGTTTTTCCCTCTGTCCTTATCAGGGTCTGCATTTTCATGGTTTTCATCCTTACCCTGCAATTCCATCAGAGGATGGATAGATCTTGAGAAACAGTTTCACAGATATTTCTACAATGGTGTACAAGAGATGAAACTGTCCGATCTCACCGCCATTAGGCAACGAGTTGATGAATTGGTCCCAGAGTATAACCAAAGGTTTAGGGACATAAGAAACAGGTGTTACAGCCTCAGCTTGACCGATTCTCAATTGGCCGATCTGGCGTTTCAAGGATTACTCGGGCCGATACGAGAAAGGTTCTCGTCACAGGAATTTGACAGTCTAGCTCAGCTAGCACAGAGGGTATCGCCCCACGAGCAACGATTCCAAGAGGCAAAGAAGTTTACAAAGAAGATCAATACGATCTATCAGTATGCCTCCGACAATGATGATGAGGAAGATGTCGATGTCGACCTGGCCGAGTGGGCCCGGATGAGAAAGCCGACAACATGCTAGTGGGCAAAAAAGGGTGACAAAGAAGACAAGTTTGACTTTGATATCAACAAGGCTGATAAGATATTTGATCTACTGTTGCAAGAAAAGCAAATTCAACTGCCAGTGGGTCACGTATTGCCATCGGCCGAAGAAATTAAGAAGAGAAGATATTGCAAGTGTCATAACTCTTATTCACACCATACCAATAAATGCAAGATCTTCAGACAAATCCAATCGGCCATCGAACAAGGCAGAATTGAGATCGATGATGCCAAGAAGCCGATTAAGATAGAAGGACACCCATTCCCAATCAACATGGTGCGGGCAGACAGGGCCGACGGCGGTGGCCATCGGACCGGCAAGCGACCTTATCAGACCTCTAAGGGCCTGATCAGAAAGTACCAGCGGAGGCAGGAAGAACAAGCTCAAGACGACGCCAATCAAGACAACTCTTACGACCCACATTGGGACTGCGAGTTTTTTCGGTTCTGCTGGAATGAGGGGATGAGATTGCCATCCATCTAGGAGTGCCCTGTGTGCAATGAGGCAAAAGACTCTTATCAGGGTAGCTCAAGCAGGCAAGCGCATCGGCCGGCCAAGCAAAGAAAATCTGTGCATGAAAGGCTGGGGCCGATGCGCCAAGAGCAACAAATTGAAGCCAAGGAGCAGATCCAGAACCCCCAATGGTGCCCAAGTGATGTATTCAGCAAGACACAAAAACGGCGGGTTCAGAGACTAAGAAGGAAGGAACAAATCCAAGAACAATAGCCGACAATAGCCCATCGACCGGCCAAAACCAAGAAAGAGTGGAGGATAAAATCCACGGTGGTCACGGCCGATGAGGGCACCTCCGATACAGCTCGGGCTTCTGCGGCTTCAAAAGGTAAAGGAGTGGCATCGGCGTCTGTTAACATGGTTTTTATACTGCCAGCAGAATATAGCGTGCAGACGGTCGATGAAGCAATGGCCGACGACGAACAATCTTCGGCTAGATTACAGTTGTCACCAGACCAAGCCATATTCGACAAGCCAGCTGAAGACAACCACAGGCACCTGCGGCCATTATACATCAAGGGATTTATCAACGGGAGGCCGATGACGAAGATGCTGGTCGATGGCGGCGCGGCGGTCAATTTGATGCCATACACAACCTTCAGGAAGCTTGGAAAAGTACCTGAAGACCTTATCAAGACTAACATGGTGTTAAAAGATTTTGGTGGCAACGCCTCTGAGGCGAAGGGTGTACTCAACGTGGAACTCACCGTGGGCAGCAAGATGATACCCACAACTTTCTTCGTCTTCGATGGAAAGGGTTTCTACAGCTTGTTGTTGGAACGAGACTGGATCCACGCAAACTGTTGCGTACCTTCGACAATGCATCAATGTCTGATACAGTGGCAAGGGGACCAGGTCGAGATCGTGCAGGCCGATCGGTCAGTACACGTGGCCAATGCCGATCTTGCAGTATGGGAGATGGAGGGAATCGATTGCTTGTCCAGGCGAGTCTGGGACACCGATTTCCTCCAAGTAACTGATTGCGATATCGAGACGATTAAAGAAATATTATCCTAGCATCTGGATTGATTCACGATCGGCCCCTCCGCCGATTTATGATAATAGCCGATGGGTTATACATCGTCTTTAGATGGCCGATATATATTATCGTCCTTAGTTCAAATTCTACAACATGAGCCCTCATCTTCTAAAATTTGGGGGGCATACATACATACAACAAGACTAGGATCTTTCAAGCTGATGGAATTTTTCATGGAATTTTTCAAGACTAGGATCTTTCAAGCTCTTCAAATTTTTTTAGACTTGGACTGATCGTATTCGGCCAGTAGGACGATGGAATCAATTACAGCAAGAAGGTGTTTGTTCACAAGAAGGACGTAGAATATATTACATTACCCTAAGAAGTTTTCAATAGCTGCAATCGCCCTGCGATGGATTTGATCAATATTTTCTATAATTTGGGCGTCATCGGCCATCGACCCTGGAATCGGCTTTAAAGATTTACTCAGGGTTGCCAAGTGTTTGGCCGATGCCTTCAGCTTCGCCGTCTGGTCTTCTATAGCTTTCGGCGATGCAGCTATCCCGGCCTGGACTTTCTGGATTACCTTGCGAGTTGCTTCTAGCTTGGAGATGAGGTCTGCTTCGAGGCGTTGGAGTTCTTCAAGTCTGTTCTTCAAGACAATCGGCTCCACAGCTAGCCCATCCAATCTGGTCTTGTCAGAATTGACTTGAGCCTTGCTAGCGGATAGGGCCAATTCCAGGCTTTCGCGTTTCCGCCTCTCCGCAATCCTTTCTTTAGCTTTCTGAAGCTTGAAGCGATATTGTTCCAAGAAGATGGCCGGTGCTAGGGTCTCCATCAGATCTTCGGGCAGTTGGTCTTGAATTTCTTGTACCCTGGCTCTGATGGAAGTACAGTCCTCCACCAAGAACTCCAGCGAAGATTCCAGACGATTGGCGATATCGGACAGCCGGTCCTTCAGTTCTTCAGGGATCGACACCTTGGCTGTCATGGGGGCTCCTTGTCCTCATTGTCAAGAAACTGACCGATATCGAAAGAGAACATATCGGCTAGGTTCTGCAAATATCAATATGGGTCAAGGTTAGCCTTGTCAAGCAAGAATCGACGAAAAAGGGATCAGAGTAATCCTAGTTACTTGTGTTGGAGCATCAGTGGTGCTTGCATCGGCTTCCTTTTGCTGTGATGAAACAGTAGGCGAGGGGATTGGCCGATGTGGTGCAGGTGATGGAGCTCTTGGCTGGAGAAAAGCAGGAAATTGATGAACAGATCTATGTTACTAGTGAGACAATGCAAAAGTAACTCTTACCGAAGCAATCGGAGAGGGTGGTGGAGAAGGAGAAGGGGTCCTCAATCGGGCTTTGGCTCGTTCGCGCCTCTGTAAAGTTGCCTTTTTGGTTCTTGATAAAGGGGCCGATTGGGTTCGTTCCTTCAATAAAGACGATGCAAGAACCTGCAAGGAATTAAAATGTAACATACTGATAGAAGAAGATTACATGAATGCGAAGGAAGGATTGTATTGACCTTGCGAACTACATGTCTGGTCCTTGTTGGTTGGGAGGCGTCGCCCTGGTCATCGGCTGGTGGAATCGCAGTGGTTTTGGCCAATGGCTCCTTGGTGGTTCCGGCCGATGGGCTTTCTTCTTCAAGAGCATCGGCGGCTGCCGCGTCGACCTCTTCCTCCATCACTTGCTCATCAAGGAATTCTTCTATGGAGGGGTCTAGCTCTTCAAGATCGGCCTGATTATCAGTCTTAGCCTTCTTGCTGGATTTTTGAGATTTGCTTTTTGCTGGCGCCTTTCTCTTGGGGTTTTCCTTGGTTGTCGATCCTTGGAGGAGTGATGTAAGCTTTGGGGCAGTAAGGCCGATGATTGATTCCAGAATAGTTGATCCTGATGGAGCTATAGCTTGAACATAGAAGATTTTCTGTCCACTGTTGCTCACGGATGGAGTCGGCCCATCTGGGACTTGAGGGCTGATACCCTGGATAAGCTCCGTCACATAAAATTTGGCCAATTGATAAAAAATATGAGTGGCCCATTCTTGCCACCATGCCTGGAAGCTGATATGGACAAAGGCACTCAAGTGCAGTCGGTCACAGTCACCCAAGACTTCGATTTCTAGCACTTTATTCATGACCAATGCTGATTGAACTATGCCCCTGCTCTCTAGGAGTCTGTGAAAATATAAGTTAACAGGGAGTTGTCCAAGCCCACACTGTCTAGCAGCCACCATGGGATTGTAGAATTCGTAGGACAGGCTGGTGCTTCTTCCTTGGAATATGCCTACTGGGAGCAGGCATGGGGTGATGCCGATCATGAATAATTCTCGTGACTCCATGTCGTCATTCACTAGTATCAGTTGGATATCGTCGGGAAGCTCGAAATCTCGATCTGAGGTGTAGACAAACATGTTCATCCTAACCGATGGCGGGCCGGTGTAAAATCGGATGAACCATGTGGACATGTCTTCGGTCGATTGATCTGCTCCAGGATAAACGGAGGCCGCTTCTCCATAGGACATGCACCTTCTGGTCCTGGGATCTTCGTGATCGGCATATTTTGATGGGAAGCAGGAGTCCGATAGTGGTGGCCGATCAACTATGGTGTTGGTGTGGATGGTGAGCCAAAGCTGAATAAACCACCATGGTCCTCCATGAGCCACAGTTTGCTTCAACATTAAGTCTTGAGTGGAGGTATGGAGTAGCCGATAGACAGCTCCCAAGAGGTATCGGCCAAGGGGGATTTGCTTCTTGTCGACCAAAGCTTGAGCCAAGTGTTGACAATTTGTAGTAGGGCCACAGGTCGATCCGCAGAAGACGAATCTTTCCAACCACAGTGTCAGGAAAGCTACATGTTCTCTTTCTGAGACTGATCCTTGTTCCATGTGCTCAGAGATATATCCAGACCAGCCTCCAATCTTTTTGGTTTTTAGTTTGTGACTGCTGTTTACCAGGAGGCTGAAGGGATTGGATCTCGGAATCAATGTCCAATCCTGTTAGTACCTTGATATCAATGAGAGTTGGGGTCATCGGACCTTGTTTGAAAAGGAAAGCGTTTAAGGTGCTAGACCAGAAATAACTGGCTGCCGACATGAGTGGCTCATTTTTCTTGGTATCGGCCAGGGATAAAGTAATGCATTGGCCGATTCCTATTTCGTCCCAGTGGACCTGTTTGGCTGCGGCGATTCTCTTGTGCCAGGTTCTGTACCCATTGAGTTTAGACGGCCAGGATCTGAAGGTATGTTTCCATGAAGAGACATTAGGCTTGGCTTGCCTAAAGGGGATTCTGTCTGTCTCAGCATTGATCAGCCAGGTTGGGTCGCAGTCGCCCATGGGGCCTAGCAAGAAGCGATGTGATTTGTCGTTGGTGGGGATCAAGATTTGGTTTTTGAAAACCTATGTGATAAGAACAACGATGAAAACATAAGATCCGGGGGGCAAAAAGCTGAATCCCTAGTTTGAAGAAATCGGCAGGAATGTGAAAATGTGGATGCAGAGGAGATTGACTTACCGCAGGGATCTCGGAGGCGTAAAATGGAGCGGAAGCCATTGGTGTTGTTGAAGAGGTTGCCGTTGTGGGGGTTGATGCCGGTGGAACGTCGAGGGATCGCTGGAGTTGAAGAACACGGGTGATTGCTAAATCAGCGGCGGAAAGTTGCGAATCTGGATCTGCACGGTTTTCAGACAATCTCTAGCAAGGAAGTCGATGAGTTCTTTGGGGCTAATTCCGCCACATTATATAATAAAGCGGAATTGGGGGCCATGTGCTAACAGCGAATTTTCGTAATCGACCCGAAGAAGAAAGGGAAAACCGAAGCGGAGAAGGGGAGCTAAGTTGGAATCAAACCAGGTCTCGTATCGGACACAGTTAGCATATCGGACTCAGTGAGGTGCTAGCAGAAAGATTGTATCGGCCGATTCGGATTTGTATGGTTATCGGCCGATAGAGGTTGGAAGTAGACAGAGTCAGCATGGGCTTGGTTTGGGCTCAAGATAAGCTTCAAGAAAGTTGCCAAATAGAGATAAGGCTCGGTGTTAGGCAATTGTATCTTGTAAATCAGGTAGGTTTAGATCTAATCTGTGGCAAAAGTCTGCCGTAAAGACTTGTTGTTTGTTAGAGATAAGATCGTGTCCTACAAGGACCCTGTTGTAATCTCGGGTATAAATATCCCGATAGTTTGTACATAGAGACTCTCTCACAACTCAATACAAAAAACCAGTTCAATCTATTTTGGCGCATCGCCAACCCTCGCAAGAGGTTGATTTCGACGAGTTCTTGCTTCCTGGAGCAGAGGTAAGAACTCGTTCCTGACGATATGCATCGTCGGGGCTAACGTGTCGCTTTAGACACGTTAAGCCTCGATGATGTGATCGTCGTTTATCATGTCTTGGATAATCTTGGCAGGCGTTTAATTATGCTTCGCCAGCGATCTACTCGTTTTAGGGTTCATTCCCGATGACGGTTTAATTATTATGCTTGGCTAGATTATTCAGTGCATCTACCATCCCCAAAAGCAATCGGCGACTTGATTTTCTTTGTGTTATGTCTTGATTCGCACTTTGAGTTGTCATCGACCTTAGTCCTGTTTTCAGATCTAACACAAAGCCTTTTTTCGGTTGTAATTAAGGATAGCACTGGGGTTTCAGCTAGTCTTACCTGATGCATATGATTATCACTAGGTTTTTATATGTATCTGCCATTTGCATGAATAGATCGATGAATATAGATGCATCTATTATAGGTTAATCTTTTGGATTTATTTGTGATGGACGTGTTTATATTGATTGGTTGACTCATGTAGATTTGCACTAGAGTTCTAGCTAGTGTAGTAATCTTTATTATCCCTTATCGGCCGATGCCGTTGATTGACATTAACATGTTGATGAAGGCCGATAAGTTTGGATTCATGCTTTAATCTTATTTTATCATGAGTAAGCCGATATAGCTTTGTCCTATCGGCTGGGTTATGACAATGTGTCATCGGTCTATCGGCCGATCGGCCATTGTCTTCTGACTTGGTTTACTTGTTTCTTGTTGATTGCAGATCAAATCAACTGGCACGCTCTGTGCACGACTAGGCAAGCCATTTGGACCTGCACTGGAGTAAAGGAAACCTCTCAGGCCGCCGTGGAAACGTGGAACCTGTTTGGTTGCAAGGCGGGTCAAAATTCTGCGCCAACAGGATCCCGCCAGCGACAGTGATGGAAGGGGCGGATCCAGCCGCCGCTCCGTCCACCACGCGCATGGATCCGCCGGTGGTGGTGATGGGAAAGGCGGATCCGGCGCCCCTCCCCTCTCGCTTGGATCCGGCCGGTGCTCCGCCCCCCACCCCGACACGCGAATCCACCTGGGGCGATGACAGGAAGGGTGGATCCGGCGCCCCCTCCCCCTCCCGCGTAGATCCCGCCGCCTTTCCGCCTCCTGCACGTGAGGATCTGCCGCCGGCGACGGCTTCGAGCGAGGATGATGACGACGATGACAAGGACAAGGATCTGTCGGCAGCTTCGAGCGACGACGACGATGACGGCAGCGGCGACTTCTGGATTCTAAGGTTATGGTTTTGATTTTTGAAATTTTTATTATCTTTGTGATTTTTTCTTTTCGCAGTCAGACGGCTTAAGTGCCCGTATGCAAAAATTCAATTTTAGTTCACATCTGGGTGCGTACGGGTCACCCACTCGCATGCAAAAATTGATTTTGACTGCAAGAAAATTCTTTTTCGTAGGTAGTTGCCTCCAGCGATGATCTGCTAATCTGCTATTGCTGCTGCTTTGCTCCTGAGTCATGATCATGACTACCCCCGCTACTGCCAATCAATTTAGAGGATGTCACACTGCTGGCGAACTCATCTTTAGTCCCGGTTTGTAACCTCTTTTAGTCCTGAGTATGCAATTGGGACTAACAATCCGGGACTAAAGATGAGTATCTTTAGTTCCGATTAAATTAACCGGGACTAAATATCCATTTTTAGCATCGGTTGGTAACCGTTGGGTGACCTTCTTTAGCATCGGTTCGTAAGAGATCCGAGATATTTGCTGTTTTGGCTGATCGAACAAAGATCGGTTGTCTAGTAGTGTCAGGATGAGATGGTGAGAAAAGAAATAGACTCGTGTCTTCATCGATCGATCGGATTTGTATTAGTCCCTAGTTCCATCTAATTCCTGTCGAAAACGAATACGATCATTGGAAGATAAAATTTAATCTCAAGACACGGTAGGCCGAAGTAATTCATAAAGGTTCAGGTCATGTTATCTAAATGAAAGGTGTAGGTATCATTGCTATCTTTTTAGTGGTTCCAATTTAATTCGATTCAGACAAGTGGTTAGAAGTAGGGGTGGACACAAAATTATCAAAAACCGGACACCGAACCAAACCGTACCAAAGCGAGCCGAATTGTTCATCCGGTTTTTTCTTCGGTTGTATCTTTCTGTTTGTTTGGCCTTCAGCCTTTTGTGCGGTTAGCGAATCTTAGAAACCGAAGGAGCCGAAGCTACCGAGCTAAGGCAGGACCACCTACAAATTGATGATCTGATGCCTTTTTGAAAGTCCAACACCAAAGTAACTACACGATCCAACTTTCATGTCTCACACACTGTTCGCTATTATTTGGGCCCGCAATAGTTGACTGCTGCTCAGTTTTCTCGGTGAAACCGAAGACCCAAACCGAAGAAATATGGTTTGATCGGTGCGGTCAATTTGAACTCGCCTGGCAAAGGACTTCAGCTTGCATTTCTGGAAAACCGATCTTCTAGAAACCCGATAAAACCAAACCGAGTTAACTGAATAAACCGAACGTTAGGAGAAACAGCAGAAACAGTGCTGCCGACCGGGTCTAAAATGGCACCGTGTTTCTTCTTTTATAAATCCGAGGCCAATATAGTTTTTACAATATGAAAGTTGTAGATAATTTTCTGTGGATGCTCTATGGATGCCTACGAGGGGAGTTGGGAACTTTTTCTCCTCACACGAAAAACGTGGTTGCTCATTAGTATATGATTAATTAAGTATTGGCTAAACATGACTTGAAAAAGATTAATATGATTTTTAATGCAGATTTCTTATAGAATTTATTTTTACAAAAAATACGCACTATTTAACAGTTTGGCAAGCATGCGTGCGAAAAATGAAAGAGTATTAAGGAAGTGGAGAAAAGAACACACACTATATTTGTTTATTTGCTATGCTTTGTTAAGCGGTTTAAAGATAATAATCTAAAAAGTGAAGGCATGTTTTTAGTCGAACTAGCTATCGAACATCCTGGGTTTAGCATTTTTATATTTTAATCAATGAGTTAGTAGCTAACTCTTACCTCGTAGGTTTCTGGTTATTTAAAAGAATTAGCTTCCCAGTGTTATTTTTTTCTTTAGGGTTGGCAAGTTCTGTGCCATCGGTGTGATACCGGGTTATCGTTGATATTAAGGCAAGTGCATGATAGACATTACTGATGTGTGATGAATGGATGATTGATATGTTCAATTTTACTTGTTATCATTCATATGAATGCTTATTATTACTATAAATTTTTTTCTGCTATGAGAGCAACCACAATGTGGGGGAAAAACGGGTAATAAGCAATCAATGCTAGCTTGTTATCTGGTGTGTAGGTGATAGTAGTTATAACCAGGTTGTATGCTTACTTAAAATATATTATTTGCTTGTGTATACATGATAATCTCCTCACATAGCATTCAATGTAGACCCCACCTTACCGCTTCAGGTATTAAACATTGTGAAGGCTGCTAATAACTATTATTGTTTAAAACCGGGACTCATCTCACTACCAAGTTGGTAAATAAACATTGTGGTTGTGTTAACGACGAAATTGGTAAATCATGCATTGGATTCAGAGTTAAAGCCGAAACCGATTGGAGGAGATAAACGATTACAGAAACAGAGTATGAATCGGCTGCAAGCCAAATCGGCTACGGTGTGCATCGGCTGAAACAGAATCGGACAAGGATAGCCGATGTAGCCGATTCCGATAAGGAGATGGCAGGATCATTGTCGGGTTCGGTTGATGTGCTTCATGAGGATTGCCACGTGCGGATTGAGTCCGAAGAAGGCAATTGTATCTATTAATTAGAATATTTGTTAGTTTCCTTTTATCTTTAGGAAAGTGTGTTTAGTGTCCCTTAAGGACTTTATGTTTTTCTTTTATCTTTAAGAAAGTTTCTTTCTTGTCCTACAAGGACTAGTATCTCCCCATGGGTATAAATATGTACACCCGGGGTTATTGTAATCTATCAACTCTCGATCAAAACAATTCGGCGCATCGCCACCTTTTACTCTGTTACGGTTTATTTAGCAACCGGCGGAATTTGGCACCTGACGCGGGGCTGCATCGGCTGTCGATCTCCGGTGAAGGGGTAAGTCCAATGCTCCGTCGGTTCAGGCAATTGTATCATCTACGTCGGCGTTGTTCAAGGCTGCATCAGTACATTCGACCTCTTGTATTGCTCTGGTTTGGATAATATATTTGCCTGGCTATTTATCATATGTCTTCTGTTAATCTAGTGTTAGCATCTCGATTTAGTTTTATCGGCTGCCTCTCGTTTTAGGGTTTCTGCCGGTATCGACTAAATCGTCTTGCTAGATTAGATTAGCTTAGGCATCTACCACCCTGAAAATCAGTCAAGGGCTTGATCATCTAGATACCGTGTTTCTTTACATACTTAGTGCTGCATCAGTTGAGTTTGACCTACTAAGTCGTGCTTAGAATCATGAATCTCTAGCCTGCTTTTTGATTGCCGATAAGGGTTTCATCGGGGTTTCAGCCGATGAGTTATCTGGACGTTGCATCGGCTTATAAGGATTGCATATGAGTTGAATTTAGCCGATGACAATAAAGGTTTCACTGTTTAATCTAACCTTGTGGATTTTATGGCATTGGATCTATGTTAGATTTACTTCATCGGCTATGCTATGAATATATATAATCTCTCTCTCGAGGTGTTTTTAGACATAAGTGATTTATACTGTCTCGGCGCCCTGTCCGATCTATCCCAATCACTTGGTTTAAATATATTTTGAGATTTAGATTATGTATCATTGATATCTACAGCCGATCGAGTATGTCTAACTTTCGTTTCACTTTATCAAGTCATTGCCGATCTAATGCATATTATCATCAGCTGATTGTCTCTTTGTCAAGTGTCAGAATCTACATTGAACACATAGCCGATAGCTCAAAACCCTATCGCTATCGGCTGTTATCAGGATCGGCTGGAATTACTACATCGGCTATGTTGGCCGATCGGTTCTTTGATCTGTCGTTTGTATATCTTGTCAGTTGCAGGATCAAACTGACTGGCACGCCCGCATCTCATCAAGATTTGGACCTGCACTGGAGCTAAGCAGATCTCCCAGGCCAGTGTGTGTTTTTTGCATCAACAGGTTGCCCTAATGCGTAACTTTCCATTATTTATTTTAAGTTTTAATATGGTTAATTTTTAAGTAGACGATGATGTTCTTGTTTCATGATGCTCAATTCTTATTCCATTTAAATAATTAAAGTACCATGCATAGCTTTGGGAGTTCAATTTGGTTTTTTATTCAAGATCCTTTAGTGGTGCTGATCACGCTTACTTGGCATACCAGTAACCAAAAAAAAACATGTTTGTCATAGGATGAGAACTATTCTTTTATGTAATCTGGTATTCATTCATGACATTAAGTGATGGGAACTGTTCTTTTATCGAGTCTGGTAATTATTTTTAATGAACAACAAGTTCCCTGTTCGTTCTTTAATGTCATATGTATATTTTCTAGTTTCATATTATACTTGTTAAGTATTTTATACTAATCCTTATGTTTTATCTGGTTTTAAGGTACAAAGCAATATCGGCATGCATGGGCAGGAAGTAGCACCTTTTTACCTTCACACTTATGCACACATATAACTTAAACTTAGTCTGACAACATTATACTATTTTACCTCACAATTATATTGTCATGGTTATTTGATTTATTTCCTAAAAGTGGTTCATGTTATTTTATTCATGGGATATCTGTTATCAGTTATGCCAATAAAGTGCAAGTTATGGTTGTCCTAAAATGCACAGAAGGCTATGTCAAGTTTGTTGTAAATATTGGATATACGGGTCTTTGTGTGTGTTGTATAGCACCCAGGGTGTGTTACATCTAAAGAGATAGGATAAAGTTTTAAAGTTTGGAAGAATTGTGGTATATTTCATGTCTTCAGCGGATATTCGAATATCACTATTCATCACATATCCGTATTATTATTCGTATGTGTCAGAAACTTT
Source organism: Oryza officinalis (assembly GCA_008326285.1). Taxonomy (NCBI): domain Eukaryota; kingdom Viridiplantae; phylum Streptophyta; class Magnoliopsida; order Poales; family Poaceae; genus Oryza; species Oryza officinalis. The sequence continues at coordinate 25,651,246 of BDMV01000006.1, forward strand.
GATACCATATTCATATTCATATTGTAGGTGAGGAAAAGTATCTGTAATCGTATCCGTGTCCAGATTATCCACGCGTACTATATCTATATTCGTTTTTTTCCAGACCAGATGAGTTCTATTTACATCCCTACCTATATTTACCGACAGGGGTACCCAGCCATATATCAGTTATGGTACCAAAGGATACTAACGATGACAAGTGCCGTGTATCGGCTATGAAGTGTACAATATAGTACAATAGAACCTTACATATCTGACGAATCATCTGTTACGACCCAAAGTGGCCCATTAATTACAACTATATTTGTATTTTGTAATAGCGCTTATGTCAACCATCAAATATATTTGTAGGATTTAACACCCGTCAGTCATAACTACCTAATTGTAATATGGGCCGTTATAGATGTAGTATATGACATTTGTAATGGCTCGTAAAATGAGCCATTAATGATGTTTATTATGTGAAATGGGTAATTTATAGCCAATAGCCCATTCAATAGAACCGTTATAGATGCGTTACTATTCAAGCACGACAAGCCAGGCCCGTCCCAACCTCTTTTTATCTCAATCTCTCCAATGCCAATCCAAACCTCGTTTTCTCTCAAATCTTCACTCCTGTCCTCTCTCCTGAGCCCCTCCTCTCCTTTTAGATTGAGGAGCAACGCCGACACAACAATGGATGGCGCGGCACCCAGACTCTCCAACGCCACCGCGCTGCCACTCTACAATGGTGATTCAGTGCATCTGTGCTCGGTGGCTGCATGGAGCGACAGATCCGACCTTGATGACCATTGGGCACGACGGATCTGACCTAGGAAGCAGGGAAGCAGTAGGAGCGGATCCTCTCTTCTTCCACTGTGCTCCGATGGCCTTGGCAGTAGTAATGCAGTGAATAGGGATGACAACGGGTGGGATGCTGCTGCCGCCATCATCGCCACGAGGGAGCAGGTACACCGTTGCAGTCACCAGCACCTTAGCGTTGCTGATCGTCTTCCTCCACAAGTATGGCTTCTCCCTCCCCTATGGCCTCCTAGGCTCCTACTTCCCACCACTGCAGTGATGCGGAGGAGCGGGACGCTGACGGTGACAATGCGGTGAAAGCTCAAGAAAGCATAACAATTGTTCTTTCAATTGTTCATTCAATTCTTTAGTTTGTTAGATTGTATAGTAACGAGGATCTGAAATTTTGATTGTAATGAGATGAGTATATAATTATGCCGTTAATTTGCATGTGATGTGAATGTGTGAAACCATGGGTGAATTATGCAAGTTGAATGCAAGCGACTTGATGGGTCTAAATTTTTGCATTTTAGACTGAATTTCCATCTATATCTATACTAATTGGGCACTTTTTACGAGCTTACACGTTAACCAGAAAAATCTGATCGTTGACTAGATTGATTGTGTTTTTATGGCCGTAGATTATATTAGAAATCCAATGTACGGTACGGGCCACCGTATATGTGTAGATGGCCATAGGTATCAAACTCTCATATGTTGATCGATCCTATCTTAGAGTCTATCGATCTTATACTCCCTGACCCTGCAGATGGGAACACGACAAGGAATTCGTCTGCTAGTCCGTGACAAGCGATCGATTTATCGCCGTGATGAATATTGATAATCCCCTCCCGATTTTATTTCATGGTACTATTCCTTTTCAATTCCCCTACAAGGCACTGGTTGAACTGTTTTGATGTTTTATAGGTCATCGGTGATATGTGATAGAGATTGATTGGTTTGTGTGGTCGGACGGCAGCAGCCGGCTGTACTCAGTCGATACCATCTTCACGCAGGAAAAATAGAAGGTGGTGAATCAGACTGCAAATCGATCTGAAGGTGCACTTGAACATTAGCTAATCAGCTATGCAGGTAACATACATACTCATTTTTTTCTCTCTATGTAAATATATACTAGCAAAAATACCCGTGCATAGCTATGGGTAAAAAAAACCTCATATTATATAGTCGATAAATAGTTTATACCTTCTAAACAAAATAAAAACCCACTATGTAGGAAACTATTTTGTCTTTTTAAATAGTAGAGATAGAGATAGAGATTAAAAAAGTAATTTCATTCTCCTTTCAAGATCTAGGCCGAATCCAGCCCAACCTTTCTTCTCTCCTGAAAAGTCCAGATTACATCCCTCCGCAAACCGGCCTTTTTCCCTTTATCTCTCTCCGGCCAGTGTCCTTTCCAAAGTCCAGTTTATGTCCTTCCCTCAATTGGGCCAAGAAAAAGAAGACGTAGCAGAAGTCTACTTTTCGTCCTCCTCACTACACTACAGTGCCTTCTTCAACCTCCGGCCGGAGACAGTGCCCGACCCGGTGCCCCTTTCCCTTCAAATCCAGCCACCCCTTTCGATCTTTTCCAAAATTAGTTGAGGGGAAATATTTCTCTTATCCTCCTTTTCCGTTTTCTCCAAGAATCGGGTCTTATCCCTTTGAATTCAACACGAAATCGATCTAGAACCCAAGCTTTCTTTCTCCTTTTTTTTTACCTTTTTTTGGCTATTTTTTTTAATTAATTATGGACGATAAAAATGCATTGGGCTTTTTAAGTAGTAGAGATAGAGATGTATGCTATAGTTAGTAGTCAAGTAAGACAATGGCACGAAACATTGTCATTGGTAGAAAGCTTCATGTGAAAATCTCCAATTCCTTGCAGTGCTCAACGAGACACCATTGATCCTATGATTTTATTTGACAATAAATTCCATTTTTTCCCCTAAAATTATACATGATTGCTAAGTTTCAAGTTACAAGTTGATGATTAGCAATTTCAATTTCTAAAAATATTAAATTAATAGAATTCAAAGTACTATAAGAAACGATAGAATGGATATATATAATTTTGTAATAATAATTTATTGTTGGAACTATAAATAAAATATAAATATTTTTTCAAAAGATCATCAGCTGAAAAACATATGGTGAAATGTTCATCAGCTTGCCAGCATGCTCATCGACGTTCTATTTTTTCTTTAGAACATTACAGCAAAGTTCATATATAAATTTTAATAGAACTTAATAACAATGTATTTGATTTATAATTGAATGTTCTAAATTTATATATCAATAACAATAATTTGTGCAACGCACGGGTTACCGGCTAGTATCACTAATGGCTCGTGCAATTTGAGCCATTACAGATATCCACGCATGTAACCGCTCAAAGGAAGAGCCGTTATAGATAACTTATCCATGAATACTGGTCAGTCATTACACACGGGTCTTCACAATACTGACCAAATCTCTCTAATTAATGGCTTGCCTATGCATTACGGATGAGGGTTTTGAGGCATTAGAGGCAGTGTATGATACTTGCAGGTACTAGTGACAATATCTTTGTATATACTAGTTATGACATGTGTAGGTATCAATGATATCCGCTAAACATCAATGACGATACATGTGGTATTTGTGATGAAACCTACAGGTATTAGTGGTCATACCTTTATACCTCTAAGTGTTGGCGATAACAACTACAAGAGTACCGATGACAACACTTACTAGGTCACAGCGATGACACTTATTGGTACCGATGATCATAGTTTCTAGGTACTATAGTGATAATACATGTCAATGATGATATGATACTTGTTGGTATCAGATATAAGTCCTAGTAGCTACTCTAGATGATACCAATTACTATTTGGTACCGTTGATGGTACAACCCATGTAAATAGGCCGGCCATCTAAATTAGCTCGTATGGGCATGTATGCATGCATGGGTAACCTCGTAGCTAGTATAGGCTCGCGTGAGAGGATGTAGACTACGCACACAAGGGGCATGCGCGTGGCAGCGTATCTCCACCGGAAAAAGCTGCTTCACACTAACAAAGTAGGTCCCGTCTCCTTTCTCCACTGGACTATCTCAACTATGCATGGTTTATTTATTTGTGATGATATATATGTTGCAAGTAACGCACAACGGTATGTATGGTTACTGTCCTCATAGCATATTCTAAAGGATGGTTAATTAATTCCATGCCTGATGATTGTAAATATGACGGCGTATCTCCCGTTGATGCTCCGCTGATAAGGCTGCGTCGATTGTTCCAGTGATGTGCAGAGCGAAGATCTGTACACATGGTACGTGGTCAATATACATAGATCACCCATCAGACCGAGCTGATGACATATATGTACTACAGAGATATATATACTGACCCAAAATGGCAAGAGGTACATGATGCCGCTAAAGTCACCAGGCCAGTGACCGTCGTCAGCTTGTAGGGCGGACATCCGGTCAAGAGCTCGACGCAACGATGCCACAACGATGCTCTCTGTCACCTCGTCGCCGTCGTCCAACTTCAATGCGGCTGGCTTCTCCAGCTGAGGATGACTCACAGTTCGCTTTGCGAACTGCATGAACGATGGGAACAAAACATGTCATCACGCGTATGGTCAGCTAACCAATGAGCCAACTAACAATAAATCGCCATTGCACGTACTGCTGCGAGGTGCATGGTGGTGCATATATGCAAAAACGTGTGCATCTATATATCAGGATATATGAATGTATTTTTGAGATAATGGATGTAGATATATGAATGTATATATACCTGCATGCGCATGAGGAGGTCCTGTGGTTCCCTCCTGCGGAAGCGATTCTTGGTGAACTCGTCGCGGAGCCTCTCCACCTCGGCGCGCTCCTCAGCGGTGCCGGCGTCAGGGTCGAACTCCCACACCTGCCGGCCATGGAAGTTGCTCGTCGTCTGCATCCATGGCCCTTCTCCATCTCCAATCTTTAGCCTCCACATGCTGGACACAACAGTACTACTGCATAAACCGTGCACGCGGTAGGCTAGCCTATCGATCGGTAGACTTTGTTTAGCTGACTAGTTATTTGTGGGTATACATATTTATATAGTAGCGAAGAGCATATGCATAATACTATTTTTCATGGGTAGCCAATAATTCAACCTGCAGGGGTGAGGCCTGCTTTTCTTACTGTCGCACCATTATTGTTTTCATTATTGGTAGGAATATACATCGATGTGGACTTGCATTCAGTTGGTTGGGTTGCTAGTATTAGGTTGGGATTGCTGCTACTTATTAAGACCCTGCTTGGTGTAACTCAGATCAAAGATTTTTTTTAAGCTGGATATTTACAAATCTTTATATTGGGATTCATAATTCAATTTGTTAACATTTGAATGAATTATTTTGTTCTTGTTTTAAATGAGATATAATTTAACTTACAAATTAACTCCAACGACTCTAATGCAGATATGAGAGGCAATGCAAAGATATGCCAAACAAGCGTTATTTACCGTGACAAATCGAGATAGAACTAAGTTAGTTATAAGACCTAAGTCACTTTGGAGATTAGGAGATACAGTTTAAACCAAGTGAGATTTTTTAAATATTATCATTCGGAAGTTTGTGGTTCTATTATTATCCATTTATTATTAAAAAGAAGTAAAAAAATCGTGCTTACCCACATATATACGGCCTATATATCTTCAACATATTTTAACTGGAGTCGGATGATTTTTTCTAGCTACTAACTAGGATCGCTCTAACTAAAGAGGCATCAATGTTTTACACATTCTAGTTTTAATGCATCTTGTTTGTTTTAGTTTACTTGGCTCAGTTCGTAACAAATTCAAACTTTAGGTACTATCAATATTACGAAAACAACTTTCGCAGGCGGCCAAAATAGATATATGCATGTACGAATAATGTATAGCATTGAGAATGCTCTCTCACATATAAAAACAGATAGCTGGAGAAGATGTGTATATTTTGCCTAAATTTTTGTTGGAACAGGTAAGGTAGGGGTATGTATGCATGTTGGGCTCACAAATAACTTTCTACTCTAGTAGAAATTTAGTCTCAAACAAAAAAAATATTATACTTAAACAGTGGATGTTCTGCTTCAATTTGGAAACATTGTTCTGCTTCAATTTGGAAACATTGTGTTCAATTCTGAAACTCTCACTCACATAACTTCTAAGCTAAAAATTTTAATCAAGTCCTAAAACTTTTGACTAGTCCCTCCATAGTATTTGGCGCCGAAGTAAGAAGCTGGGTAAAAGATTTGGTTTTCCCTCAGGGTGGGTGAGGTGTAAGTCCGAGCTAGTTGTGACAATAATAAAGCCAAGGTATGGTAAGGGTAGAGTGGGTAGTTTAGTGCTAAAATTCACCTTTTACAACCTCTTATTTCTAGGTTGAACCATGTGCAAACAAGCAGAATGATAAAAGATGATGAGAGAAAAAATTGAATTCACACAAACCCGAAAGAGGTACAACTTATTTGTAAAGAAATCCTATTACTAAATCATTACTAAATCTACATCCATATTGAAAGAAAGTTTATATACTCGTTATCTCTAGATTTTGGTATGTAAGTGTATCAATTCATTGTCCTTGTTAGACCTTTATAGTCCAAAACTAAAACTAGCATGTTACCCTCAAATTCATCTGTATACAAGTTAAAGCTTTGTTAGAAAAACAATCATATAAATCATCCTTAGTCATATAGAACCCAACATAAAGTAGTGCTCCCACTAAAATATGGTTTTCGGTTTTGGCGGCAATACCAACAAGCCAACTTTCAAACAAATATAAGCAATTATTTAGTGGATTTAGGAGAAAAGAAATATGAACAGCTCTCCAAACATATAAATGTAGCGTACTAACGACCAAACAGATATCCTATATACCTAAACTTCACATGTACATTCCGTGCACACCAACTAACAAATATGACCAAAAAATCTAAAAAAAATTATGTATACACTTTCAATAGTATTACATTTTTGTCATAACATCTTAACCTCAAATTTATTATATTTTAGTCGTAACAAAAAAACAAAAAAAATTACAGTTTAAACTTGTAAGCCAGCCAGAATTTCGTCTTTTTTTTCTCTATGTATAATAAATTTATAGATAAAATTTTACACATATATATAATATTATTTAAATACATGTATATTTTTTCTAGAATTTTACACATATTTGTTAAGTTGGTATGTATAGTACTGTATGCACGGGAAGGGATGTGTTGAAGGATACGTTCCTTTCATCATGTGTACAAAAGCAACAGTATTTACCACGGTTTCGGTTTCTTTGTGCTAAACTATCCTGAGGCAATCTCTAATTTTCACATCCTCTATCTACAATCATTCCTAATCAAGGATAAATACAATGTCGATATCTGCTATGACGTGTTTTTAATGGTAGTTTCATGAGAGGAACACCTGGTTGCCGACCAATAAAGATGAGACAAGGTTCCAGTTTATGGCCACGAACGTGTAATTAATCGATTGGTTTGTCCTATATATGCTGGCTGGTGTTCTTGTCAAATTGATGAACCTACAGTATAATACTTCCGATGAACACCATCACGGTTAACATGGAGTAGTTGATACAAGATAACCAGTTTATCTTGTAAGATAACTAGTTAGGTTTCTTGTAAGATAACCAGTTTATCTAGGTTCAAGTTCTAAACATAACATGAGTGCTCATATTTATGGACGATTAATCTTTCAGTGGTACGAGTCTTTCGAATGTGTTCATGGGTGTAGGATACGCGTGTGTGCGTTGATAGGTCGGATATGCTCATGGGGATAGAGTACATGTGCGTGTGTTCATATAGGGACGAATGTTCGTGTTGCGTTTGTGTTGTGTTTCTTTAAAAAATAAATTGAAGTCGTTGGCGCATCTCCATAGGGGGTATTTTGGGCATTAGTTGCTTCCATGCGTACAAAGCTAGCTCACTGCTACAAAAACTTACATAGGAACCGATTACATAGGTATCGGTTTGAAAAAAACCAGCACCTATAAGACGTTTCCCACCCACCATTTTAAGAACCGGCGCCTATAAGGCCTTATAAGTGTCGGTTCTTTGAGAGAGGTATATTGGTACCGGTTTTACTTAAAAACCGACACCAAAGATCCTCCGGCAATGGTCCAAAAATTTTATAGGTGTCGGCCGTTCACTAAAAAGCGACACCTATGTATAAGTGCTGGTTCTTAATAAGAACCGGCACCTATGAGCTTGGTTATGCAAACCAAGAAAGGACATAGGTGCTGGTTCATAACAAGAACCAGCCCCTAAGGTTTTGTTGACGTCGGTGGGAAAAGATATAGGCGCCGGTTCATAACAAGAACCGGCGCCTATAGACCCAGCCTATATATACTTCCCCACCATAGTAGCTCACAATTTGGGAGGCCTTTTTCTTGCTCATCCAAAGATGGGGGGAGGTTTTGCCCAAAAATTACAAAAACATCAAGAGATCTATGTGTTTGCATGCTTAACAGTTACTTTATCTTGATTCTCTATGTAATTCTTCTTTATTTGTGTGATTCTCAATGTACTTTTTTCCTAAAAAACATCCAGAGATCTATAATATAGATGGTAGTCCACTAATTTTTGTCAAGTTATTTTTGCAAATTCTCTTGTTGAATTGGACCAATAATTTGAATCTTAATTTGTTTTGAGATGGTGATTTGAGAAAGCATGATGACTTACTAATCTTGGAGTAATTTAGAGATTACTCATCTATGAGTAATGTATATATTAGTAATATTTGAATTGCGATAGATATAGAGAATGTTAATTTACAATCTTGAGTAATGTAGGGAGTATTAAATGATCGAGTATTTCAGATTTTAAAGATTAGTAATTATGATGTTTTATTGATTTACAGATTTAATTGATATATGTAGGTCAGCGGTTAATTTAAGAACTTTCCTAGGACTGATAGATGAAGGACAGATGAACTTTGCAAAGCGCACTACCTTGGAGTATACCATGGGAGTAAACAACTTCATGATCGCGGCCATGAGTTCCAGATTGTTGAGCACAACGGAACACTTGTGTTGTCCATGTGTTGATTACATGAACGACAGACAGTTTTTTGCAAAACAAGTTCATGAGCATCTCTTAACATAGGGTTTTATGCCTAATTACACATGTCAGGGCAATCATGGTAAAGATGAGAATCCGGATGTAATGGACGGAGACAATGTGGAGTTGCTTGCTGATGGAGCTGGACATGATAGTGGCGAATCAGATGGTTTGGATCAAATGTTGCGCGATGGGGAGACAACCTACGATGATGACAGGCAATACGAGAAGTTCAAGGCCATGGTGGAGGACTCAAAAACCCCGCTTTATCTAGGATGCAACGAGGAGCACACCAAGTTATACGCCGTCCTCTTGTTGTTGCAGATGAAATCAACCAACGGCTGGACTGACAAGAGCTTCATAGAGCTTCTATAGCTGATCGGAGACCTTCTTCTAGCGGGTCATGTACTGCTAGAAACAACATACCAAGCGAAGAAGGTTGTCTGCCCACTCGAACTAGAAGTGCAGAAAATATACGCATGTCAAAATGACTTTATCCTATATCGAGCTGACTATATAGACTTGGATACGTGTCCAGTTTGTGAAGCACCGCAGTATAAGGAGAGAGATAACGATGATGATGCTGATGATGACAGTGGTGGCCCTGTCCTGGAGAAGAGAAAAGTTCCTGCTAATGTTGCGTGGTATTTTTCTATAATCCCTCGGATTGAACGCATGTATGTAAACAAAAAGCATGCAAAGATGATGTGTTGGCACCATGAAGAGCATAAGAAGGATGGGATGATAAGGCACCTTGCTGACGAATCTCAGTGGAGAAAGATAGACAGAAAGTACAAAAAGCGTTTTGCGTAGGAGATTAGGAATATAAGGTTTGGGCTGTGTACAGACGGAATGAATCCATTCGGTGACATGAGCAGTCGGCATAGCACATGGCCAGTGACACTTTTTATCTACAACCTTCCTTCATGGTTGTGCATGAAGCACAAGTATATCATGATGTCACTTCTAATCAAAGGGCCCAAGCAACCCGACAACAAAATAGATGTCTACTTCAGGCCATTACTCGATGATCTTAAGCTACTATGGGACCGGGGTGTGCAGATGTGGGATGCATACAAAAGAGAGTACTTCACCTGGAGGGCAACGTTGTTCGTTGCCATTCAAGATTACCCTGCGGCTGGTAACACATCCGGGCAAACAATTAAAGGTGGTTGTGCATGTGTGCAGTGCATGCGGGACACTACGAGCAGGTGGCTGAGGTACTCTGGAAAGACTGTGTACATACGCCATTGGAGGCTTCTTCTAGCCGGTCACCAGTACCATAGCAATACAAGAGATTTCGATGGCACGGTGGAGGAGGGTACAACTCCAACACAATGTATCGGTAGAGAGATTTTTAAAGAGACACAAGATATTGAATGTATATTTGGTAAGGGGCATGGCAATACAAGCGCAATGGGCAACGGTGGTGAGAAGCCTCTTCGGAAGAAGAAATCTATCTTTTGGGAACTACCGTATTGGAAAGATTTGGATGTCCGCCAGGAAATCGATGTGATGCACGTTGAGAAGATTGTGTGCGAGAGTTTGATGGGAGTCCAGCTAAACACACCCGGCAAGACAAATGATACGTTGAAAGCCCTAGTAGATATGAACATCAGGTCCGAGCTACACCCTAAACAACATCCCAATGGCCGCCAGTTCCTCCCTCCCGCATGCTACACCCTTAGTGCCGCAGAGAAAATAAGCCCGTTGGAGTGCCTGTAGAGTGTCTGAGTCCCGTCTGGTTACTCTGCGAACATTAAAAGACTTGTCAACATGAAAGAGAAGAAATTAGTGGGCATGAAGTCACATGATTGTCACGTGCTGCTGCGATTAGAGGCATCTTGCTAGATAAGGTTCAAAACCCAATCTTAAAGCTGTGCTTGTTCTACAATGCTGTATATCAAAAGGTGATCAATCCAAGCATACTAGACAAGCTCCAAGTAGATAAAATTCTCGGCCCTGTGTATCTGCATAATATGTGGGCTTTCGAGAGGTTCATGGGGATCATAAAGAAGTATGTCCGTAATAGAGCTCGACCAGAAGGCGGTATCGTAGAGGGTTATGCAACAGAGGAGGTTGTTGAGTTCTGTATCGACTATATGGATTTACATCCGATTGGTGTGCCGGTGTCCCGACACGAGGGTAGACTACTAGGGAAACGGACATTAGGGCATAAAGCAATATTCACTCCTAACCTAGAAACATTATGGCAAGCACATTTTGTAGTGTTCCAGCAGTCAGCCTTGGTGGCTCCATTTGTCGACGTGCATTGCAACTCACTCCGTAGCGAGAACCCAGGCAAATCAGCAGCATGGATCACTAAACAACATTGGCTGAATTTTAGCGATTGGTTATGGAAGCATATCATAGTTATGAATCCTGATAGTGACTAGTTTCACGTTTTGTCTCGGGAGCTTGTGAGCATAATTCATTCATTCCAAGGGTATGACATTAATGGGTGTACATTTTACACGAGAACCCAGGATGCCAAGAGCTCATATCAAAACAGTGGTGTCCGCAAAGACGCCTTCAGCAGTAATGGTGTAGAACAAACGTACTATAGCTATATAGAGGCAATCTGGGAGCTTGAATATGGACCGCTGAAGGTACCACTTTTCGAATATCAATGGGTCAAAATTCCAAGTGGCTTGAAGATTGACAAGTACGGAATGTTCATCATGGACCTAAACAATGTGGGTTATCAAGATGAACCATTTGTGCTCGTAAAATCCGTAACATAAGTTTTCTATGTCAAAGACCCTTCTTCGGTGACCGATCGCCACGTGGTTCTCAATGGAAAGCGAAGCATTGTCAGAGTTAAGAATATCATTGATGAGGAAGGCTACGATCAAATCGACGAGCTACCATCCTTCGCAACAAATGTAGAAGAAGGTGAAGAAAGTCAAGAAGACGAAGACAAAGAGGAAGCCCCATATGTTCGCCGCGATCATGAAGAAGGAGTAATTGTGATACTTACTAGTTGGAATTTGATTGTAACAAACATAAATGTGTAATTATGTGTTGTCAAAATGAATGTGCATGCGTACTATGTCACTATGTACGATTTATCTTAAACTCTAGAATCCACCTAGTCATATGTATACAAAGTTACATGATGCACATTACTCCTTAACTGGAACCTACACCTACAGACTGTGATCATCAACCACAAATTATAAAAAATTAGCTATAGTGGTTATGGGTATTAGGTATCGGTTCTAAATAAGAACCGGTACCTATAGTGGTAATACGTGCCGGTTCTTATCTAGAACCGGGACCTATGTGGCCGACTAGGTATCGGTTGTAAATAATAACCGGCACCTATTATCATTATAGGTACCAGTTCTTATTTAGAGCCGGTACCTATGTGGATTCCATATATATCCCCCGACGTTGCCTCTGCTCCTCCTCTGCTTGCCGTCTTCACCGTCGCCCATCGCCAGCGTCCCCCCTCCACCGCTGCCTCTTTTCCTCCTTTGCTCGCCGCACAAAATCTACCGACGCCGCCGTCTTGCCTTCTCTTCTCTTCTCTGCCTCACCGCCTTCGCCACCGCTCGTCGCCGGCGTCCCCCCACCACCGTTGCCTCTCCTCCTCCTTTGCTCGCCGTACCGCCGGTTTGCTCCCTCGGATGCCCATCCACCCCTACCATGGGCTCCGCCTCCACCTCCACCCCTAGATCTACCATCGTCGCTCCAAGGCCTCATCTTCGCGCCGTCCCCTGGTCACTCCCGTCGGCCCTCATTGCTCACCACCGCCCCAGCCGGCCCTCCACCACCGTCGCCCGTGCCACCGCACTCCACCGATGCCCTCCTCCACCGCCATTGACCTCTAGCGCTTTATAGGGTCGGCAGGAGAAAGGGCAGTACTTCCCGGTGACTGCTGTCCAGCGCTTTGATGCTGCGGTGAGCTCCTTAATTCCTTGTGTTCTTCATTACTTGTCTTGATAATGCAATTGGTATGATTTAGCAACACAGTTACTAAAGTGATCAAAGGTTATTGTTTGCTTTTATAGTGCTGTTCTTACTGCTTATTGTTTATTGAACAATCCTTGTGTCATAGTTCATGGAAGTATGGAACACTCCAAGAATAATCCTTGTAGACCATCTTCTGTGATTAGTGTGGTAGCTATTTGATATTGACAAAACAAGCAATTTTTTTCCAAATCAATGGTTGTTTGCTAACCACTCTTGATTTGACAAACTTAAACTAAAATTGCTGCATAAGCCACCATCGTACCTGAAATTTGCAAATGTCTGCAAAATTTTGTAAGGTGTCAAGCTAGTTAAGCAAATATATGCCTGTTGCAACGAATGTTAGAGCTTTCAATTCGAGATTATGCAAATTCTGAAGGTTCGCCGCGTGGTTGAGCAATATAGCTACTTGGGTTGGGACTTGGCAACTAAATTTCGTAACAGACTTTTTATAGGCTTGGTGCCTGGGGAGTGGGTCAGTTCTTTCTTTGATTTTAGCTTGTGGTGACTGGTTCTATGCGTCTTTCTATCAGGTGTTAGGTCTCATATATTACTCTTATGACATCGAGTTTTTTCTGGTTACCAAGTTAGCTCAAGGTTCACAAAGCAAAGGGAATCGAGCATATTAAAACTCCTTCCTGTAACACACATGAATTATGTTTGATTTCTGAATTTATTAATTTTCATTTGTACACTGATTTCTGAACTTATTACAAATCGAATTACAGTTCCAAATAAAATCACAGGGAATAAGCAATGCAAATAGCTACAGTTATTTACAGGATCTGCTGTATACATGTATGGATATTGCAGTGCCAAACTTATACCCTATCGTTTCATATAGATCCAGCGAGATATAAAAATTTTGTGAAATTTTTATATGCCTGCTGAATGAAATTTTGTGATGCAATCTGAAATCAGAAAGTCTAATATATTTATTTTTGGATGCAATCTGAAATCTGGGGATCAAATGTGAGAAAATTGAATAGATTTGGGGGTTATAAATCTTTTTTGTAGATCCTTACTGGTAGGATTGATTAGCTTATGTTATTCTGAATTTCTTCATGTTCGGATAAACAAAAAGAATGGCACTGCACTCCTTAGTATCATGGCCATCGACCATTAATTACACTGTTGTCTAGTGCATCTTTGACTTGTTTTGGATCGATGCATTTCTTTATGTCGGATGCAAATTAGCGGTCGAGATCAACAATTTTTCATACTAGAAGCGATCATTTATTGCTTCTAGTACCAATCAGTTTTTAAAAAATAAACCAATGTTGTTTTATGGATCTTAAAATCAATTGTAGTCAACCATGATCCATCCTTTATTCTAACATCCATTATTCTAACCTTGTCCCTAGGTTTTTTCAATAGATCTAGCCTAGGTCTTCAAAGAAAATGTCAGGGAAACAAAATGTCAGGGAAACAAGATAACAATAGGCCTATACATTCTGGAGAAAGCGACGGTGGTAATGGTATCTCAAGTGGCTTTCTAAATTTAAAACAGTCCGGTGATAACCTTGATAACATGGAGGTAAATTAACTCATCTAGAAAAAATAAGACCTTAATTGTACATATATCCGCTCTGAATGACTAATTTATACCGTTGTTGAAAGGAGGTTGATCCTTCGGCCACTACGCACTCTGCAAATACTTCCACCTCATCGGGAAGAAGGGCTAGAGGTCCAACTAGGATGCCCTCCGGTCTATACACTATCACAGAGTTAGCTGCAGATGGGACTCCTACAACTCCAGAATCAACACTCACCCTTATGCCAATGCTATAGGTGTCATCGTGAAGTCTAACATCCCCATCAAGTATCGACACTAGAATAGCAGTGATAGAGATGAATTAGAGTAGACGGTACCAGACAGAGACAAGGAACTTGCTTGTGAAAGGTTGAAGCAGACATTCCAGTTTCCCGAGAGTTCAGAAGGACTCGCAAAGTCCATGCCCTTAAGAAGATGTCCACCAGCTTCAACAAGCGGAAGACGGACCTTAACAAGAAGGTTATCAAGAAGGGCCTGACACCAAATTTTGAAGATGCCAATTATCAAAGGTGCCGATTTTTTTGGGATGACTTTGTGGCCTACAGAACATCAGATGAGGCAAAGGAGATTAGCGAAAGAAACCAAGCCAATGCGACCAAAAAAAGGTATCCTCACAGTCTCGGCCCTAGCAGATATGCTAAGAACGTGTCCAAATGGCAACAAAGGGAAGATGAGCTGCTACAAAAGGAAATTGAGATCGAGACAAAGAACTGGTGCCAACGGGGAAAGAATTACCAATACACTTGAGGGTCAACACTCTCGGATACAGGCGAGTTGGTACACAAGGGTCCTCAAGAGCAAGAAGTGTCCCACAGGCTCCACGACGTCCATCAAAAAGTCCTCAGAGGGTTCTTTTGTTGCGAGTAGGGAGAAAGATGAGCTCACACTAGCATTGCATAGTCCTGAGCATCCGAGACGCACAAGAGGAGTAGGCCTAGTTTCATTGAGGGAAGGTCTTCCTGAAGACAGACATAGGTACCGGTCTCGGAGCAATAAGAATTTCGGAGACAAATCAGAAGAGATAAGGCAACTGAAGGAACAAATGACACTGATAATGGCGAGGCTAGAAGGTCAGGATGGACGCGATGCTGGCCGTGTAACCAGTCCAGGTGGGAGAAAAAGCAGTTGCGCGTTAACTGAGGTTCCTCAAGAATCGGACATGGCTCGTTACCCCATTGATGACATCACTATACGTACTGCATGCAGGCTGCATGTGCCACTTCAAAACATCACTGTAGAGGCGACACGCAGTATGGCACATCCCGTAATAGAGGGGGGAACGATACACGGTAAACCGATACCTATGGCTACTCAAGGGTTGAAGTGGAGGACGTGTCGAGCAGATACAGGGCAGTCCAACTTGATTTTGCTCCAGAGGAGGGGGTAAACACTCTTGGAGAAGTCGTCCACAACATAATCCTATGGCGCAAGCGTTTCATTGTCTTCCCTTCAGGAGATGGTGATGATGAGCCAAGCGATAGCGGGTCTAGCTCTAAAGGGCTTGCTGGCTCTCCCCGAAGGATGCCAACTCCACCACCATTGCCACGTAAGAGCCCGTGTTCTCCACCAGCACAACGTAAGAGCCCATTTTCTCTAGAGGCAGAACATCAGAGCCTAGCTTCTTCAGACCAGCCAAAAAAGAGGGGGCACTTGTGTAAAACTTCCCAGATGTCTAAACCATCATCTCTGAAGAAGACCAAGAAGGCGTCATTGCCTAACATGTTGGATCCATCTTCGAAGGAAAAAAGGGAGATGAGTGGGAGCATAACATCGCTCTTTAGTGTAAAGGGGACAAAACAAAGGAGACGGCAAATGTGAAAGTGCCAGTTACAGTACATGACTACTTCATTTGCATGGCAATGCCAACTGCCCCAAAGTAACCTATTTCGGACTTCCGACGCACGATCAGGAAAATAAATTGCAAGAATTTTCCAAGAAAGAATTCAAGAAAGATGAGGCCAGCAAAATTATCCAAGAATTTCTAGAAGGTGCAGGGCTGAATAATTTATCTGATGTTACGAGTTGATTTTTCAAATATTTGGTGCCATAGATGAGGAACCGTACCTCGAATTATATGATTTTTTAAAAAAAAAACGCAATCCAAGTCAATTGGGTATGGCTTTATAACCATTCAGGGATTCATTCTCTACGCACTGGTTTCTTGCATTTGCATATGGAACAAGTCTTCTTTTCGGAATTTTTCTAATCATAGATAGGACATAGTCTTGCTCGATCAGGACCCTAGCTTTATTGTGAGCCAAAACAGCTGCGCTATTTTGTTCTACAGGTAGTATGAAATTTCCCCTTCCTCCACCACTTTACTAGTCTCGGCAGGTTGTTCTTCCTCTAGGTCTCTCCATTCCCAAGGAAGCTTGCTTCTTCATGGGCTATAAGACATTAACAACTGGCTCTCGAGTATTCCTATCATCAAGTTTTTCTATTTCCATTATAAAGTTCGCGGGTATAAGTCAAAAGGTTAGCTCGCTTATTTGGCTAAACCATCCAAACAAGAAAAAGAAATACGGCACCGACATTTCCAATGGTAGTCAAGTTCACTGGAATAGGTTCTTTGAGCTATGATCCACCACTATCGAATCAACAGTAACGAAGTAAGTGAATTATTCATCGAGAACTTCCTATGGCATTCAGCCTTTTCCTTCAGCTTAGCGCCCTCACTGCTACTTCTGTGTATTAAGCTGCTCTCTGGGTCCGTCCATAAGCATGCATACTGGCGTTCTCTTATTGGCTAGGCCCCTATCTAATTAGCGGGTTATTATAACAATATAAAAAGAAGATAATGTTTGGAGTTCAATAAGCTCTTTGCAAAAGAATAGTTCTTGCTAGTGAAGTACCTAAATAGTGCAATCTCTTGCATCGAGAATCATCCTACTGGAGAACCTTCTTGCTTTGTCTTTCCCTTATCGTGCTAGCTCTATACCAGTGCTTGAAATAGGCATTTCTTTCAAGTTCAAAAGGTTGAAAAAGGCTGTAGCTCAAGTATGCATGGAATAACACAGATAGTGGATAAAGAATAGTTTAGAGAAGGAAAGCCAGTAGAGCATGCCTTGGTTTAAGAGAGGAGGCATCTGGTATAAAAGGCAGAGCAAGGAGGTTTGAACTGGTAAGCTGATAAGCGAGCGTCGGTATTGGCTTTTTGATAGAGGAAAAGAATGTTGAAAAGGTCCCCGGATATGCATTACTTTGGTAGTAAAGGAATATGCGTGAGAGGACTATTTCAAAGAAAGACCGGCCTATGGTAATTCTTGGCAAGGACGTAGTACCGGTATTAGAGATCAGGAAAGTAGTTGAGAGTATGTATGCCGGCGAAAAAGTACCCACACCTTCTTAGGTGGTAAAAGATCTTTTTATGAAAAAAATACATACATTCTTATAGGTCAATTTATCTCAATCGATGATATTGTTTCTGTATAGTTGACCTAACCAATCAAAGCTCCCTTGACTAGCTTTCCAGCATGCGCTACTACTGCCTACCTAGCAGTCACCTCTTCCTCCTCTATTCCATTTCTAGTGCAATATCTGACTTCAGTAAAAGAAGAGTACTCCCCTTCATAATGCTTCCTTCTTCAAGTCTTTCGCTAGTGAAGTTTGGGAAAGCTAGTAGGGAACCAGAGAGAGAGTTCTAGTGAGTCCAGACTCTTTCTTTCGTTCATCAAAGCAAAGCATGGCTGCAATCCCAAACTCATCCGTTTTTCTTCTTATCATTTGCAATGCTACTATTGTTTTGATGTCTTCTTGTGTCACTATCTAAAGTTTGAGATCAAGGGAATAGCTAAGCGTGTGGGTTGAAGTGAGTAAAGATCTGAAGCTAAGGTAAATAATAGGTTGAAACAGAAGAATGATAAGAATAAAGTACCTCTCTGAATAGCTACTTTCTTACTTGACTTTCTGATCAATAGAAAAAGACTTGCTGTCCTCAAGTTCAAGGCCTTAGAGTGAGAAGGGAATTATGTGGTACCTCTCTTTTCAATAAGCATTCTACCACTAACTATGTGC